>JAVJIX010000051.1:2317500-2632500 GCA_036785185.1 Paratrypauchen microcephalus
TATTTGAGTAACTCTTTATTATTCGTCTGTTTATTATTCGTCTCCAAAGCTCCAGATGCTCTGTTCCACCTTGTGATGTCATGAAGTGGTAGTTTTCAAGTGATATAGAGGATATGCAAGAGACAAGGAACACGTCTAAACTAGTTATAAACCAGGACTAGACCAGGACTAGACCAGGACTAAAACAGGACTAAAACAGGGCTAAAACAGGACTAAAACAGGACTAAAACAGGACTAAAACAGGACTGAAACAGGGCTAAAACAGGGCTAAAACAGGGCTAAAACAGGACTAAAACAGGGCTAAAACTGGGCTAAAATAGGGCTAAAACAAGCCTAAAACAGGTATAAACCAGGACTAGACCAGGACTACACCAGGACTAAAACAGGGCTAAAACGAGGCTAAAATAGGGCTAAAACAAGCCTAAAACAGGTATAAACCAGGACTAGACCAGGACTAGACCAGGACTAGACCAGGACTAAAACAGGGCTAAAACAGGGCTAAAACAGGACTAAAACAGGACTAAAACAGGACTAAAACAGGACTGAAACAGGGCTAAAACAGGGCTAAAACAGGGCTAAAACAGGGCTAAAACAGGGCTAAAACAAGCCTAAAACAGGTATAAACCAGGACTAGACCAGGACTACACCAGGACTAAAACAGGGCTAAAACGAGGCTAAAACAGGACTAAAACAGGGCTAAAACAGAGCTAAAACAGGACTAAAACAGGACTAAAACTGGGCTAAAACTGGACTAAAATAGGGCTAAAACAAGCCTAAAACAGGGCTAAAACAGGGCTAAAACAGGACTAAAACAAGGTTAATCTAAAGGATTCAGGACTAAACTACACCAGGAAACCAGGATTAACCAAGGACTAAACTGGGTCTATACCATGACTAAAGCAAGATTAAATCAGGACTAAAACTAGAACTATGCCAAGACTAAACCAGAACTAGAACTAGAGCTATGCCAAGACTAAAACAGGGCTAGACCACAACCAAAGCAGGACTAAATCAAGATCGGCAATTCCAGGACTGAAATGATCCAAATGATTCTAGTGCATGTGTGTGGAGTTTAAAAACACAGTGGAGCTTTTACTGTATTACCACATGACATCACAAGGTGGAACAGAGTGTTTACAGTGTGAGAGAATAACTCCAAAGAACAGTGGATGAAAGTCTGAAGGGAGGACTGGAGGAGCCGGATCGTCCGGATCGCGTCAGAAGGACGACTCAACGAGCAAGAGCTGAACGACCGGAAGAAGAAGGAACGTTTACATGATCGAGGAATAAATTAATTTGGCTTTAAAATCGGAATATAAAATGTTTGTGATGAGAAAACTAAATTAGAACAGAGATCAAAAAATAATATAATATGGATTTAACATTTAAACATTTAAAATTGGAAAAAGAGGCCGTCTAACTGTCTTTGTCTACTAAAGATGCCCTGTGTAACTTTCCTTGTGGAATCTGTCACCTGGTTGTTGCGACATGATCCTGGGGTTTTATTTCACTATTTTGTCTTTAAATCAATTCCTTTTCCTAATTTGCAACTCCAAATCCCCTCCTATAACCGCCGGCCTCGATGAGCTTCATTTGACTGGAGCTGCTGTGGGTGACGTCGCACTCACTTCGTCCACTTTTTTACACAAACTATTCGCTCTCCACAGATCTGACCTGTAACTTTGCCTGATGGTGTCACCTGTACGTTTCTCTCCGTGGAAATATATGCGTTTAATGCCCTACCAAGAAACATTTCAGGCCACAAAATACCTCCAAAGAGACATTTGTCCACCCCTTGAAAGGTGCACTTTGTAACTTTTTAGTTGTCACCTCCGTCACCTGCTTGTTTCTATGGATACGTCACTGCTCTGTGTGGAATGTTCCGCAGTGAGACTTTAAACAGCTCTTCTTTACATTTATTAAATTACGGGTGGTTTTAGAGCTCCAAAATACCTAAAAAACAAAACAAAACGAAAAACATTCTGACTGTGAGCAGGGTCGCCTCTCTGCAGATCTGACCTGTAACCCGGTCTGGTTTGGTCTCCATGGTCTCCAGAAAGGTTTAATGCCACACTGTGAAACATTCCAGACAAACCGATGGCATCTAAATGGAGAAAAGCACTGAACGGACCTTCCAGCAGAAAAGTTACACTGTGATGTATCCATAGAAACAAGCAGGTGACGGACCCCACAACTAAAAAGTTACCAAGTGCACCTTTAAAGGGGTCCATCACCTGCTTGTTTCTATGGATATGTCATTGCTTTGCCTGAAATGTTCTGCAGTGTGACTTTAAACAGCTCTACTTTACATTTATTAAATTACAGGTGCTTTTAGAGCTCAAAAATACCTAGAAAAACATTCTGACTGTGAGCAGGGTCGCCTCTCTGCAGATCTGACCTGTAACCCGGTCCGGTTTGGTCTCCATGGTCTCCAGAAAGGTTTAATGCCACACTGTGAAACATTCCAGACAAAGCGATGAAATTTAAATGGAGAAAAGCGCTGAACGGACCTTCCAGCAGAAAAGTTACACTGTGATGTATCCATAGAAACAAGCAGGTGACTGACCCCACAACTAAAAAGTTACCAAGTGCACCTTTAAAGGGGTCCATCACCTGCTTGTTTCTATGGATATGTCATTGCTTTGCCTGAAATGTTCTGCAGTGTGACTTTAAACAGCTCTACTTTACATTTATTAAATTACAGGTGCTTTTAGAGCTCAAAAATACCTAGAAAAACATTCTGACTGTGAGCAGGGTCGCCTCTCTGCAGATCTGACCTGTAACCCGGTCCGGTTTGGTCTCCATGGTCTCCAGAAAGGTTTAATGCCACACTGTGAAACATTCCAGACAAAGCGATGAAATTTAAATGGAGAAAAGCGCTGAACGGACCTTCCAGCAGAAAAGTTACACTGTGATGTATCCATAGAAACAAGCAGGTGACGGACCCCACAACTAAAAAGTTACCAAGTGCACCTTTAAAGGGGTCCATCACCTGCTTGTTTCTATGGATATGTCATTGCTTTGCCTGAAATGTTCTGCAGTGTGACTTTAAACAGCTCTACTTTACATTTATTAAATTACAGGTGCTTTTAGAGCTCAAAAATACCTAGAAAAACATTCTGACTGTGAGCAGGGTCGCCTCTCCGCAGATCTGACCTGTAACCCGGTCTGGTTTGGTTTCCATGGTCTCCAGAAAGGTTTAATGCCACACTGTGAAACATTCCAGACACACCGATGACATCTAAATGGAGAAAAGCGTTGAACAGACCTTCCGGCAGAAAAGTTACACAGTGTGGCATTAAACCTTTCTGGAGACCATGGAGACCAAACCAGACCGGGTTACAGGTCAGATCTGCGGAGAGCTGACCCCGGTCACAGTCAGAATGCCTTTAGTTTTGTTTTTTTTTAGGTATTTTTGAGCTCTAAAACCACCCGTAATTTAATACATGTAAAATAGAGCTGTTTAAAGTCACACTGCGGAACATTCCAGGCAGAGTAATGACATATCCATAGAAACAAGCAGGTGACGGACCTCACAACTAAAAAGTTACCAAGTGCACCTTTAAAGGGGTCCATCACCTCATTTAAAGCTGCATTGTGTAATTTTTCTGCCGGAAGGTCCGTTAAACGCTTTTCTCCATTTAGATGTCATCGCTTTGTCTGGAATGTTTCACAGTGTGGCATTAAACCTTTCTGCAAGCAGGTGACGGACCCCACAACTAAAAAGTTACCTTTAAAGGGGTCACTGTGAAACATTCCAGACAAAGCGATGACGTCTAAATGGAGAAAAGCGTTGAACGGACCTTCCGGCAGAAAAGTTACACAGTGCAGCTTTAAATAGAGTTTGTTTCTATCCGTTTTCCTGTGCAGCTCGATTAAAGCCCACGGGGAGGTACCTTCTCTTCTCGCTCTCTTCGTTTTGATGCTTCAGTGGAGCAGAGGATTTAATTAGCCTCTTCATAACTTTGTTTACGTCTGGAGTCTTCCACAAAGTTTGGCGACCTCCAGTTCACATCTCTTTAATTAAGCCTCCTTCGTTAGCCCAGGGACACCTTTCCCACCTAAAGCTGGTGCACTTTTTAGAACCTAATCTCCCGCTAATTGTCCCGGTAGATTTGCCAGACGGTAGAGCAGGACAAAAGATATCAAGGATTTAAACGATGCAATAAAAGGCATTTTAAATTTGAGTTCTATTAGACTTCTTTTGTTGTTTTTAATTGTTTATATAAAAAAATTACACTTTTTAAATTAATTTCTGGTAATTGTTTTGCCCAGAGTTCAGAAAACACACTTCAGAAAACACACTTCTCCAAAACTTAGACATTATACGATAAAAATGTGAGCTCAGGCATGACTGACAGGTGAATTAGCCAATCAGAGACGAGCATTATTTGTGTGTATGGAAACAAATATGGAAATTTACAAAAAAAAAAGAAAAGGAAACTATATCATAGGAAACCATAGTCTGTATAACAAAGTTGATTAAGGGAGTGTGACATCACCCACAGCGTTCTGATCCAGTCAAATGAAGCTAACAGAGGCTAGCAGTTATAGAGGCGAATTTGGGGCCAGTTTCATATTAGGAAGAGGAATTTATCTATGGACAAAATAGGAAAATAAAAACACCAGGATCATTTAGAGGGGGTTAATATGAACATTTTAAGACCAAAATGAGGAGTTTGACAGCAGCAGTTAGAAAGAGACGGGTGATGGTTTTTCAATATAAAGTGAACTGGAGCCAGAGTCAGTGGAGCCAGAAGTGAGCTCATGAACACTTCCTGTTTGGAACGCGGCGGCTAGCGGGTTAGCTATGTCCATTTATAAATACAGTCTATGCAGGAGACTGGAAAAAAAACATGGCAGATATCTCAGAATTAATGATTTTGTTCAAAAAGAAAAGTGACCAATGAGCTTCTTCATTTCACATGAGTCACCGGCAAATGAAAAACCTGATTGGACGATTGTGTTTGAATTTGACTTGAGGCGGGACAATATAAAAAATATAATATAAAAATACTGAGAGATATTCTGTATTTACCACGCAAAAGAGAAGCTATCTTAAACAGGACTAATCAAGGACTAAAACAGGACTGAACCAGGACTAAAACAGGATTAAAGCAGGACTCAACCAGGACTAAAACAGGACTGAACCAGGACTAAAACAGGACTAAAGCAGGACTCAATCAGGACTGAACCAGGACTAAAGCAGGACTAAAGTAGGACTAAAGCAGGACTCAACCAGGACTCAACCAGGACTCAACCAGGACTAAAGCAGGACTAAAGCAGGACTAAAGCAGGACTAAAGCAGGACTGAACCAGGACTAAAGCAGGACTAAAACAGGACTGAACCAGGACTAAAGCAGGACTAAAGCAAGACTAAAACAGGACTGAACCAAGACTAAAGCAGGACTGAACCAGGACTAAAGCAGGACTAAAGCAGGACTAAAGCAGGATTAAAGCAGAACTGAACCAGCACTAAAGCAGGACTAAAACAGGACTGAACCAGGACTAAAGCAGGACTAAAGCAGGACTGAACCAGGGCTAAAGCAGGACTAAAACAGGACTGAACCAGGACTAAAGCAGGACTGAACCAGGACTAAAACAGGACTAAAACAGGACTGAACCAGGACTAAAGCAGGACTAAAACAGGACTGAACCAGGACTAAAGCAGGACTGAACCAGGACTAAAACAGGACTAAAACAGGACTGAACAAGGACTGAACACACTACAATTCATGGATTTCAGCTTCCCGTTTAGTGGAACCATTTTGAGGACTTTCAGCCATCCCTAAAGATATATTATTTTGTTTTGAATAGCTTATAATGGCGATGCAAACTTTTCATTACTCTGAAACCCCTGCAAAGATGTTCTACAACATTTCAGTCATGTTTATTTGCCCTTTGGACAGTCCATGTCCCTCTATATATTTATACATGTACTTAGAGCTTCCATTTGCACAAAGAGGACGAGAGCGTAAACATTTGTGATTTCAGAGGTGACCCAAACGCAGCTGTTTGTGACTGTCGTCCACACCAAGATGGCTGCCAAAACTGTTTAAATGGAATATTTACATCTGCTAAAAGGACACAGAGGACAGCCAATACTCACAGGACTAAACTGGGACTGAACCAGGACCGAAAGAGGACTGAACCAGGACGAGAGCAGGACTGAACCAGGACTAAAGCAGGACTAAATCATGACTGAACCAAGACTAAAGCAGGACCAAAGCAGGACTAAAACATGACTGAACCAGGACTAAAGCAGGACCAAAGCAGGACTAAAACATGACTGAACCAGGACTAAAGCAGGAACAAAGCAGGACAAAAGCAGGACTGAACCAGGACTAAAGCAGGACCAAAGCAGGACTAAAACATGACTGAACCAAGACGAGAGCAGGACTGAACCAGGACTAAAGCGGGACTGAACCAGGACTAAAGCAGGACTGAGCCAGTACTAAAGCAGGACTGAACCAGGACTAAAACAGGACTGAGCCAGGACTAAAGCAGGACTGAACCAGGACTAAAGCAGGACTGAACCAGGACTAAAGCAGGACTGAGCCAGTACTAAAGCAGGACTGAACCAGGACTAAAGCAGGACTGAGCCAGTACTAAAGCAGGACTGAACCAGGACTAAAGCAGGACTAAAGCAGGACTGAACCAGGACTAAAGCAGGACTAAAGCAGGACTGAACCAGGACCGAAAGAGGACTGAACCAGGATGAGAGCAGGACTAAAACAGGAATAAAACTGGACTGAAACAGGACTAAAGCAGGACTGAACCAGGACTACAGCAGGATTAAAACAAGAATAAAGCAAGACTGAACCAGGACTAAAGAAGGACGAAAAACAGGACTGAACCAGGACTGAACCAGGACTAGAGCAGGTCTAAAACAGGACTGAACCAGGACCAGAGTAGGACTAAAACTGGGCTAAAACAGGACTAAAACAGGACTAAAGCATGAATAAATCAAAACTAAACCAGGACTGAACCAGGACTAAAACAGGCCTAAGCCAATAAGCACTGACAGATCTAGACCAAGACTGAACCAGGACTACACCCAGTCTAAACCAGGTCTAAACAGGACTAAAGATATATTCAAGCAGGACTAAATTAGGCCTAAACCAAGAATAAACCAGGTCTAAACCAAGACTAAACCCGGTCTAAACCAGGTCTGACGCAGGTCTCTATGCCCATTGCTAACCCGGGTCGTGTTTTAGGTAATGGCCGTGTCTGGACGCACTGGAGTGAAACATTTGAGTGTTTTTATACTGAGCTGTGACTGCTGCTGCTGCTAATAAAGTTATATTCAAAAGTTCAGAAGAACCAAGTCATTTGGATAAAGGGCAGACAGAGAGAGTGTCACCAGGTCTAAACCAGGACTAAACCAGGTCTAAACCAGGACTAAACCAGGTTTCAACCAGGGCATCTAAACCAGGGTCTAAACCAGGACTAAACCAGGACTAAACCAGGTCTAAACCAGGTCTAAACCAGGTCTAAACCAGTGTCTCAATAACCAGGATTCAACAATGTAAGATTAACGTTTAATGCAATACTCTGGAACATTCTGGAGAAACCAGGTCTAAACCAGGTCTAAACCAGGGTCTAAACCAGGTCTAAACCAGGTCTAAACCAGGTTTAAACCAGGTCTAAACCAGGTCTAAACCAGGGTCTAAACCAGGTCTAAACCAGGGTCTAAACCAGGTCTAAACCAGGTCTAAACCAGGTCTAAACCAGGGTCTAAACCAGGGTCTAAACCAGGTCTAAACCAGGTCTAAACCAGGTCTAAACCAGGTCTAAACCAGGGTCTAAACCAGGGTCTAAACCAGGTCTAAACCAGGTCTAAACCAGGTCTAAACCAGGTCTAAACCAGGACTAAACCAGGACTAAACCAGGTCTAAACCAGGTCTAAACCAGGTCTAAACCAGGTCTAAACCAGGATTAAACCAGGTCTAAACCAGGTCTAAACCAGGACTAAACCAGGACTAAACCAGGTCTAAACCAGGTCTAAACCAGGTCTAAACCAGGTCTAAACCAGGACTAAACCAGGTATAAACCAGGTCTAAACCAGGTCTAAACCAGGGTCTAAACCAGGTCTAAACCAGGGTCTAAACCAGGTCTAAACCAGGGTCTAAACCAGGTCTAAACCAGGTCTAAACCAGGTCTAAACCAGGGTCTAAACCAGGTCTAAACCAGGTCTAAACCAGGTCTAAACCAGGACTAAACCAGGTCTAAACCAGGACTAAACCAGGTCTAAACCAGGGTCTAAACCAGGGTCTAAACCAGGACTAAACCAGGACTAAACCAGGTCTAAACCAGGTCTAAACCAGGTCTAAACCAGGTCTAAACCAGGATTAAACCAGGTCTAAACCAGGTCTAAACCAGGACTAAACCAGGACTAAACCAGGTCTAAACCAGGTCTAAACCAGGTCTAAACCAGGTCTAAACCAGGACTAAACCAGGTATAAACCAGGTCTAAACCAGGTCTAAACCAGGGTCTAAACCAGGTCTAAACCAGGGTCTAAACCAGGTCTAAACCAGGGTCTAAACCAGGTCTAAACCAGGTCTAAACCAGGTCTAAACCAGGGTCTAAACCAGGTCTAAACCAGGTCTAAACCAGGTCTAAACCAGGTCTAAACCAGGTCTAAACCAGGTCTAAACCAGGGTCTAAACCAGGTCTAAACCAGGTCTAAACCAGGGTCTAAACCAGGTCTAAACCAGGTCTAAACGGCGCAGTTGTGTGCCGGAGGAGCTGCTACGAAGGACGCGCAGAGGCGGACGTTACTTTTTTGTGCTGTGCAACACTGGAATTTCCCCACTGAGGGACTAATAAAGGCATATCTTATCTTAAACCAGGTCTAAACCAGGGTCTAAACCAGGTCTAAACCAGGGTCTAAACCAGGTCTAAACCAGGTCTAAACCAGGTCTAAACCAGGTCTAAACCAGGGTCTAAACATGCTGTCAGGCCTTTATCTGTCCATGTCTTGATAGTGGGAGGTCCAGTCCAGTCCTGAGTCTTGTTCTTATCACTGACACAGAGAAAACCACTGTCTCACTCTGCACCAACACTTGAGATTCAATTAGAGTCGAGCGAGCGATAGCCCGGGCTCCGCACAGATCCAAGATAAAAAAAAAACAATCGCCCCAATGTCAAGGGCAATACCGGCGGAGGTACAGGAGGGGCTACAGCAGCGCAGGAACTGAAGCACCAGGGAATATGTCTGTTTAAAGGTCTTACATTACGCAACATTGACTCTTGTGAGCTTTAAAGGTGCACGGAGATTAAACCAGAACAAGAAACAGGTCAGATCTGTGAAGAGGCGAGCCCACTCACAGTCAGAATGTAGAATCTAGGTATTTTTGAGCTGTAAAACCACCTGTAATTGAATAAATGTAAAGTAGGGCTGCTTAATGTCAGGAACATTCCAGGCGGAGCAGCGACGTCTCCATAGAAACAAGCAGGCACCGTTAAGTCATGTTCAAAATGCTCTTTTCCACCTTGTGATGTCATGAAGTGGTAGTTTTCAAGTGAACAGCTCCTTTTTACTTTTAGTTCAGTAGAGATCGGCAATTCCAGGGTTTAAATTAATATTCTACTGAAGGTGTGTGGAGTTTAAAAACACAGTGGAGAGCCAGACCATACTCCATGGAACTACACCACTCCAGAACTAAACCAGGACTAAACTGGGACTAAACCAGGACTAAACCATCACCAAACCAGGATCAAATGAAGACTTAAGACTGAATGCAGAAGGTAAGTGAGGAAGAACTTTGGAAAACTTCTCCAGTTTTTCTTAATTCAACAATTTCAACAGTCGTAGTATTTATAATTACATTTGCATTTATTGTAATTTGGATCAGTATTTAAAATGTCCAAAATATAACCTCATGATCTACGGATGTCACAGATTATAACCAGTAAACCAAAGTCTTACCTGAGCAGCCCGAATTTCTTCTTCTTCCGGTCCGGGTCTTCAGGGTCCTTCTTGGTCTTCGTTTTCTTCTCCTTCTTTCTTTGTTTTGTTTTGTTTTTCTTTTTTCCGTCGTCATCGGCGACAGTGTCTAAATCATTTCGGGAAGAGGTGCTGGCCGGAGTCTCACGTCCAGAACTGTTCTCTGACAAATCGTCATCTGAAACAAAAAAAGACCTGGTTTAGTCCGGGTTTGGTCCTGCTTCAGTCTCTGTTTGGTCCTGGTTTAGTCCATGGAGTAAATTCTGGTTTCATCTCTCTTAGGTCTTCATTTGGTCCTGGTTTGGTCCCAGTTTAACTTTGGCTTAGTCCTGCTTTACTTCCAGTTTTGTCTTGGTTTGATCCTGGTTTGGTAGTGGTCTAGTTCTGGTTTAGTCCCAGTTTATTCCTGGTTTAGTTCTGGTTTAGTCCATGGAGTAAGTTCTGGTTTCATCTTTCTTGATTTAGTCCTTGTTTTGTTCCTAGTTTGTTCCTGGTTTAGTCCTGGTTTGGTTCTTTTTTAGTCCAGGTTCAGTCCAGGTTCAGTCCTTGGACAAATTCTGGTGAAGTCTTGGTTTAAGCCTGTTTTTTCATCTCGGTTTAGTCCTGGTTTAATCCTGATTTAGTCCTGATTGAGTCCTGGTTGAGTCCTGGTTTAGTCTTGGTTCAGTCCTTGGTTAAATTCTGGTGAAGTCTTGGATTAATCCTGTTTTTTAATCTCTGTTTAGTTCTGTTTTAGTCCCAGTTTAGTCCCGGTTTAGTCCTGGTTTAGTCCTGGTTTAGTCCTGGTTTGGTCCTGGATTAGTCCTGGTTTAGTCCTGGTTTAGTCCTGGTTCAGTCCTAAACCAGTCCAATTCTGGTGAAGTCTTGGTTTAATCCTGTTTTTTTAACCTCGGTTTAGTCCTGGTTTAGTCTTTCTTCTGTCTAAACAAAACTGCGATCTAGACCAGGACTAAACCAGGACCAAACCAGGACTAAACCAGGTCTACGTACCATCTTCAGAGGGCCCTTCGTAGGACCGGTCTATGGCTTGTCTGAAGCTCATGTTGGCGCCTCTTCCTCGGACCATGTGCGGGCGTGGCTTATGGAAGGGCACCTGGTTTATTCCGGAGCTGTGTTTGACCTCCTCCATGGCCGTCTGCAGACTCTCCAAAGAGCTCGACTTCACCAGACCCAAGGTGGGACCGAGAGCGCCCCCTTCTGCATGATCTGAGGAAAAACAACAACACAAGTGTGAATATTGATGGTTTTGCAGCGACATCATGCTGTGGGTGTTCCATGTGTATCTCTATGGTGGAATCTTCAGCAGTTGCCAGTTAAAATAAAGTTAAAATAAAGTTAAAATAAAGCTTGGATTCAACTCAAACTAAGTAAACATGCTTCAACTCAAACTAAGTAAACATGCTTATAAAGTAACCGTGCAGAAAAAAAATCTAAACTTCATGATAAACCTTCCACATCGGAATCCAAAACTTCTGATCCAGTTGACCAGTTGTACAGAGATAAGTTGGACGCCAAAGAAAAGAAGCATTATATGAACAAACTCAAATTAATTGGGCGAGAAGATCCGTATGAGATGGATTCAAGTTTGTTCAGTGACAGTGGAGATTTGTCGATTCTGCTGCTGTAAGCGATTCCGATATTGTCAACGACCTGGTCTTCTCCCCAAGCCCTGATACAGCACAAGACCTTCAGAGCTCTAAAGGTCTGGAGGACTTCAGAGCTCTAAAGGTCTGGAGGACTTCAGAGCTCTAAAGGTCTGGAGGACTTCAGAGCTCTAAAGGTCTGGAGGACTTCAGAGCTCTAAAGGTAAAGGCAACAACCAGTTTGTTTGTGGCGCAAAACGAGTACGCAAAGTATAGAAAATCATCTCTCTCCTCTCTCTCTCTCTGTCTTTCTCTCTCTCCATCTCTCTCTCTCTCCCTCTCCATCTCTCTCTCTCCCTCTCTCCATCTCTCTCTCCCCCTCTCCATCTCTCTCTCTCTCCATCTCTCTCCTTCCATCTCTCTCCCTCCCTCTCTCTCCCTTTCTCTCCATCTCTCTCTCCCTCCCTCTCCATCTCTCTCTCTCCATCTCTCTCCCTCCATCTCTCCCTCTCCATCTCTCTCCCTCCATCTCTCTCTCCCTCTCCATCTCTCCCTCCCTCTCCATCTCTCCCTCCCTCTCCATCTCTCTCTCTCCATCTCTCTCCCTCCCTCTCTCTCTCCCTCTCCATCTCTCTCTCTCTCCATCTCTCTCCCTCCATCTCTCTCTCCCTCTCTCAATCTCTCTCCTTCCCACTCTCTCCATCTCTCTCCCTCCCTCTACATCTCTCTCTTCCTCTCCATCTCTCTCCCTCCCTCTACATCTCTCTCTTCCTCTCCATCTCTCTCTCTTCCTCTCCTTTCTCTCTCTCTCCATCTCTCCCTCCCTCTCTCTCCATCTCTCTCTCCTTCTCTCTCTCTATTAATGGTTCTGGTGTTGTCTTCCTGCCGGTGGAGGCAGGACGACAGCGCCATCTGCAGTCCGACTTCCTCAGGACGGTATCTCAGGTGTGTGAGAGTAAAAAAGCCCTCTCGTCTTGATTCATCGTCCCGTGGGCATGTTTTCGTATTTCGATTGCCAGTGGTCAGAAATTTGAGTCCGATTTCAGCTGTTCTTGTTCTGCTTTGTTTTGTTGCTCGCCTTCACCACTTCCTTCTCATATTTCTGTTCCTTTTGTCGCTCTCCCTGGTTCCCTGAGGTGTTTTATTGACCCTCTGAGGAATACCGCAGGGAGCAGTCGAAGGGAGCAGTCAGGTATGAAAACAAACTCTTGGAAACTCAGAAAAAAGAGCCTAATAACGTAAATCATTTGAATAGGACCGATATTTAAAGGTGCACTATGTAACTTTTTGGATGGGGGTCCGTCAGCTGCTTGTTTCTATGGATTTCTCATTACTCTGCCTGGAATGTTCCACAGTGTGACTTTAAACAGCTCTACATTGCATTTATTCAATCACAGGTGGTTTTAAATCTCAAAAATCCGTAGAAAAACAGACATACTGACTGTGAACGGGGTCGCCTCTCCACAGATCTGACCTGTCACTTGACCAGGTGGCATCACTTGCTCGTCTCTAAGGAGATAGATACGTTCAACGCCATACTGCGGAACATTCAGGGCAAAGAAATAACATCTCCATGGAGACGAGCAGCACCTCGTCGCCGAGTTCATCTAAAAAAAATTCCAAACTGTGAAAATTGAAAAACTTTTAGCAAAATCTTCAAGCTGCATCAGCTGTGTAACTTTTCGTTTAGGGTCCGTCACCTGCTTGTTCCTATGGATACGTCACTGCTCTGCCTGGAATGTTCCACAGTGTGACTTTAAACAGGACTGAACAAGGACTAAACCAAGACTCTTAGCGATTTCTGGAGATTATTTGGTCTGTAGAAGTGAACCAGGACTAAACCAGGACTAAACCAGGACTAAACCAGGACTAAACCAGGACTAAACCAGGACTGGACCAGGACTAAACCAGGACTGGACCAGGACTGAACCAGGACTAAACCAGGACTAAACCAGGACTGAACCAGGACTGAACCAGGACTGAACCAGGACTGAACCAGGACTAAACCAGGACTGAACCAGGGCTGAACCAGCAGGACTAAACCAGGACTAAACCAGGACTAAACCAGGACTAAACCAGGACTGAACCAGGACTGAACCAGGACTAAACCAGGACTGAACCAGGACTGAACCAGCAGGACTAAACCAGGACTGAACCAGGACTGAACCAGGACTAAACCAGGACTAAACCAGGACTGAACCAGGACTGAACCAGGACTAAACCAGGACTAAACCAGGACTAAACCAGGACTAAACCAGGACTGCTAAGCCAGCGGTGTAGGCAGAAAGCTGCGTTAAATTCAACAGCTCCATAAAGAAAAGCCTTTGACGGGTCCTCCACCAGAAAAGTTACACGGTTCACCTTTAAAAGACCACGGTGAATAATATTTCTTCGCTTCTTCTGTGTCGCACCACGCTCATCAGGCTTTTCGAGTGTGAACTTGTGAAACGGCGGTTTAACCCAAAACAAATCCCAGTTTTAAAACGTCAACAGCTGGATGCGTCCCAGATGTGGCCTGGACCAGATAAACGATCACACATGTTCGGTCAAACCACCGCCTCGAAAACAAGAGCAAGAAAAACACGGATAATTAACGCCGACGCGGATCAGACCAAAAAAGAAAGAGATTCACTTTCTGACCTTTACGAGTTAACGCCGAAATTAGCACCAGGCGAAGACGGTGAAAAATAAACCAAAGAATAAAAGAGTAGAGGAATTTGCAGAGGAATCTGGGAGTCATCAGCACGATTCTACGGAAATATTAGACTATTGTAAATATGTAAATGGACAGAGCTAACCCGCTAGCCGCCATGTTCTAAACAGGAAGTGAGCACAGGCGCACTTCCGGCTCCATTAACTCTGTCTCCAGTTCACTTTGTATTGAAAAACCGTCGGCCGTCGCTCTGTACCTGCTGCTGAGCCTCGTCAGCCAGGACTGAACCAGGACTGGAACAGGACTGAACCAGGACTAAACCAGGACTAAAACAGCAGGACTGAACCAGGACTAAACCAGGACTAAAACAGCAGGACTGAACCAGGACTAAACCAAACCAGGACTGAACCAGGACTAAACCAAGACTAAACCAGGACTAAACCAGGACTAAACCAAACCAGGACTGAACCAGGAATAAACCAGGACTCAACCAGCAGGACTGAACTAGGACTAAACGAGGACTGAACCAGGACTAAACCAAGACTAAACCAGGACTAAACCAGGACTGAACCAGGACTAAACCAGGAATAAACCAGGACTGAACCAGGACAAAAACAGCAGGACTAAACCAGGACTAAACCAGGACTGGAACAGGAATAAACCAAGACTAAACCAGGACTAAACCAGGACTGAACCAGGAATAAACCAAGACTAAACCAGGACTGAACTAGGACTGAACCAGGACTAAACCAGGACTGAACCAGGACTGAACCAGGACTAAACCAAGACTCAACCAGCAGGACTGAACTAGGACTAAACGAGGACTGAACCAGGACTAAACCAAGACTAAACCAGGACTAAACCAGGACTGAACCAGGACTAAACCAAGACTAAACCAGGACTAAACCAGGACTGAACCAGGACTAAACCAAGACTAAACCAGGACTAAACCAGGACTGAACCAGGACTAAACCAGGAATAAACCAGGACTGAACCAGGACAAAAACAGCAGGACTAAACCAGGACTAAACCAGGACTGGAACAGGAATAAACCAAGACTAAACCAGGACTGAACCAGGAATAAACCAAGACTAAACCAGGACTGAACTAGGACTGAACCAGGACTAAACCAGGACTGAACCAGGACTGAACCAGGACTAAACCAAGACTCAACCAGCAGGACTGAACTAGGACTAAACGAGGACTGAACCAGGACTAAACCAAGACTAAACCAGGACTAAACCAGGACTGAACCAGGACTAAACCAGGAATAAACCAGGACTGAACCAGGAAAAAACAGCAGGACTAAACCAGGACTGGAACAGGAATAAACCAAGACTAAACCAGGACTGAACCAGGAATAAACCAAGACTAAACCAGGACTGAACCAGGACTGAACCAGGACTAAACCAGGACTAAACCAGGACTAAACCAGGACTAAACCAGGACTAAACCAAACCAGGACTGAACCAGGAATAAACCAGGACTCAACCAGCAGGACTGAACTAGGACTAAACGAGGACTGAACCAGGACTAAACCAAGACTAAACCAGGACTAAACCAGGACTGAACCAGGACTGAACCAGGACAAAAACAGCAGGACTAAACCAGGACTGGAACAGGAATAAACCAAGACTGAACTAGGACTAAACCAAGACTCTTAGTGATTTCTGGAGATTATTTGGTCTGTAGAAGTGAACCAGGACTAAACCAGGACTAAACCAGGACTGAACCAGGACTAAACCAGGACTAAACCAGGACTGAACCAGGACTAAACCAGGACTAAACCAGGACTGGAACAGGAATAAACCAGGAATAAACCAAGACTAAACCAGGACTGAACTAGGACTGAACCAGGACTAAACCAGGACTGAACCAGGACTAAACCAGGACTAAACCAGGACTAAACCAGGACTAAACCAGGACTAAACCAAACTAGGACTGAACCAGGAATAAACCAGGACTCAACCAGCAGGACTGAACTAGGACTAAACGAGGACTGAACCAGGACTAAACCAAGACTAAACCAGGACTAAACCAGGACTGAACCAGGACTGAACCAGGACAAAAACAGCAGGACTAAACCAGGACTGGAACAGGACTAAACCAAGACTCTTAGTGATTTCTGGAGATTATTTGGTCTGTAGAAGTGAACCAGGACTGAACCAGGACTAAACCAGGACTAAACCAGGACTAAACCAGGACTGAACCAGGACTGAACCAGGGGAGGAATCTGGAAGTCATCAGCATGATTCTACGGAAATCTTAGACTGTTCATGTAAATGGACAGAGCTAACCTGCTAGCTGCCTTTCTAAACAGGAAGTGAGCACGGGCGCACTTCCGGCTCCATGAACTCTGGCTCCAGTTCACTTTGTATTGAAAAACCGTCGGCCGTCCCTCTGTACCTGCTGCCGAGCCTCGTCATTTTGGTCTTAAAATGTTCGTATTCACCCGAGGTACATGATCCGGGGGTTTTTATTTCACTATTTTGTGCGTAAATTAAGATATGAACGATAAGACGATGAACCAGGACTAAACCAGGACTAAACCAGGACTGAACCAGGACTAAACCAGGACTAAACCAGGACTGAACCAGGACTGAACCAGGACTGAACCAACTGTTCAACTTGGAATGATCAGACCTCCCAGTTTCATAGGAATTCTCATTTTATTTCCTAAAAGTGTCTATATTTCTATTTTCTATTTTCTTTTTCTCTTTTAACTTGAAGCTCCTCAGTTTTCTTTGACAGGGAGCTAAAAGTGACGCTGTAGAAATAAAGTGACGGAGGCGACGGGCTGAGAATGTGAAACCTGCAGGAAAATGTTATGGGAAATATCGCCATAGGAACCACATGAAAGGTAGAAATATAAACGCAGCGAAAGAGAGCGAGTGAGTGACGGGGTAATGTGAAAGTCAGCGAAAAGAGGAATAAATGAGGTACAAGGAGGAGAGAAAGAGGGAGCGAGAGAAAGAGGGAGGGAGTGTAAGAGAATGAGAGAGGGAGAGAGAGAGAGAGAAATGGGGGAGAGGGAAGGAGATGAGGAGGGAGAAAGAGGAGGGAGAGGAGAGAGAGAGAGAAAGGGAGAGGAGGGGAGGGAGAAGGAAAGCGGCAGGAATGTAAGAGAGAAGGAGAGAGAGAGAGGGAGAGAGAGAGAAGGAGAGGGGAGAAAGAGAAAAAGGGGAAGAATTGAGAGAGGGAGGGAACAATGGATAGAGAGAAAGGGAGAAGAGAGTGTGGAGAGAGATAACAAAAAAGGGAGAGGGGGAGGGAGAAAGAGGGAGAGAGATAGGGAGGGTAAAAGAGAGGGGGAGAGCAGGAGAAGGGGGAGGGAGGAGGAAAGAGGGAGGGAAGGAGTGTAAGAGAGAAGGAAGAGAGGAATGAGAGAGGGAGATTGATGGAGGGAGAGAGGGAAAGAGGAGTGAGAGAGAGGGGGAAAAGAGGGTGTAAGGGAGAAAGGGAGGGAGGAGAGAGAAAAAAAGGGGGGAAAGAGGACGAGAAACAGTGAGGGAGAGAGAAGGGAGGAAAGAGAGGAAGAGAAAGAGAAAGAGAGAAAGAGAGAGAAGGGAAGGGGAGAGAGAAAGAGAGAGAGAGGGAAGGGAAGGAGAGAGAGAAAGAGAGAAGGGAAGGAGAGAAAGAGGAAAAAGAGAAAGAGAGAAGGGAAGAAGAGAGAGAAAGAGAGAGAAGCAAAGGAGAGAGAAAGGAAGAAGAGAGAGAAAGAGAGAAGGGAAGGAGAAAGAGAGAGAAAGAGAGAGAGAAGGTGAGAAGAAAGAGAAAGAGAAAGAGAAGGGAAGTAGAGAGAAAGAGAGAAAGAGAAAGAGAGAGAGAGAGAATGAGAGAGAAAGAGAGAGAGAAGGAGAGAGAGAAGGAGAGAAAGAGAGAGAAAAGGGAAGGAGAGAGAAAGAGAGAGAAAAGGGAAGGAGAGAGAAAGAGAGAGAAAGAGAGAGAAGGGAAGGAGAAAGAGAAAGAGATAGAGAAGGGAAGGAGAGATAAAGAGAGAAAGAGAGGGGGATATAGAGTGAAGAGAAAATAAAGCTGATAAAGCAAAAGAGGGGGAACACACATTTGGAATGGGTGAAGGTTTGACGGAGAGATAGAAGGTCAGGAGACGAAAACGATTCACAGTTTGAGTGTCCCGAAAATAAAATCAGATGCACGTTTTTATATTAAAATATGGAGAAATGCAGAATATTTTCACATTTCCATACATTTCCATTCCTTTTCCAGTGTAAAAGTAAACGCCGAGCTCGCGGATCAGATGGGAGTGACTGACAGGCGGATCAGCCAATCAGGGACAAGCACGGTCTGAAAACAAACGCGGCTCCTTATGAGGAAAAAACACATGAAAATATATGAAAAACAAGGAGGATTTCAGCAGGATCAACGAGCGAAGCACTTAACTCTGTTCATCGGAGGTGGGAGGAGTTTGTGTCGGTTCAAAATGAGTCACTGAAGTAAATGAATCTGATTGGACGATCGCGATGGAAGGAGTGGACCCTGAAGTAAGTCATTAGTAGGTTTTCCATTACAAAACCAATACTACAACCCAACAACTAGTTTTAATACTGTTACTACAACTTATTCACGGTAAAGGTGCCAACAACTAGCATGCTAACCACACACTTCCTAATTATCAGGCAGTAAAGCAATTAACAACAAGTAATTCCATCCAGGCAGTACACGGAAGACTTAATTTGACCTCAAGAGCTGCTTAGACGACGGCTGTCACAATAACACACTTTGAAGCGTGACGTCCTCCTGAGACCCGGCCCGTTCACACAAATTATGTCCGTTATAGTGCACGTTAAATTATTATTTAGTCTATTTATTTTTATTTATTCTTTACTTAATAGGGACAGTGCATATTAATGAACATCGACAACACTGCAGTGTAAATACTCCAGATCAGGGGCGCCCAACCAGTCGATCGCAGGCAGTGTCAGTTGATCGCGTATCGCTACGTTCACACTGCAGGGCTTAAAGATCCCATGACATGGTACTTCTTGATGCTTTTATATGGCTCCTTAATGGTTCCCTAATACTGTAAATGAATCCTTCTTCAAAATCAACACTCAGTGCATGAGAAACAGAGATAAGATGAGAAAGAGTCATAAATATCTCTCTCAAACTCTTTATTCTGGGCGTTGTTGCTTGAATGCAAATGAGGAGAAAAGAGCTGGCCAATAGTAGAGGGTGGGGGCCAAACTCTCCGCTCAGAGCCCACAGCTGATCCATTTCCTTGTTTTTGCACGGGGGGAGAGATTTGAAGCGTTCCATTGAAAAATAAACACATTTCCACATAAAATAAAATTAAACCACTGCTGTTCAAAGGTCCAGAGGCTCAGATAAAGGACTTCCGAGCCTAGAAACACTCGGACGTGCCTCCAGGCAAATAAAAAAACGCATTTCGCATTGCCTAGCGCATTCGCAGTCCAAACTCTCTGGGCGTGATTTACAGAGACGCTGAGTACAGACAGACGGGGGTGGAACTGCATTTGCATTTCTTTTTTCGAGCTAACGTCGATAAGGTGCCTTGTTCAAAATCGCCCGTTTGAGCTCCGATTTTTTGTAACGCAGAAAAGGATCGCAAATGCTCAGTTTAGACATTTCACAACTTTTAACCATGGGGGGGCTAAACAGGGTAGGGGAGCTCACATTAACGTTCAAAAACCTCAGAAAGTGAAAATTTCATGCCATGGGACCTTTAATGCTCAATTACGATTTTTTTGTGAAATCTGTTTTTTTTGGGGGTTTTTTGCGAGGTCGTTCTCATTTCCAATTAAATACGACTTGTATGTGATCTCCAGTGTGAACTTTAAACTCCCCACAAGTGTCCCGCATGCGCCTCGGAGGACACGACGAGGTCACGTGCGGCGAGCGTGCTCAATGTTTACGGAAGTCGCCTAAAGTCATGGTGTTTTGCGGAGCAGTGGCAGCAACGTCCGTAGAAATGAACGCATTGGTGCGGAGTTGCGGACAAGAGTGGTGGGATTGCTCTGTGCTTCACCGCTTCACTGATACAGAGTTTATATACTATTTTCACATGACGAGAAGAACGTTTGTGTTTGTGAGCGCCGACTTGTACCACTCTCACTGGAGGAAACACGCTCAGGTCGGATGAACGTGACCTGCCCGTTCAGATTGAAGTCGCATACCAAAAGATCGGGTATGTATCGGTTTTAGGACCACATCATCAGCCTCAAAAGTAGATCCCGGTTAAAAAAAAGTTGAACACCCTGCTTCAGATTATAGCAAAAATACTCATTTCCATCTGTAGTTCATATAATATATATATAATATAATATATAATATATAATAAATAAATAAATAAGAATTTAAAAGAGAGTCTAAAAACTTTTTGAAGCGACTGTAGAAGCTTGTCAGAAAAAAAAATGGGTTTAACAAAAAATTAAATTAAACGCTAAGGTGTTCATTTACCTCCAAATAGAAAATCTAAAAAATAAATAAATAAAAATAAAAAATTGAAATGCACTTTTTTTCATTGGGTCCCAGGAGGATAAATTAAGAAGAAAATATAGACACTGAAACTGATTTACAGCCCTTCACAATGACGCTAAAGGATTATTCCCCCCAAAATAAATATTAGAAAAAGCTGAATTAAATACGGAACAATAAGTCTTAATATTTTTATTTTTATAATTATGTCTCATTTGACACCCATTTATTGCCATCTTTTTTTGCTATTCCAACTATTTCTATTTTATTCCATTATATTTTATTTCTATTTTATTCTATCTATTTTTTGTCCCCCTGTTATATCCTATTATGATGTGTCCCTTGTGGATCAATAAAGTTTGTCTAATCAATCAAATGGGGAAATAAATGAGGTACTGTCCATTTAGGAGGAAGAAAGAGGGAGGGAAGGAGTGTAAGAGAGAAGGAAGAGAGGAATGAGAGAGGGAGATGGAGGGAGAGAGGGAGAGAGGGAAAGATGATTGAGAGAGAGGGGGAAAAGAGGGCGAGAAACAGTGAGGGAGAGAGAAGGGAAGGAGAAAGAGAGAGAGAGAGAGAGAAGGGAGGAAAGAGAGAAGGGAAGGAGAGAAAGAGAGAGAGAGAGAGAAAGAAAGAGAGAGAGAAAGAGAAGGGATGAGAGAGAGAAAGAAAGAGAAAGAGAGAGAAGGGAAGGAGAGAGAGAAAGAGAGAGAAGGGAAGGAGAGAGAGAAAGAGAGAAAGAGAGAGGGGAGGAAAGAGAGAAAGAAAAAGAGAAGGGATGGAGAGAGAGAAAGAAAGAGAGAGACAGAGAGAAGGGAAGGAAAGAGAAAGAGAGAAGGGATGGAGAGAGAAAGAGAAGCAAAGAGAGAGAGAGAAGGGAAGAGAGAGAGAGAGAGAGAGAAGGAAGGAGAGAGAGAAAGAGAGAGGGAAGGAGAGAGAGAAAGAAAGAGAGAGAGAGAAGGGAAGGAGAGTGAAAGAGAACCAAATAGAGAGAGAAAGAGAGAGAGAGCGAGAGAAAGAGAAGGGAAGGAGAGAGAAAGAGAAGCAAATAGAGAGAGAAAGAGAGAGCGAGAGAAAGAGAAGGGAAGGAGAGAGAAAGAGAAGCAAATAGAGAGAGAAAGAGAGAGAGCGAGAGAAAGAGAAGGGAAGGAGAGAGAAAGAGAAGCAAATAGAGAGAGAAAGAGAGAGAGCGAGAGAAAGAGAAGGGAAGGAGAGAGAAAGAGAAGCAAATAGAGAGAGAGAGAGAGAGAGAAAGAGAAGGAGAGAGAAAGAGAAGCAAATAGAGAGAGAAAGAGAGAAAGAGAGAGAGAGAAAGACAGAGAAGGGAAGGAGAGAGAAGGAGAAAGAGAAAGAGAGGAGTATAAAGTGAAGAGAAAAGAAAGCTGACAAAGCAAAACGGGCGACGCACACATTTGGAAACGGTGATAAAGATAAAGAGAGAAAGAGAAAGGGGGAAGTGTAGTAGAGGAGGAGGGAAGAAAGCAGGGATGGAGGGATAGAGAAGAGAAAGCAGGGAGGAGAGAAGGAGAGAGAGATCAGGTACTGTCCCTTTAAAAACACTTGTACCTCTGCCTCACACTCGAACTGGTAAAGACGCATTTCTAAGCTTAAAAAAGTAAAAATAAAAGTTAAGACGGCGTGTTCGGAGAGAGAGAGAGACAGAGGAAGAGAGAGAAAGCGAACGTTGAAAAGTTAAATGGAGTTGTGGAGAGGAGGAGGATTTGGGTTTAAAGACAGGATTGAGGAAGAAGGAATAAAACGGCCCATTTGAGAAGAGCAGGATTTGTGTCACAAATGTAATTATGGGTGTCCAGCTCACTGCCTGATGGTATTAAGCCCCGAGACGAAAGAGAGAGAGGAGGAGAGGGGGAGGAGAGGAGGGGGTGGGCTGAGGAGGAGGAAAGAGAGAGAGAGAGAGAGAGAGAGAGGAGAAGGAGAGAGGGAGGAGAGGAGTGGGTGGGCTGAGGAGGAGGAAAAGAGAGAAAGAGAGAGAGTGATAGTATTAAGCCTCAAGACTAAAGAGAGAGAAAGAGAAAGAGAGAGAGAGACTGATAGTAATAAGCCTCAAGACTAGAGAGAGAGAGAGAGAGATAAAGGAGTGTGTGGCTGAAAAGTGGAATGGTAGGAAGAGAGAGAGAGCAAAAGAGGGAGGACAGAGACCCTCAAGATTAAAAAGAAAGAAAGAAAGAAAGAAAGAAGGGAAGAAAGGAGAAGTGTGGGTGGGCTGAGGAGAGGTAGAGAGAGTGAGAGAGAAAGAGAGAGGGAAGAGAGAAAGAGGAGGAATATTCTTCCTCTGCTGGTGAGACTCTGTGTCCTTGTCACTGATGTACAGAGAGAAACAGACATTTTCATATTAAAGGGCACTGCGGAACCTTTCTTTCTCAAATCAGGGACTAAACTAGGACTAAACCAGGGACTAATCTGGGACTAAACCAGGGTTTAAACTGGGACTAAACCAGGGACTAAACCAAAACTAAACCTGGGACTAGATCAGGACTAAAAGAGGACTAAACCAAAACTAAACCAGGACTAAACCAGAGACTAAACTGGGACTAAACCAGAGACTACAGGTCTAAAACAGGAACTAAATTAGTATTAAACCAGGTACTAAACCAAGACTAAAAGAGGACTAAACCAAAACTAAACCAGGACTAAACCAGAACGAAACTAGGACTAAACCCAGAGTAAACAGGTCTAAACCAGGACTAAATCAGGACTATCTACCAATTGAAATGCAAAAACAAAACTGACAACAAACAAATTCTGTTCAAAACTACCTAAACATGATTTTCCTTAACAATTTCTGTTTTCAAAACCAAAAAAATAGGTCAAATTAGTGTAAATTTCAGACGCTGATTTGATTTTGTGGTGTAAATATTTCCGTCGGGGCACAAACGGCGTCTCCGCTGGAGTGAAACTGGGAGGAGACCGTGCCCTTGTGTTTAATAGAAAAATCCCGTTGGTCACAGGACTTTAACTTCTCATCTCTCCTCTGTGCGTTTTAAATGAATAAAAGAGGAGAATTAGGACGGCTGAGCGGAGAGAACGTGCCGATCCGAGCCAAACCGAGCCTAACTGCGCCAGAAAGGGTCAGTGGAGGGTAAAATCTGGGCTTATCTGTGATTTGAACTTCAGCTGTAACAAGACAAACGCCCTTCAGACTAAAAACACAGATTACACTAAATTAAAGGTCCAGTTTGTAATGATAATGTTTCCCAAAATTGAAAAAGAACTGTAAGACTTTCACTTTAAAATTCATAAACTTCACAGATTTATGTCCCTGAAACTAGATCCTCGTTTTCCGCAGGTGTCGATACTAAAAAAAACAAGTTCCACTGACAGGACAGAGCAGAACCTTTCCAGAACGTCTTTAGAACAGATCAGAACAAGAATAAGAACACAGAGACTAATACGCCCATGGACCTGGTTTACACCTGGTTTACACCTGGTTTACACCTGGTTTAGACCTGGTTTAGACCTGGTTTAGACCTGGTTTAGACCTGGTTTAGACCTGGTTTAGACCTGGTTTAGACTTGGTTTAGACTTGGTTTAGACTTGGTTTAGACTTGGTTTAGACCTGGTTTAGACCTGGTTTAGACCTGGTTTAGACCTGGTTTAGACCTGGTTTAGACCTGGTTTAGACCTGGTTTAGACCTGGTTTAGACTTGGTTTAGACTTGGTTTAGACCTGGTTTAGACCTGGTTTAGACCTGGTTTAGACCTGGTTTAGACCTGGTTTGGATCTGGTTTGGATCTGGTTTGGATCTGGTTTAGACCTGGTTTAGACCTGGTTTAGACCTGGTTTAGACCTGGTTTAGACCTGGTTTAGACCTGGTTTAGACTTGGTTTAGACTTGGTTTAGACTTGGTTTAGACCTGGTTTAGACCTGGTTTAGACCTGGTTTAGATCTGGTTTAGACCTGGTTTAGACCTGGTTTAGACTTGGTTTAGACTTGGTTTAGACTTGGTTTAGACTTGGTTTAGACCTGGTTTAGACTTGGTTTAGACTTGGTTTAGACTTGGTTTAGATCTGGTTTAGACCTGGTTTGGATCTGGTTTAGATCTGGTTTAGATCTGGTTTGGATCTGGTTTAGACCTGGTTTAGACCTGGTTTAGATCTAGTTTACATCTAGTTTAGACTTGGTTTAGACCTGGTTTAGACTTGGTTTAGACTTGGTTTAGACCTGGTTTAGACCTGGTTTAGATCTGGTTTAGACTTGGTTTAGACTTGGTTTAGACTTGGTTTAGACCTGGTTCAGACCTGGTTTAGACTTGGATTAGACCTGCCTTAGACCTGGTTTTGACCTGGTTTAGACCTGGTTTAGACTTGGTTTAGAGCTGGTTTAGACTTGGTTTAGACTTGGTTTGGACCTGGTTTGGATCTGGTTTGGATCTGGTTTGGATCTGGTTTAGACCTGGTTTGGATCTGGTTTAGACCTGGTTTAGACCTGGTTTAGACCTGGTTTAGACTTGGTTTAGACTTGGTTTAGACTTGGTTTAGACTTGGTTTAGACCTGGTTTAGACCTGGTTTAGACCTGGTTTAGATCTGGTTTAGATCTGGTTTAGATCTGGTTTAGATCTGGTTTAGATCTGGTTTAGACTTGGTTTAGACTTGGTTTAGACTTGGTTTAGACTTGGTTTAGACTTGGTTTAGATCTGGTTTAGACCTGGTTTAGACCTGGTTTAGATCTGGTTTAGACCTGGTTTAGACCTGGTTTAGACCTGGTTTAGACCTGGTTTAGACCTGGTTTAGACCTGGTTTAGACTTGGTTTAGACTTGGTTTAGACTTGGTTTAGACTTGGTTTAGACTTGGTTTAGACTTGGTTTAGATCTGGTTTAGACCTGGTTTAGACCTGGTTTAGATCTGGTTTAGACCTGGTTTAGACCTGGTTTAGACCTGGTTTAGACCTGGTTTAGACCTGGTTTAGACCTGGTTTAGACTTGGTTTAGACTTGGTTTAGACTTGGTTTAGACTTGGTTTAGACTTGGTTTAGACTTGGTTTAGACTTGGTTTAGACCTGGTTTAGACCTGGTTTAGACCTGGTTTAGACCTGGTTTAGATCTGGTTTAGATCTGGTTTAGACTTGGTTTAGACTTGGTTTAGACTTGGTTTAGACATGGTTTAGACTTGGTTTAGATCTGGTTTAGACCTGGTTTAGACCTGGTTTAGACCTGGTTTAGATCTGGTTTAGACCTGGTTTAGAGCTGGTTTAGAGCTGGTTTACACTTGGTTTAGACTTGGTTTAGACATGGTTTAGACTTGGTTTAGATCTGGTTTAGACCTGGTTTAGACCTGGTTTAGACCTGGTTTAGATCTGGTTTAGACCTGGTTTAGAGCTGGTTTAGAGCTGGTTTACACTTGGTTTAGACCTGGACCACAAGTTAGAACAGAGTCTTTTTCTTCTATTTGAGAGAAGAACCTTTAAGTGGAGTATAAAGTTTGTGTTCGTGTCCGTAGTGACTCCGAGCAGTCGCCGCCTCAAACGCCGCTTCAGGCCTGAGCTGTTACGCAAGAGGACAACAGGGTCCCACACAACACTTTAAGTTTAGTTTAGAGAAAAGTTCAGAAACAAAAGAAACTAAAATAAAAGCGTCATATTCGACAATAGCCAGACTTTGATGCAAACAGGCAAAAATTCTAATTATATTTACCAGTTTACAATAAAAAAAATGAGTGAAATACTGTAATTTGGGGCAGCAGATCTGTCCGGACTAAATCAGGACTAAACCAGAGACTAAACTGGGATTAAAACAAGGGACTAAATCAGGACTAAACCAGGGACTAAATTGGGACTAAACCAGGGATTAGATCAGGACTAAGCCAGGGACTAAACCAGGCTCTAAATCTGGACTAAATCAGGGACTAAATCAGGACTAAACCGGGGACTAAACTGGGATTAAACCAGGGACTAGATCAGGACTAAACCAGGGACTAAACTGGTACTAAACCAGGGTCTAAATCTGGACTAAATCAGGGACTAAATCAGGACTAAACCGGGGACTAAACTGGGATTAAACCAGGGACTAAATCAGGACTAAACCAGGGACTAGATCAGTATTAAACCAGGGACTAGATCATGACTAAACCATGGACTAAATCACGACTAAACCAGGAATTTAATGCCATACTGTGAAACCGCAAAGCAATAATATCTCCGTGGAAACACGTTTGCGGTGGACACCAGACCAGAAAAGTTCCACAGTGCACTTTTAAAATGCGTCGTCATTTCAGTGCACAGTGTTGAACCCACACCTCTGCTCTTTACGTGGATTCATCTCGACGCGAGTGTCAGAATCACAGCGTGTACCCTCCCTCCGCCCCCTCGCTATACCCCGTGGTACCCTACATACCCCCCCGCCAGCTCCCAGCATGCATCAGCACTCACCTCGTCAACTCAACCTACACAGGGCACGAGGAGAGTGCACGAGGAGGCGCTGCTACAGGGGGAGGAGAGATCACAGGTTGCCATGGGATACAGGGAAGTCCCATAAAAAAATGCTCAAAGTGTGTAAGGAGGTAGGAAACAGGGGGCGAGGAAGGATGTAGGAAGGAAACAAGGATCAGTAGAAGTAGTAGTACTGTAGTACTGTGTTAGCAGTGGCAGTAATGACAATGGTTGCAATAGCAGTAGCAGTAGTAGTAGTAGTAACAGTAGTAGTAGTAGTCGCAGTAGTAGTCGTAATAGTAGTAGTAGGAATAGAAGTAGTAGTTGTAATAGTAGTAGTGGTAGTAGTCGCAGTAGCAGTCGTAAATAGTAGTAGTAGTTGTAATAGCAGTAGTAGTAGTAATAGTAGTAGTAGCAGTAATAGTTGTAGTAGGAGTAGTGCTGTAGCAATAGTAGTAGCAGTATTTGTATAGTAGTATAGCAGTAGTGGCAGTAGTAGTAGTAGAAGTAGTAGTAGCAGTCGCAGTAATAGTTGTAGCAGTAGTAGTAGTAATAGTAGCAGTAGTAGTGGTAGTAGTAGTAGTAGCAGCAGCACTAGTAGCAGCAGTAGTAGTAGCAGTCATAGTAGCAGTAATAGTTGTAGTAGCAGTAGTAGTAGTAGCAGTAGTAGGAATAGCAGTAGTAGTAGTAGTAGAAGTAGTAGTAGCAGTCGCAGTAATAGTTGTAGCAGTAGTAGTAGTAATAGTAGCAGTAGTAGTAGTAGTAGTAGTAGTAGCAGCACTAGTAGCAGCAGCAGCAGTAGTAGTAGTAGTCATAGTAGCAGTAATAGTTGTAGTAGCAGTAGTAGGAATAGCAGTAGTAGTTGTAGTAGTAGTCATAGTAGCAGTAATAGTTGTAGTAGCAGTAGTAGGAATAGCAGTAGTAGTAGTAGCAGTCGCAGTAGTAGCAGTAGTAGTACTAATAACAGTAGTAGCAGTAGTAGTAGTAATAGCAGTAGTAGCAGTAGTAGTCGCAGTAGTACACTGCCTGACAAAAGTATTAGGACAAGTATTGTGTATTTCTGAACTTTCATAATGATAACAAGACGCATTGGTAATGACAAAAAATCAATTCATTGATATATTAAAGCAAGTTTCATCATGTGTAAAGGCATATTGTTGCAAAAATGTAACAATATCAAGTTAAAAAGCTTTTTCATCAAAATAACCACCTTTGGCCTTAATCACAACTTTACAAATTCGAGGCATTCTGTCCAAATTTTTTCAAGATATCCATCCTCTATAGTTTTCCACTCATCCTGAAGACATTTCCACAGGTGTTTGTTAGTCGGATTCCTGGAGCGCACTTTAATATCCAAATAATCCCACACTTTTTCGATGGGTGACAGGTCAGGAGACTGGGGCGGCCGTGTCATAACCTGCAGTCAATGACGCTGTTCACACGTCTCCAAATGACCCTGACACAGTTTGGACGAGTGCTTTGGGTCATTATCTTGTTTGAACCAGAAGTTTCGTCCAGAGTTCAGAAATACACAATTGTCCTAATACTGTTGTCAGGCAGTGTAGCAGTAGTAGTAGATATAGTAGTAGCAGCAGTTGCAGTAGTGCTGGAAGTAGTAGCTGTAGTAGTAGAAGTAGTAGTAGTAGCAGTAGTAGGAGTAGTAGCAGCAGTAGTAGCACTAGTAGTAGTAGTAGTAGTAGCAGCAGCAGTTGCAGTAGTGCTAGAAGTAGTAGCTGTAGTAGTAGTCACAGTAGTAGTAGTAGTAGTAACAGTAGTAGTAGTAGTAGTAGTAGTAGTAGCAGCAGCAGTTGCAGTAGTGCTAGAAGTAGTAGCTGTAGTAGTAGTCACAGTAGTAGTAGTAGTCACAGTAGTAGTAGTCGCAGTAGTAGTAGCAGTAGCAGCAGCAGCAGTTGCAGCAGTGCTAGAAGTAGTAGCAGGAGTAGTAGTTTTTTGCACATTTTAGTAGTATTCAATTTCTTCCAAAAATAAAACCGCAAATGAGTAAAAATCTTGAAAACGTGTGAATTCTCCCACAGTACAATGTTTTTTAGGCAGATTTTAACTCACGTTTTTGCCTCAGTTCCTTTAACGCTCAGCCCCTCCTTTTCTTGTATAAATATGTAGAATTTTTCCCTCCTCGTTTCGCGTCAGTCCAGTTCACGGGTTTCATCAAACACAGGTAAACACCAATTAGAAAATGCCCTTTAAATCCTCCGAGTTTATTAAACCAATTCATTTGAAGGCAGGTTTCGATACGAGATGTCCATGCTGCTAATTTCACTCATATATTTGAATGGAAAAGGCTATTACAGAGCTCCAAATGCTAACTCTGATTAAGCCGAGCGCGTTCAGGAGTTGACAAAAAGGTGAGCTGAGATTGGACGGTTTGTAAATTGAAGTTTTTTTAATTGTCTGAAGCAGTAAGTCAAATGTGTTTACAAAGGCTGCCTGTTTCTTTCACCGAAACAGCCAGTCGATTCTACATTCTGTTGCGAAATTCTCTTCAGATTCAGAACAAAATACACCTGAAATGTATTAATATAATATAAATAAATCAAAGTTTGGTACTTTGATTGTTTATTCTGTAAAAATCTGCTCTGTTTCTCAGTCCTTGCAGTTATGTACGGAAACCGACAGGCCAATTCAGGACGAAACCAGGGACTAAATCAGGACTAAACCAGAGACTAAACTGGGACTAAACCAGGGACTAGATCAGGACTAAACTGGGACTAAACCGGGGACTAAACTGTGACTAAATCAGGACTAAACCAGGGACTAAATCAGGACTAAACCAGGGACTAGATCAGGACTAAACTAGGGACCAAATTGGGACTAAACCAGGGACTAAACTGGGACTAAACCAGGGCTAGATCAGGACTAAACCAAGGACTAAACCAGGGACTAAACCGAGGACTAAACTGGGACTAACCCAGGGACTAAACTGGGACTAAACTAGGGACTAGATCAGGACTAAACCAGGGACTAAACCAGGGACTAGATCAGGACTAAACCAGGGACTAAACCGGGGACTAAACCGAGGACTAAACTGGGACTAAACCAGGGACTAAACTGGGACTAAACTAGGGACTAGATCAGGACTAAACCAGGGACTAAACTGGGAATAAACCAGGGACTAAACTGGCACTAAACCAGGAACTAAATCAGGACTAAACCAGGGACTAAATCAGGACTAAAACAGGGACTAAATCAGGACTAAACTAGGGACTAAACTGGGACTAAATCAGGACTAAACCAGGGACTAAATCAGGACTAAACCAGGGACTAAACTGGGACTAAACCAGGGACTCGTAATGTTCGTAATGATTATTTTCCACCTTAATAACGAGAAAATCAACTCGAGAACTTGACTTAACTCTTGAGAAAAGGACACAATTACTTCGTAATCTCGAGAAAACAAAACTGTTATTTTGAGATCTCGAGAAAACAAAAAATTATTCCGGACTAATCTTGAAATTATCCTGAATTAAAAGTAATGAAATCTCCCCCTGTGTCAACCCCTGATCAAAATATTGCCTTATCAGCTGATCGATTATTATTCCAGACATTCTAATGACCAAAAACGCGTCTATTCAGAATGAGAAATAGCCCCGAAGTCAGCCTGTCACAACGTGGTGGTAGACGTTTCAGTTGTTTTCTCGAGATCACGGAATAATTGTTTTGTTTTCTCGAGATCACGAATTAATTATCTCGTTATCTCGGGATAACAAGGAAGAAAAAATATTGCTTATGAATATGGCCTCTGTAGTTATATGTAGTTTTTTCCTCCTTTTTTTAAAGCTGCCATGTTTGTTTTGACGCAAATGGAGCGTGATTCTTTCTGATTGGTTAATCCACCTGTCAATCATGCCCTCAAATCAGGGAGAAAGGACAGGTCAGATCCACTCATCTTTGTAAAGTTTTGTCAAAGTTTGTGGTTTTGACTGGAATTTTTTAAAGACATTTTGAGTAATCCTTGATTATTAGTCTGTTTACATCTCCATATCTCAAAATGCTCCGTTCCACCTTGTGATGTCATGTTTAAACCTTGATTTAAAGCAGTGCTTCTCAAATAGTGGGGCGGGCCCCCCTGGGGGGGCATGGCGTGATGCCAGGGGGGGGGGCGCGTATGACCCTGGGAAACATGTTTTTTTGCTGTACTGTACTAGAACTAAGTGTAATTGCACATCAACAACAGTAGTTGGCAGTGGCGTTCTCACATGCGATTTACGCACAGTCTCACCATTAACAGAACATCCTCTGTCACAGAAAAAACACGTATATTCCACTGAGTCGTGTCCTTTAGTCCGACAGAAGCTGACGCATCAGTGGCACAAGGAGAGAGCGTTTTTTTTTTTCAGTGCTTTTAGCTTATGCAAATGAGGTGGTTTTAAGTTTCATTTCTGTAAAACGTAAACAAATGTGCGCAAAGCTGCATTAAAAACACATTAATATTTGAGTCCTCAGTGCAGTCTTTGTTGTAAGTTTCTTTCTTTTTTTGTTTATAATGTTAATAAAAGGATACAGTGGTGTTCTAATAACAATTTTCTAGACAAATAATACTATTTATAGTCGCGCGCAGGAAGGGGGGCGTGAAATTTTTTCTTCTTCCTAGGGGGGGCGTCACAGAAAATAATTGAGAAGCACTGATTTAAAGGTCAATTTGTTTCTTTTTTTTCTTTTTTTAACACAAAATTGACTCTTGTGAACTTTAAGTCACGTTCTAATGTTGTTTCTTCCTCAAAAACAGACCTGGAGTTGTGTTTTGTTTCATTCACATGTTTGAGTAACAAAAAGTAACCAAAGCTCAAAATGCTCTGTTCCACCTTGTGATGTCATGAAGGTGGTAGTTTTCAAGTGAACAGCTCCTTTTCACCTTTAGTTCAGTAGATATCGGCAACTCCAGAGCTGAAATGATCCAAATGATTCTAGTGAAGGTTTGCGGAGTTTAGAAATACAGTGGAGCGCTTCCCTTCCTGTATCACCATATGACATCACAAGGTGGAACGGCGTGTTTTCAGTTTGGGAGAAGAACTCAGCCTAAATATGCAGGTTTTTTGTGTTTTTAAACGTGTGTGAATGAAACAAAACACAACTCCAGAAGAAGAAACAACATTAGAACATGACTTAAAGCTCACAAGAGTCAATTTTGTGTTAAAAAAAGGACGTTTAAATCAGGGTTTAAACATGACATCACAAGGTGGAACGGAGCATTTTGAGATTTGGAGATGTAGACATAATAATAATCAAGGATTACTCAAAATATCTTTAAAAATTCCAGTCAAAACCACAAACTTTGACAAAACTTTACAAAGACCAGTGGCTCTGTCCTGTCTTTTCTCCCTGATTTGACGGCATGATTGACAGGTGGATTAACCAATCAGAGAGAGGAATGCTCCATTTGCATCAAAACAAACATGGCAGCTGTAAAAATGGAGGGAAAAAACTACATATAACTACAGAAGTCGACAGAGGCCATATTCATAAGCAATATTTTTTCTTCCTTGTTATCCCGAGATAACGAGATAATTAATTTGTGATCTCGAGGAAACGACTTTAGAACAAAAACAGACTAACATGGACCCTTAAAACGACACATTTAATCCGGTTTAAATCCGTGTATGTATAAAAAGGTCATCACTTTGTCCACAGGAATCATTCATAAACATTTACAGAGATTAGACCGCAGCCTGGCCTACTGTAATTGACCTTTTAAGAATGTTATTGAGTTAAACAGGCTTTTATAGAAACGTGAGAGAGAAGAAAGGCGGAGCGTTTAATGGGCTGAACTCTGGCTCCTGTTGGATTGAACGCACTAACCTTTATTGAACCAGCGGCCGTAAAGGAGCCGTGTTTTTACAGGTACGTGTGCAGGGGAGGAGGTTATATAGCTAAAGGCGGTTTTATGTGTTTTCCCTACAACCAAGCGAGGCGTTTATGGTCCTGTGTGAAGATTGGAAAAGGGGATGCAGAGATGTCAAACAAAGACTTAAAGGGGATAAGTACAATAGGGCTGCAACTGATTTAAAACTGAAATTATCTGTCCTGGTGTTAATTTTCTACAGAAGCCGACAGAGGCCATGTTCGTAATGATTTTTTTTCCCACCTTAATAATGAGATCTCGAGAAAACGACACAATTAATTTGTGATCTCGAGAAAACAAAACTGTTTAATGACCGTCGGTAAAGACGAAGCCGGGCCAGTCTTCTGCGGAGGTGCCGCGGACTAATCTTGAAATTATCCCAATTAAAAGACGTAATGCAATCTCCCCATGTGTCAACCCCTGATCAAAATATTGCCTTATCAGCTGATCGATTATTATTCCAGACATTCTAATGACCAAAAACGCGTCTGTTCAGAATGAGAATTACCCCGAAGTCAGACTGTCACGTGGCGGTAGGCGTTTCAGTAGTAGTAGCAGTAGTTGTAATAGCAGTAGTAGTAGTAATAGTTGTAGTAGTAGTAGTGCTGTAGCAATAGTAGTAGCAGTATTTGTAAAAGCAGTATAGCAGTAACAGTAGTAGAAGTAGCAGTAGTAGCAGTAATAGTTGTAAAAGTAGTAGTAGCAGTAGTAGTAGCAGCAGCAGTAGTAGCAGTAGAGTAGTAGGAGTAATAGCAGTAGTAGTTGTAGTAGTAGCAGTAGTAGGAGTAATAGCAGTAGTAGTTGTAGTAGTAGCAGTAGTAGTACTAATAGCAGTAGTAGCTGTCGCAGTAGTAGCAGTAGCAATAGTAGCAGTAGTAGTAGTAGTAGTAGTAGTAGTAGTAGTAGCAGCAGCAGTTGCAGTAGTGCTAGAAGTAGGAGCAGTAGTAGTAGTAGTAGTAGAGTGCCGAGTGCTGAGTGCTGATCAGCTTTTCACAATCCATTAAAAATCTCTACAGAATATTACCATCTGACAACTTTTTTCACTTCTTAAGATAAGAATTGATGTGATGCATCAAGGAACTGGAGTATTTTTTCAGTTTTCTACAACTTTATCGCACTTTGTGGACTCTATCCGATTAGGCCTACTGGAGGCCCACCACCACACTGTCATGGCAAAAACCCTGGCAAAAGACATGGAAGATGTCAAGCTCTCACTAAACTTTATGTCTGGTGAGCTGAAGAAAGTGGTGGATCAGCGGTCGGATTTATTAAAACTGATTCGATGGAGTGAAACATGTGAGGAAAGTAATTGAAGACAAAGACAAGAAGATTGAAGAGTTGGAAAACAGAGTGGAGCAGCTGGAGCAGTACACCAGAATGGAGGATGTGGTGATATCTGGAGACCAAACATCGCTCCTATGGCCGGGTCACTGCAGGAGCCAATGAAGGAGAGGACGCACCACCAGGTGAACTGCTCACACTCCAACAACAAGTGATTCAGTTCTTCAGTAGCAAAGAGATCACTATTGACGGTAAATCTATTGCTGCTTGTCACACACTTCCTCAAAGACAGGCTAAAAGACCAAATATTATTATTAGACTTGTGAGTCGGAAAGACAAAATAGAGTTGATGAAAGTTGCAAAAAACCTTAAGGGCACAGGGGTGTTTGTGAACGAACATTTAACAAAGTCGAATGCAGAGATTGCCCGGCAAGCAAGGATTTTGAAAAAGGAGAGAAAAATACAGGACACATGGACAAGGAACTGCAAAACAATGATAAAGCTCAAGGGACCACCAGGACAGGAAAAAGTCATGACCATTAGAAAAGTGGCGGAATTGGAACAATTTAAATGAAAAATTTACAATGAATGTCTTTTTTTGTTATTGTTTTTCCCCCTCTTTTTTTCTTTTTTAAAAATAATTATTCTTTGTTTCTGACCTATGGCCAAAATGTACTTTAATTATGGAAAACCAAAACGGACATTTAAAGACTTCTGATAATGAAGATTACAAAGAATATGAGTTAGGAAATGACATTGACCCAGAGATAAATTTTTCCAGCAACACTCGGTTGGACTGTGAATATTACTCTGAAGAGGATTTTAAAGGTCCCATGGCATGAAATTTTCACTTTCTGAGGTTTTTGAACGTTAATGTGAGCTCCCCTACCCTGTTTAGGGGCCCCCATGGTTAAAAGTTGCGAAATGTCTAAACTGAGCATTTGTGATCCTTTTCTACGTTACAAAAAATCGGAGCTCAAACGGGCGATTTTGAACAAGGAAACTTATTGACGTCAGCTCGAAAAAAGAAATGCAAATGCAGTTCCACCCCCGTCTGTCTGTACTCAGCGTCTCTGTAAATCACGCCCAGAGAGTTTGGACTGCGAATGCGCTAGGCAATGCGAAATGCATTTTTTTATTTGCCTGGAGGCACGTCCGAGTGTTTCTAGGCTCGGAAGTCCTTTATCTGAGCCTCTGGACCTTTGAACAGCAGTGGCTTGATTTTATTTTCTGTGGAAATGTGTTTATTTTTCAATGGAACGCTTCAAATCTCTCCCCCCGTGCAAAAACAAGGAAATGGATCAGCTGACAGCTCAGAGCGAGAGCGGAGTGTTTGGCCACGCCCCCACCCTCTACTATTGGCCAGCTCTTTTCTCCTCATTTGCATTCAAGCAACAACGCCCATTATAGAGTGTTCAGAGTGAGAAAAATGACTCTTTCTCAGCTTATCTCTGTATCTCATGCACTGTGTTGATTTTGGAGAAGGATTCATTTACAGTATTAGGGAACCATTAAGGAGCCATATAAAAGCATCAAGAAGTACCATGTCATGGGATCTTTAAGGTGGAGATGAAAGGATTCTCCCTCATACATTTCAATAGTCGGAGTCTCTACAGTAATTTTTCCAAAATCCAAGACTATTTGAATACTTTTAAGGAAAAAATTTGTGCTGTTGCCATTACAGAGACTTGGATGACCGAGGGGAAACAGCTATTAGAAAAAATGGATGGTTATGAAATGTTCTTTCAGAACAGACTCAACAAAAGGGGAGGTGGGGTAGCCTTGTTTGTTAGAGACGGTTTTGAATGTAAAGTTATTGATAATATGACCTTCTCTGTTGAAAATTTAATGGAACGTCTAACAATTGAAATTCAGAGTAAAAACTCCAAAAACATAGTGATAAGTTGTATTTATGGAACACCTGGGAGCTGTCTTGATCTGTTCAATAAGACAGTCTCTAATTTGTTTGAGAGGAGTAGCAATAAGTTGACTGTGATTTGTGGTGACTTCAACATTGATTTGTTAAAAATTAATGAGCAAGTACAAACTACAGAATTTGTTAATATTATGTTCAGTCTTTCATTCTACCCTTTAATATCAAAGCCAAGCAGAATAACATCAGATAGTGCTACATTGATTGATAACATATTTGTAAACCAAGCTGGTATAAAAACAAAGAGTGGACTTCTATTGACAGATATTACAGATCACTTACCTGTTTTTGTATTAATGGAGACCAAAAATTTTGAACAAACAATATTACAGAAGGAAATTATGAAACACACAGTTGGAAGAGTAAAAACACTATCAGCTATTGAAGCTATGAAAAATTGTCCTTTACACTATGACTGGCAAAAAATCTATGTCGACAATAATAATGAATGTTACAATAATTTCTTATTTCTTTTTTCATGAAGATGTGTGATTATTATTGCCCTTTGAAACAATTTACTCAGAAAATAAGAAGGAAATCAAAACTATGGATGACAAAAGGCCTGGGAAATGCCTGTAGAAAGAAAAACAAGTTATACAAGGAATTCATGATAAATCCCACCAAGGAAAAGGCAAAAAAGTATAAGGACTATAAAAACAAATTAATAAGTATATTAAGAAAATGTAAAAAACATTATGATGATGAATTATTGCAAAAATATATAAATGACATTAAGGGTACATGGAAGGTAATACGTAAAGTAATACAAAATAATAAAGAAAAATATTATCCAACCCGCATTCAAAATAAAAATGTAAACATTGAAAATAAACAGGAAATTGTCAATGAGTTTAATCATTATTTTGTTAATATAGGTGCTCATTTAGCTGATAAAATACCAAATCTTAAGGACAGCAAATCCAACACTTTCTATAACAGTGATACAATGTTTTTAAGTGGTGTATGTCAAAGTGATATTTTAGAAGTGGTACACCAGTTGAAAAACAAGACATCCACAGACTGCCACGGTATTGATATGTCTCTAATCAAAGAAGTTATTCACTCTATAATTGAGCCTCTTACTTACATTTATAATAAATCTTATACTTCTGGTATTGTTCCAGATCAAATGAAAATAGCAAAGGTGATTCCTATTTACAAAAGTGGCAATAAACAACTGCTGTCAAATTACAGACCGGTGTCTTTACTACCGCAGTTTTCTAAAATATTAGAAAAACTTTTTGAAAAAAGATTGGATGCATTTATTAATAAACACAATTTATTAAATGACCACCAGTATGGATTTAGGAGCAATTGCTCAACTTCATTAGCTGTGATGGAATTTACTGAGCACATTGCAACGGCAGTTGACCAAAAATTAAATTCTGTGGGTGTTTTTGTTGATTTAAGTAAGGCATTTGATACCATTGATCACACTCTTTTGTTAAATAAATGTGAATATTATGGCCTTAGAGGTAAAACAAATCAATGGTTACAAAGTTATTTAGACAACAGAGTACAATATGTATCAATAGATAATGTAAATTCAGAAACTGAAAAGATTAAATGCGGAGTTCCACAAGGCTCGGTCCTTGGACCTAAATTATTCATCCTCTATGTAAATTATATTTTTTCTGTAACAACACAAATGAAATTCATTATGTCTGCAGACGATACAAACATTTTTTGTACTGGTAAAGATATTGACGAGTTATTGAAATTGGTGGAAAAAGAATTTGCTTTGATAAAAGAGTGGTTTGATTACAACAGGCTATCCTTGAATGAAAACAAAACTAAATTTATGATATTTTCAGGTAACAGAAATATAGGTGATGCAAAATTATATTTGAATGGTAAAGAAATTGAACGAGTATATGAGGCAACAGGTGTGATCATAGACAGTAAACTGTCTTGGAAATCACACATTGAGTATATAAAAAGTAAAGTTTCAAAAACTATTGGCATACTGTGCAAAATAAGAACTGTATTGAATAAAAAGGGGATGTTTTTGATTTATAGTTCCTTGGTTCTGCCCTATTTCTTTTATTGTGCAGAGCTGTGATTGAATTCAAATGTTCAAATTACAAAAAAGAGCAATGAGAATTGTCAATAAGGTCGGATATTATGAACCAACTAATGATTTGTTTATACTTAATAAAACATTAAAGTTATTAAAGAGATATTGTTGATAGTAAAGTATTAGAGATTCTTTATAGAGTTAAGAATAATCTGATTCCAAAAAGTATTAGTGATTTCTTTAAATTAAGAGTTGGTCGTTATAATTTACGAGGTTTAGATCACTTTGAACAGGTCAAAGTAAGAACAAATGTAAAATCCAGATGTGTCTCTGTTATTGGTGTTAAGTTATGGAATTAACTTAATGATGAATGTAAATTTTGTTCTTCCTTGTTCACATTTAAAAAATGTCTCAAACAAAAAAAGATTAATGATTATCAAAACCATTTATGAAAACTGTATTGTACTTTCTTTCTTTATGTTTCATATGTGAAACTCTAATGTAAAGCTGTATTAGTTTTTGTTTGTGTAAATAGGATCGGCGTCACATAAGCACCGCTTCAGCCTATTCCTTTTTTGGTTTAAAAATAATAATGAGTGCTGAATGTAAAAATGTAATTCTAAAATACATAAACCAAAATAAAATTATGATTTATAGTAGTAGTAATAGTAGTAGTAATAGTAATAGTAGTAGTAGCAGCAGTTGCAGTAATAGCTGTAGTACTACCTCATTGTAATGCTAATCTTAAATAGATATTGATTAATGATCGGGTAATTAGTCATAGGTCAAACTATAAGAACAGATATTATTTATTATGCGAACAGTGTCAGCTATTGTTATGCTAATGTCGCTAATGTTATTGATGAATGGGACGAACTGTAGGTTTTGATGGATCGTTTTGGTACAAACTATAACACCGATATTATTTGTACATTGTGGCCGAGTTACAGGTCGGTCCTGTGGAGAGGCGAGTCCACTTAGGGTCAGAATGCCTGTTTTTTTTGTTTTTGTAAAGGTGCATTGTGTAGCGTTTCTGGCGGAAGGTCCGTCAAACGCTTTTGTCCGTGGAGGTGTTTGCGTTTGCTTTGTCTAGAATGTTCCACAGTATGGCATTAAAGCGTTCTATCTTCACGGAGACCAAACCAGACCAAGTTACAGGTCAGATCTGTGGAGAGGCGACCCCGCTCACAGTCAGAATGCCTGTTTTTTTTAGGTATTTTTGAGCTCTAAAACCACCTGTAATTGAATAAACGTAAAGTAGAGCTGTTTAATGTCACACTGTGGAACATTCCAGGCAGAGCAATGGCGTATCCATGGAAACAAGCAGGTGATGGATGCCAAACGAAAAAGTTAGTAAGTTAATGCACCTTTCAGTTATTTTGAGCAATAAAAACACCCATAGTAAATAATGCTTGGTAGATATGTTTAAAGCCATGCTGTGGAACATTCCTGGAGAAACAGTTACATCTCCATGGAGACACCTAGGTGATGGACCACTCACACCAGAAAAGTTACATATTGGACCTTTAATAAGCTCATTCCAAGCTATTTCAGGGTTAAAACTAAGTTAGACCAGGGTTAGACCTGTTTAGTCCTGGTTTAGGTCGTTTTCACACCTGCCTTGTTTGGTTCATTTAAAACAAACTAGAGTTCGTTTGCTTCTTTGATTCGGACCTTTTGTGCTGGTGTGAATAAAAACCAAAAGTCTCAATCCGGAGCAAACAAGCGAACCGAGACCACCTAAAAAGGTCGGTCTCGGTCCGGTTCCATTCGAACTCTGGTGCGGTTCGTTTGAGGTGAGAATGCAGACCGGACTCGATCCGACACAAGTTGGCTTTTTGTACTTAACGAGCTCCTGTCGTATGTCGAGCATTATGGGAAACCAAGGCTTACGAAACTAAACTAAAAGAAACAAAACAAAACTTAGAACTTGATGCTCACACATGAGCGCTGTCCTCCGTAGTCGTCTTGCCCTGTGACTTCGACGTTTGGAAATTGTCATGGTTCATGTTTTTTTTTGGCTGTTATTTCATATTTTGTGTATTTTTATTCCTTTGGTGTGTCCTCAGTGTTTTATTTTGACATTTCTGGTCAGCTTGTTTTAGTTTTACTTCCTGTCTGTTGATTGTTTTCCCCGCCCTGATGTGCTACACCTGTGTCTGTCTGCATTTATACCCCATGTTCTCCTCTGCCCTTTGTTCGTCAATGTCTCGTCACGTTTTGTCATTAGTAGTCATGTCTTGCCTCTTTGGATTTTTTGATTTTGGTCAGTTCTTTGTTTATTATTAAAGTACTTAAACAGTAGTCCTGCGTTTTGGGTCATCCCTCCTGTTTCCCCGTGACAGAAATTGATTGTAAAATAGTGTAAACCTCACGATGCTGCTCAAACATTTGTGAGAACTGCAAAAACTGAGCAAACTATATCGCTAAGGCTAGATTGAAAACAGCACGTAACACCGTTATTCTCCTCCTTCCGCGTTTGGACACGGCTCATTTTTTTCCAACAGCTGAGCGACCTCAGCACACGTGCTTTTGTTTATAGATGTTAGTTCGCTTGGGGAAAAACTGCAGTGTGAAAGCGAACTGCACCAAAATAAAAAAAAATAAAAAAAACATTTGGTCCGGACCAAAGCAAGTGAACTATCGGACTTTCCTGGTGTGAAAACGACCTTAGACCCAGTTAAGACTTGATTATAGATGTGGTTTTGACATCGCCATTGAGACGTACAAGTGGCGAACATCCTACACCAGAAAAGTTACATATTATTACTTTTATATTGCGAATCCAAGCTGATTTTTATAAATACATCAACTTTCTAACTAATAAGGTTGTGAAAAATGAAAAAATGACCCGCCACCCGCTAGCCGCCGCGTTCCAAATGAAGTGAGCTTATGAGGAAATGAGCATGGGGGCACTTCCGGCTCCATCGACTCTGGCTCCAATTCACTTTGTATTGTAAAAACATCACCCCTTTTTCTGTCACTGCTGCTTCGAGACTCTTCATTTTGGTGTTAAAACGCTCGTATTAAAGCGCTCTACATGATCCTGCGGTTTTTAATTCACTATTTTCTCTGTAAATAAATTCCTTTCCCTAATATGCAACTTGACTCCAAATTGCTAGCCCCGGCGAGCTTCATCTGACTGGTGCTGACCGCCGTGGGTGACGTCGCACTCCCTTAGTCCACTTCTTTACACAGTATGTGATTGTAATGCTAATTTCTTGACGCTCTAGATGAATGGAGAGATCGTTTTGATGGATCATTCTGTTATAGGTCAAACTATTAAAAACACATGAAGTCTTTGTACAGTGTGAAAATTGTCAAAATAAATCGGGTTATGACAAATATGACCCATGCTAATCCATTGTGATGCTAATTTTACATTGACGACTGATGAATGAGAAGAAGAATATGATAAACTGTTTTGTTAGAGGAAGAAAAAAAACGACAACACTCCTACAAAATGCATACTGGCGGCAGTAACTTTTCGGTTTCGGGAGTCCGTCGCCTGCTCGTTTCTATGGACACGCCATTGCTCTGCCTGGAATGTCCCACACTGTGACATTAAACAGCTCTACTTTACGTTTATTCAATCATAGGTGGTTTTATCGCTCAAAAATCCCTAGAAAAATAACTATTCTGGCTGTGAGCGGGCTCGCCTCTCCACAGATCTGACCTGTAACATGTGTAACTTGGTCTGGTTTGGTCTCCGTGAAGAAATAAAGGTTTAATGCCACACTGCGGAACATTCCATGCAAAGAAATAACCCGGAAAGTTACACAATACACTGTTAAAGGCATGCAATGTAAGGGTCTGTCATCTGCTGGTCTCCATGGAGATGTTCTTGCTTTGTTCCACAGTATGGCATTAAACGAATCTGTCTCCACACAGATTACAGGTCAGTTCTGTGGAGAGGCGACCACACTCACAGTAAGAATGCTTTGTTTTTGTTTTCCAATGTATTTTTGAGCTATAAAAACATCCATAATAAAAGAAATGCTAAATAAAATACTCTGTTCCACCTTGTAATGGTTTAGACCTGGTTTAGACCTGGGTTAGTCCTGGTTTAGTCCTGATTTAGTCCTGGTTTAGACTTGGTTTAGACCTGGTTTAGTCCTGGCTTAGTCCTGGTTTAGACTTGGTTTAGTCTTAGTTTAGTCTTAGTCTTTAGCCCTGGTTTAGCCCTGGTTTAGACTTGGTTTAAACCTGGTTTAGACCTGGCTTAGACTTGGTTTAGACTTGATTTAGTCTTGGTTTAGTCCTGGTTTAGACCTGGGGGGTATTCCACGAAAGCTACTAAGCGCAAAGCCCGGCTTTATTCGACAGTTGGCGCTAGTTTTAGTGAGAGTTCGGTTCCACGACGCTCGCTAAACTTAGTCCCCGCTGAGTTACTGGGCCAACATGGTTTTAGCTGAAAGTCTGGTACCGGGCAGGCTAAAGACGCGGCTTAATCAGGCCGTGTCGCAGAGAATACGTACCTGACGTAAACAGAGTGTCGAACAAACAGTTCCGCACACCTCCCGCATGAGTATCTGTGTTGTCCGAAAACAATATCAGCAAAAAAATAAATTACGCGATAAAAATCGGCGATCTTCTGCCGCGCCATGTCTCTGGCCTTGGTTATTGCAAATGTGTTGTAGAGTTCCAAAAGAAACTTCTGTTCTGATGCGCTGAAATAATCGTCCCGAATCTTCGACATGATCACGTTTTCGACAGTCGCTTGTTCAGGGCTTCTTACCTTCCCCGTGCATGACCGTAGGCCCGGCCTGCTTAGGCCTGACTGAACTTAGCGCTGCTGAGGCGCAGCTGAAATGCGTTAGTGGAACGGCTTCATGCTTTAGTCTAAGTTGTGTCTCAGTCAGGCGAGGTCTTAGCACTTAGTTGCCGCTAAGTTTAGCGACGTTCGTGGAATATCCCTCAGGTTTAGACCTGGTTTACATACAGGAAGTGCTCCACTGTGTTTTTAAACTCCATACACCTACATTTTCTAGAATCATTTGGACAATTTCAGCCCAATCTCTGCTGAACTAAAGGTAAAAGGAGCCGTTAAAACTACTATAAAAACTACCGCTTCATGACATCATGAGTGTTTTGAGCTTTGAAGATGTAGACAGATGAATAATAGAGTTCTTCAAACATGAATGAAACAAAACACAACTCCAGGTCTGTTTTTGAGGAGGTAACAACATTAAATTATGACTTAAAGCTCACAAGAGTAAAATCTGTGTCATATTTAAGAAAGCCCATAAGCCCTGTCCCCCTGCATATATTGTAATGCTAATATTTGTAGTTTTGATGGATCTGTGTGCAGATTATAATGAGTTTTAGTGTTTGGTTTTGAGTCGGGACAGATGCCGGGCACGACTCCAGAGTTTGGGGTCACTGCAGGTCAATCGGGGACTAAACCGGGACAGAGAAAATCTGTTTAAGACACGGACTCAGGCCATAATTCACTTCAGATATGAGTCTGTGTAACTGTACGGGCCTGTGGGATTTACTACGGCATCAATTATAATTATAATACATGACAGCACTGAACCAGGACTAAACCAGGACTAAAGACTAAGACTAAACCAGGACTAAAACAGGACTGAACCAGGACTAAAGACTAAGACTAAACCAGGACTAAAACAGGACTGAACCAGGACTAAAGACTAAGACTAAACCAGGACTAAAGCAGGGCTAAACCAGGGCTAAACCAGGGCTAAGCCAGGGCTAAACCAGGACTAAATCAGGGATAAACCAGGACTAAAGCAGGGCTAAACCAGGGCTAAACCAGGGCTAAGCCAGGACTGAACCAGGACTAAAGACTAAGACTAAACCAGGACTAAAGCAGGGCTAAACCAGGGCTAAACCAGGGCTAAGCCAGGGCTAAACCAGGACTAAATCAGGGATAAACCAGGGATAAACCAGGGATAAACCAGGAATAAACCATGACTAAACCAGGACTAAACCAGGACTAAACCAGGGATAAACCAGGACTAAAGACTAAGACTAAACCAGGAATAAACCATGACTAAGCCAGGGCTAAACCAGGACTAAACCAGGACTAAAAACTAAGACTAAACCAAAACTAGTCCAAAACTGAACTGGTACTAAACCAGGATTATACCAGGACTAAACCAGAACTAAATGAGAACTAAACGAGAACTAAACCAGGGCTGAACCAGGGTGTTACTAGGACTAAACGAGAACTGAACCAAGGCTAAACCAGGTCTAAACCAGGACTGAACCAGGACTGATCTAGGACTAAATCAGAACTAAACCAGGTCTTTCTTGTGTTGTAGAACTGTAATTATAATCCCACAGTCATCACTGTAAATGTTTCTGCACAGTGTCGTACCATGGAACATTCCAGGTAAAGTAATAACATCTCCATGGAGACAGGCAGGTGATGGACCCTCCACTGGAAAAGTTACACAATGCACCTTTAAAACATAAACATCTCTGAAAAAGCATCTGAGCCGTTCTCCGTTTTTCGATGTATTTTCCGAGCCGAGTCAGTTCTTGTCAAAAAAAATTACTATTTTTTTTTTCCCACAAACATCCAGGCGTCCACCCCCTCCCGCAGAGAATCCCCTGTTCTCCGGAAACATCTTTATAATGAACAAAGACTCTTCTCCTCCTCTGTTTCCTCCTCTTTTTCCATCCTCAGTCTTCTTTTTTCTCCTTTCTCTCCTCATATCCTCTAATGTGTATTGACAGGACTGAGGCGTGCTTTTAGTTTCCGCTGACTATAGATTTTACCTCCTCCTCTCCTCTTCTCCCTCTCTCCAGCTTGTTCTCTCCTTCCTCCTCTCCTCTTCTCGCTCGCCCTCTCTCCAGCCTGTTCTCTCCTTCTTCCTCCTTTTCTCTTTTTCCATTCCTTTTCTCTCACCCCCTTTTTCTTTGTCTCTCTTTCCCACACTCCATCCAACTCCCCCATTTCTGACAATGTCCTGGCTTCCCTCCTTTCCCTCTCTCCCTCCCTCTTTCTCTCTCTCTCTCTCCTTCTCTCTCCCTTTCTCTATCTCTCTCTCTCCCTCCCTCTTTCTCCATCTCTCTTTTTCCCCATCTCTTTCTCCCTCCCTCTTTCCCTCTGTCTTTCTCTCCCTCTTTCTCTATCTCTCTTTCTCCCTCCCTCTTTCCCTCCATCTTCCTCTCCCTCTTTCTCTATCTCCCTCCCTTTCTCTCTCTTTCTCCCTCCCTCTTTCTCTCTCTCTCTTTCTCCCTCCCTCTTTCTCCCTTCATCTCTCTCTTTCTCCCTCTCTCTTTCTCCCTCCCTCTTTCTCTCTCTCTCTTTCTCCCTTCATCTCTCTTTCTCTCTCCCTCTTTCTCTCACCCCCTTTCTGTCTCTCTTTCTCCCTCCCAGTTTCTCTCTCTCTTTCTCCTTCCCTCTCTCTCTCTCTTTCTCCCTCCCTCTTTCTCTTTCTCCCTCCCTTTCTCTTTCTCTCTTTCTCCCTCCCTCTTTTTTCACTCTTCTTCCCTTCTCTCTCTCTGCCCCTAAATACCTCCCCTCCCTCCCCATCTCTTTCTCCCTCTTTCCCTCTGTCTTTCTCTCCCTCTTTCTCCATCTCTCTTTCTCCCTCCCTCTTTCCCTCCATCTTCCTCTCCCTCTTTCTCTATCACCCTCCCTTTCTCTCTCTTTCTCCCTTCCTCTTTCTCTCTCTCTTTCTCCCTCCCTCTTTCTCCCTCTCTTTCTCCCTTCATCTCTCTCTTCCTCCCTCTCTCCTCCTCCCTCTCTCCTCCTCCCTCTCTCCTCCTCTCCTCCCTCTCTCTGTTTCTTTATGGGCTTTGACATATTTCATTAGTGGATGGTTTTTAGAGGCAGAGCTCTTTAATCCAACTAAAACCTCCTCTCCTCCTCCTCTACACGCCCCCTCCTTTCTCTCTCTCTCTCTCTCTCTCTATCACTCTGTTTCTCCCTCTTTCTCCTCTCTCTCTCTCCATCTCTTTCTCTCTCTCTTCATCTTTCTGTCTCCCTCTCTCATCTCTCCATCTCCCTCCCTCTCTCCCCCTCTATCTCCCTTGCCCTGTCTCCTTTTCCTTTCTCTCTCCCTCCCTTCATCTCTCATCTCATCCTCTCTCTCCATCCCTCCCTCTCTCTCTCCATCTCTTCATCTCTCTCCATCTCTTCCTCTCTCTCCATCCCTCCCTCTCTCTCCATCTCTTCCTCTCTCTCATCCCTCTCTCTCTCATCCCTCCCTCTCTCCATCCCTGCCTCTCTCTCCATCTCTTCCTCTCTCTCTTTCCATCTCTTCCTCTCTCTCATCCCTCTCTCTCTCCATCCCTCCCTCTCTCTCGTCTCTTCCTCTCTCTCTCATCCCTCCCTCTCCATCCCTCCCTCTCTCTCATCTCTTCCTCTCCCTCTCTCCATCTCTTCCTCTCTCTCTCATCCCTCTCTCTCCATCCCTCCCTCTCTTTCGATCTCTTCCTCTCCCTCTCTCCATCTCTTCCTCTCTCTCTCATCCCTCTCTCTCATCCCTCCCTCTCTTTCGATCTCTTCCTCCCTCTCCCTCCCTCCCTCTCCCTCTCTCTCCCTCTCTCTCATCCGTTCATTCTCATCTCTGTCACGTTTCTTGGCTCTCGCTCCAAAACTTCTTATAATCTGAACTTTTTCATTCAGCGCACTTTGCCCGGTTTATTTTTAGCTCCTGAAAAGACATTTTTATTTTTAACACGTTTCTTCACAAAATCGTTTGTTTTTTTATTATTAAAAATAAATAAATAAATAAATAAACATTACATAACTTTGCACTACATTCTGCGACAAAGGCCTAAAACAGGTCTAAATCAGGACTACACCAGGACTAAGACAGGACTAAACCAGGGACTAAACCAGGGACTAAAACAGGACTAAACCAGGGACTAAACCAGGACTAAACCAGGACTTAAAAAGAATTAAAGGGATATGCCACCCCCAGGTCAAATTTGGGCATCTCCCCACAGTCCAGAGACTAAAATAAGTGGTGGAAAGCGTTTTCCTGCTCACCCAGCCATTGTCCGAGTCTGTCAGCACTGACCGCCGCGGTATCTGCTGCTCCTCCGCGTTAGACTGGAGTCTAACGTCGCCAGAGAAAGATTTCGGCCAAAAGGAATTAATTTGCTCGATGCGTTTCCCAATTACTTTCTGTGTAGTGCGCATTCATATCGAGTGCAAATAAATGTGCAAATCAACACGGAGAGCTTGCCTTGGTCATTTTGGGTGGGAACTATTTTCCAGTGCGTAAGAATACAGCCGTATCACGCACCACGTTGTGCAACAGGGGAACTCCCTTCCCGGTGCGTAACTGGGATTCCCCTGGCAGCGTGCTGCGTGATTCGACTGTATTCTTCCGCACTGGAAAATAGTTCCCACCCAAAATGACCAAGTCAAGCTCTCCGTGTTGATTTGCACATTTATTTGCACTCGATATGAATGCGCACTACACAGAAAGTAATTGGGAAACGCATCGAGCAAATTAATTCCTTTTGGCCGAAATCTTTCTCTGGCGACGTTAGACTCCAGTCTAAGGCGGAGGAGCACCAGTTACCGCGGCGGTCAGTGGCGACAGACTCGGACAATGGCTGAGTGAGCAGGAAAACGCTTTCCACCACTTATTTTAGTCTCTGGACTGTGGGGAGATGCCCAAATTTGACCTGGGGGTGGCATATCCCTTTAAAGGGGTCTGAGTGCGCTTAGAGTGTTGACATATAACGCGCTCCGTTATTTTCCAACTTTTTTTCTGCTCTTACCTGCTTATTCGTTTGCACACTTTGAAGATTATGTGTAAAAGGATAAGTGCTTCAGAAACACGATGTTTCTGCTCCATTTCAACCTCTATTTTCTCTGGATTTTAACTTTTTCACCGTTGCTATGTGCGTTGCTATGTGCGCTGCGCGGCGCAGTTGTGCGCCGGAGGAGCTGCTACGAAGGACGCGCAGAGGCGGACGTTACTTTTTTGTGCTGTTCTTGATCTGTGCGTTGCAACACTGGAATTTCCCCACTGAGGGACTAATAAAGGCATATCTTATCTTATCTTATCTTATAATGCTTAGCTAGCGATCTGAGTTCACTTTAAACGCTGAAAGGGACCAAGTGTGAAAACACCCAAAGACAGTACTAAAACAGGACTAAACCAAGTCCAAACTAGGTCTAAACCAGAACTAAGACAGGACTAAAACAGGTCTAAACCAGGAACTAAACCAGGGCTAAACCAGGCTAAACCAAGACTAAACCAGGGCTAAAACAGGACTAAACCAGGGCTAAAAAAGGACTAAACCAGGACTAAACCAGGTCCAAACCAGGTCTAAACCAGAATTAAGACAGGACTAAAGCAGGACTAAACCAGGACTAGACCAAGACTAAACCAGGGACTAAACCTGGGAATAAACCAGGACTAAAATAGGAACTTAAGTAAGTCTATACTAGGACTAAACACGATTTATAATGCCACAGACCCCCAAAAGCAGGACTAAACCAGGTCCAAACCAGGTCTAAACCAGGACTAAACAGGGAATAAAGCTGCTCTAAAGCTGTACTGTGTCATCAGTATTTAGCAGCACACAGAAAGAGAAAGAGAGAGATAAAAAAGGAATGAAAGAAAGAGAAAGAGAGGGAGGAGGAGGAACAGGTGGGTTTAAAATGTCCTCCGTTTGTTCATCGCATAAAAGAAAAACTCAAGTCCTGAATATTTTCTTCAAACAAAACACTTTTCAAAGACAGAGGGGCTATGGGAGGTACCAATTATTTTTGTGAGGTTTAGCCCTGCTTTAGTCCTGCTTTAGTCCTGTTTTAGTCCTGTTTTAGTCCTGTTTTAGTCCTGTTTTAGTCCTGTTTTGGTCCTGTTTTGGTCCTGCTTTAGTCCTGCTTTAGTCCTGCTTTAGTCCTGTTTTAGTCATGTTTTGGTCCTGTTTTGGTCCTGTTTTAGTCCTGCTTTAGTCCTGCTTTAGTCACGTTTTAGTCACGTTTTAGCCCTGCTTTAGTCCTGTTTTGGTCCTGTTTTGGTCCTGCTTTAGTCATGTTTTAGTCATGTTTTAGTCATGTTTTAGTCATGTTTTAGTCCTGCTTTAGTCCTGCTTTAGTCATGTTTTAGTCATGTTTTAGTCATGTTTTAGTCATGCTTTAGTCATGCTTTAGTCATGCTTTAGTCATGTTTTAGTCATGTTTTAGTCCTGCTTTAGTCCTGCTTTAGTCCTGCTTTAGTCCTGTTTTAGTCCTGCTTTAGTCCTGCTTTAGTCCTGTTTTAGTCCTGCTTTAGTCCTGTTTTAGTCCTGCTTTAGTCCTGCTTTAGTCCTGTTTTGGTCCTGTTTTGGTCCTGCTTTAGTCATGTTTTAGTCATGTTTTAGTCCTGCTTTAGTCCTGCTTTAGTCCTGCTTTAGTCATGTTTTAGTCATGTTTTAGTCATGCTTTAGTCATGCTTTAGTCATGTTTTAGTCCTGCTTTAGTCCTGTTTTGGTCCTGTTTTGGTCCTGTTTTAGTCCTGTTTTGGTCCTGCTTTAGTCCTGTTTTGGTCCTGTTTTAGTCCTGCTTTAGTCCTGCTTTAGTCATGTTTTAGTCCTGTTTTAGTCCTGTTTTAGTCCTGTTTTAGTCCTGTTTTAGTCCTGCTTTGGTCCTGTTTTGGTCCTGTTTTGGTCCTGTTTTAGTCCTGTTTTAGTCCTGTTTTAGTCCTGTTTTAGTCCTGCTTTAGTCCTGCTTTAGTCCTGCTTTAGTCATGTTTTAGTCATGTTTTAGTCCTGTTTTAGTCCTGTTTTAGTCCTGTTTTAGTCCTGTTTTAGTCCTGCTTTGGTCCTGCTTTAGTCCTGTTTTAGTCATGTTTTAGTCATGTTTTAGTCATGCTTTAGTCATGCTTTAGTCACGTTTTAGCCCTGCTTTAGTCCTGTTTTGGTCCTGCTTTGGTCCTGTTTTAGTCCTGTTTTGGTCCTGTTTTAGTCCTGTTTTAGTCCTGTTTTAGTCCTGTTTTAGTCCTGTTTTAGTCATGTTTTAGTCCCGTTTTAGTCATGTTTTGGTCCTGTTTTGGTCCTGTTTTAGTCCTGTTTTAGTCATGTTTTAGTCCTGCTTTGGTCCTGCTTTGGTCCTGTTTTAGTCCTGCTTTGGTCCTGTTTTAGTCCTGTTTTGGTCCTGTTTTGGTCCTGTTTTAGTCCTGTTTTAGTCCTGTTTTGGTCCTGTTTTAGTCCTGTTTTAGTCCTGTTTTAGTCCTGTTTTAGTCCTGTTTTAGTCCTGTTTTAGTCCTGCTTTAGTCCTCAAGAGTACGAGTATTTTGCAGCCATTAAAACATCTGTAATTGACGACTGATCTACTGATACTTTATAATGCGGAACATTCCAGGCAATGGAGACAAATCCTCCTTCTTTCTCTTTTCTTCCCATTTTAGAGCTCCAGTGATTCAGATTATTCTATTTCTTTTTATTTCTTTATTATAATTACTTGAATTGTTTGCATCATTGTCTGTTTTCGTTTGCCTTTTGTTTTCTGTTTTTTATGCTTTTTCGATTGTTCTTCGTGGCTCGTACAGCACTTAGCAAACCTCATTTTTAAAAGTGCTTTATAAATAAAGATTTATTATTATTATTATTATAAATGGAACACGGCGTGCTCTCTTCTCTTTTCTTTTCTCTATCCATGTTTTGATTGATTGTCGTGATTTTAATGTCTTTCTTATTTTGTAAAGCACTTTGAAATACTTTGTGTAAAAACTGTGCTGTACAAATAAACTTCCCAACACTCACACACCACAGTCATACGAGGGAATGTGGGAGAAGTGTCTTGCCTAAGGACACAGCAACAGTTTTTGTGGTATTCCCAGGGTTTTTTTTCCCATGACTTACCATCACGAGGTCTGGTGAAGGATCTGATGTTGCTTTCATCGGCCACTGAAACACAAAACACGATACAACGATCAATCAATAATGTGTACGAGTTTTACTTTTAAGTCCTGTTTGAGTCCAGAATTAGACCTGGTTTGGTTCTAGTTTGGTTCTGGTTTAGTCCTGGCTTGGTCCTGGCTCAGTTCTGGTTTAGTCCTGGTTTCATTCTGGTTTGATCCTGGTTCAATTCTGGTTTGGTCCTGGTTTTGTCATAGGAGAGCCCAGAATGAGACCTGATTTAGGCCAGGTTTGGTTCTAGTTTGGTCCTGGTTCAGTTCTTGTTTAATCCTGAATTAGACCTGGTTCAGTCCTGGTTTGGTTCTGGTTTTGTCCAGTGAAAATCAAGAATCAAACTTGGTTTAGTCCAGGATTGGTTCTAATTTGGTCCTGGTTCAGTTCTGTTTTAGTATAGAATTAGACCTGGTTTAGTCCTGGTTTGGTTCTGGTTTTGTCCAGTGAAAATCAAGAATCAAACTTGGTTTAGTCCAGGATTGGTTCTAATTTGGTCCTGGTTCAGTTCTGTTTTAGTATAGAATTAGACCTGGTTCAGTCCTGGTTTGGTTCTGGTTTTGTCCAGTGAAAATCAAGAATCAAACTTGGTTTAGTCCAGGATTGGTTCTAATTTGGTCCTGGTTCAGTTCTGTTTTAGTATAGAATTAGACCTGGTTTAGTCCTGGTTTGGTTCTGGTTTAGTCCTGGTTTTGTCCTGGGAGAGCCTAGAATAAGATGTGGTTTAGTCCAAGATTGGTTCTAATTTGGTCCTGGTTCAGTTCTGTTTTAGTCTAGAATGAGACCTGGTTTAGTCCTGGTTTGGTTCTAGATTGGTCCTGGTTTTGTCCTAGGAGAGTCCAGAATCAGACCTGGTTTAGTCCTTGTTTAGACCCATTGCAGTCCTGTTTATACCTGGATTTGACCTGGTTTAGATCTGGTTTAGATCTGGTTCAGACCTGGTTCAGACCTGGTTTAGACCTGGTTCAGACCTGGTTCAGACCTAGTTCATCTTAGTCCTGGTTCAGCTGGTCATGTTTTGAGTCAAAGACTAAACCAAAACTAAACCAGGACCAAATTAGAACCAAAATTAAGTCGCTCTCATACAAAATAAGTATTTTTTATACATGAAAACCTACAGAAAGGGATATTTTTTACAATAACTCTGCATGTTTGGACAAAAAAACGGAAATGAAAACCCAAAAACACAGGAGTAAGTGTAGGATATTGTGTTCTGATGACAATAGGAGCCACAGCACTATCTAATCTAACTAGAGCGCACTGCAATGCATCATGGGAGACTCCAATAGGTTTTCATTACCGCGCAATTTCTCTTAAATAATGTTTTTCATTTTTTATAAGGTCAATTTTCCCATTGGATGGACAGATGGCTGACGGAGGACGAGAAGAGGAGAATACAAAATAAAACAGGGCCAACAAGTACAATAAAAAAAAAAATCTTGGAAAATACAGAAGAAAGTAATCACATACTATTAAAGGCGCACTATGGAACATTTCTGCCACCTGGGGGGTATTCCATGAAGCGAGCTAAAGCCAAAGCCTAAAGTCTAAAGTTAAATCCTTATTTAGTGCTTCCTTAGACCTGGTTTAGATCTAGTTTAGTCCTGGTTACTTCTTTATTTAGTCCTTCCTTAGACCTGGTTTAGATCTAGTTTAGTCCTGGTTACATCTTTATTTAGTCCTTCCTTAGACCTGGTTTAGATCTTGTTTAGTCCTGGTTTAGATCTATTTATTTAGTCCTTGTTTAGACCTGGTTTAGATCTAGTTTAGTCCTGGTTACATCTTTATTTAGTCCTTCCTTAGACCTGGTTTAGATCTAGTTTAGTCCTGGTTACATCTTTATTTAGTCCTTCCTTAGACCTGGTTTAGATCTAGTTTAGTCCTGGTTACATCTTTATTTAGTCCTTCCTTAGACCTGGTTTAGATCTAGTTTAGTCCTGGTTACATCTTTATTTAGTCCTTCCTTAGACCTGGTTTAGATCTAGTTTAGTCCTGGTTACATCTTTATTTAGTCCTTCCTTAGACCTGGTTTAGATCTAGTTTAGTCCTGGTTACTTCTTTATTTAGTCCTTCCTTAGACCTGGTTTAGATCTAGTTTAGTCCTGGTTACATCTTTATTTAGTCCTTCCTTAGACCTGGTTTAGATCTAGTTTAGTCCTGGTTACTTCTTTATTTAGTCCTTCCTTAGACCTGGTTTAGATCTAGTTTAGTCCTGGTTACATCTTTATTTAGTCCTTCCTTAGACCTGATTTAGATCTTGTTTAGTCCTGGTTACATCTTTATTTAGTCCTTCCTTAGACCTGGTTTAGATCTAGTTTAGTCCTGGTTACATCTTTATTTAGTCCTTCCTTAGACCTGGTTTAGATCTAGTTTAGTCCTGGTTACATCTTTATTTAGTCCTTCCTTAGACCTGGTTTAGATCTAGTTTAGTTCTGGTTACATCTTTATTTAGTCCTTCCTTAGACCTGGTTTAGATCTTGTTTAGTCCTGGTTTAGATCTATTTATTTAGTCCTTGTTTAGACCTGGTTTAGATCTAGTTTAGTCCTGGTTACATCTTTATTTAGTCCTTCCTTAGACCTGGTTTAGATCCAGCTTAGTCCTAGTTACTTCTTTATTTAGTCCTTGTTTAGACCTGGTTTAGATCTAGTTTAGTCCTGGTTACATCTTTATTTAGTCCTTCCTTAGACCTGGTTTGGATCTAGTTTAGTCCTGGTTACATCTTTATTTAGTCCTTCCTTAGACCTGGTTTAGATCTAGCTTAGTCCTAGTTACTTCTTTATTTAGTCCTTCCTTAGACCTGGTTTAGATCTAGTTTAGTCCTGGTTACTTCTTTATTTCGTCCTTCCTTAGACCTGGTTTAGATCTAGTTTAGTCCTGGTTACATCTTTATTTAGTCCTTCCTTAGACCTGGTTTAGATCTAGTTTAGTCCTGGTTGCATCTTTATTTAGTCCTTCCTTAGACCTGGTTTAGATCTAGTTTAGTCCTGGTTACATCTTTATTTAGTGCTTCCTTAGACCTGGTTTAGATCTTGGTTAGTCCTGGTTTAGATCTATTTATTTAGTCCTTGTTTAGACCTGGTTTAGATCTAGTTTAGTCCTGGTTACATCTTTATTTAGTCCTTCCTTAGACCTGGTTTAGATCTTGGTTAGTCCTGGTTTAGATCTATTTATTTAGTCCTTGTTTAGACCTGGTTTAGATCTAGTTTAGTCCTGGTTACATCTTTATTTAGTCCTTCCTTAGACCTGGTTTAGATCTTGGTTAGTCCTGGTTTAGATCTATTTATTTAGTCCTTGTTTAGACCTGGTTTAGATCTAGTTTAGTCCTGGTTACATCTTTATTTAGTCCTTCCTTAGACCTGGTTTAGATCTAGTTTAGTCCTGGTTACTTCTTTATTTAGTCCTTCCTTAGACCTGGTTTAGTCCTGGTTGCATCTTTATTTAGTCCTTCCTTAGACCTGGTTTAGATCTAGTTTAGTCCTGGTTACATCTTTATTTAGTGCTTCCTTAGACCTGGTTTAGATCTTGGTTAGTCTTGGTTTATATCTATTTATTTAGTCCTTGTTTAGACCTGGTTTAGATCTAGTTTAGTCCTGGTTACATCTTTATTTAGTCCTTCCTTAGACCTGGTTTAGATCTAGTTTAGTTCTGGTTACATCTTTATTTAGTCCTTCCTTAGACCTGGTTTAGATCTTGGTTAGTCCTGGTTTAGATCTATTTATTTAGTCCTTCTTTAGACCTGGTTTAGATCTAGTTTAGTCCTGGTTACATCTTTATTTAGTCCTTCCTTAGACCTGGTTTAGATCTAGTTTAGTCCTGGTTACTTCTTTATTTAGTCCTTCCTTAGACCTGGTTTAGATCTAGTTTAGTCCTGGTTACATCTTTATTTAGTCCTTGTTTAGACCTGGTTTAGATCTAGTTTAGTCCTGGTTACATCTTTATTTAGTCCTTCCTTAGACCTGGTTTAGATCTAGTTTAGTCCTGGTTACATCTTTATTTAGTCCTTCCTTAGACCTGGTTTAGATCTAGTTTAGTCCTGGTTACATCTTTATTTAGTCCTTCCTTAGACCCGGTTTAGATCTAGTTTAGTCCTGGTTGCATCTTTATTTAGTCCTTCCTTAGACCCGGTTTAGATCTAGTTTAGTCCTGGTTACATCTTTCTTTAGTCCTTCCTTAGACCTGGTTTAGATCTAGTTTAGTCCTGGTTACATCTTTATTTAGTCCTTCCTTAGACCTGGTTTAGATCTAGTTTAGTCCTGGTTACATCTTTATTTAGTCCTTCCTTAGACCTGGTTTAGATCTAGTTTAGTCCTGGTTACTTCTTTATTTAGTCCTTCCTTAGACCTGGTTTAGATCTAATTTAGTCCTGGTGACATCTTTATTTAGTCCTTCCTTAGACCTGGTTTAGATCTAGTTTAGTTCTGGTTACATCTTAATTTAGTCCTTCCTTAGACCTGGTTTAGATCTAGTTTAGTCCTGGTTACATCTTTCTTTAGTCCTTCCTTAGACCTGGTTTAGATCTAGTTTAGTCCTGGTTACATCTGTATTTAGTCCTTCCTTAAACCTGGTTTAGATCTAGTTTAGTCCTGGTTACATCTTTCTTTAGTCCTTCCTTAGACCTGGTTTAGATCTAGTTTAGTCCTGGTTACATCTTTATTTAGTCCTTATTTAGACCTGGTTTAGATCTAGTTTAGTCCTGGTTACATCTTTATTTAGTCCTTCCTTAGACCTGGTTTAGATCTTGTTTAGTCCTGTTACATCTTTATTTAGTCATTCTTTAGACCTGGTTTAGATCTATTTATTTAGTCCTTCCTTAGACCTGGTTTAGATCTATTTATTTAGTCCTTCCTTAGACCTGGTTTAGATCTATTTATTTAGTCCTTCTTTAGACCTGGTTTAGATCTATTTATTTAGTCCTTGTTTAGACCTGGTTTAGATCTAGTTTAGTCCTGGTTGCATCTTTATTTAGTGCTTCTTTAGACCTGGTTTAGATCTATGTATTTAGTCCTTCTTTAGACCTGGTTTAGATCTTTCTCCTTGCTTTCATTCTCACATCATTAATCCCACAGATTGCCTCAGTCTTGCACCTCCAGAGGCGTGCGTCTTTATTAGGGGCTCTGGCTGATTTCTTGCCCCACAGACGCACACCGCTGCCCCCCTGCGCCGCCCCAGACCTCCCCCTGTCCCTGGATCTCTGGACACGCTCCATTTAAGTCCATTTCATCTTATCTGTCCCAATCGTGTGTGCGGTCAGCAGAGCGCAGACTCACACACACCTGTACAGACAAGTCCTGCTTTAGTACACACTTCATCCTGATTCAGACCGGCTTTGAATTAGACCTGCTTCAGTCCTGGTTTGGTTCTCGTTTAGACCTGGTTTAAACCTGGTTTAGACCTGGTTTAGGCCAGTTTTGATCCTGGTTTAGTCCTGGTTTTGATTTTAGCCCATGTCTAGCCCCTATTTAGCTCTTGTTTCTCTTGGTTTATACCCACTGTAGACCGGGTTTTGACCTGGTTTAGTCCTGGTTTGGGTCTCATTTAGACCTGGTTTAGACCTGGTTCAGGTTCATATTTTGGTTTGGTTCTGGTTTATCCCTTCACATTCAGTATTGAATAAAACCGAGGTCTTAGTTCAGTCCAAGTTTAGTCGTCATTCATTTCTAGTTGAGCAGTCTTGGTTTAGTTCTGGTTTAGATCTAGTTTAGTCCCAGTTTAGTCCTGGTTTAGATCTGAATTTAGTCCTGGTTTAGTCCTTGGTCTAGTCCTTGGTCTAGTCCTTGGTCTAGTCCCTGGTCTAGTCCCTGGTCCTCGGTTTAGTCCTGGTCTAGTCCTGGTCTAGTCCTGGTCTAGTCCCTGGTTTAGTCCCTGGTTTAGTCCTTGGTTTAGTCCTCGGTCTAGTCTTTGGCCTAGTCCTTGGTCTAGTCCCTGGTCCAGTCCCTGATCCTTGATTTAGTCCTGGTTCAGACCTGGTTTATTCCTGGTTCAATCTGGTTTAGTCCTTGGTTAAGTTCTGGTTTAGTCCTGGTTCAATCCTGGTTTAGTCCTGGTTCAGTCCTGGTTCAGTCTTGGTTTAGTCCTTGGTTCAGTCCTGGTTTAGTCCTTGGTTCAGTCCTTGGCTCAGTCCTGGTTCAGTCTTGGTTTAGTCCTTGGTTCAGTCCTGGTTTAGTCCTGATTCAATACTGGTTTAGTCTTGGTTCAGTCCTGGTTCAGTCCTGTTTTAGTCCTGGTTTAGTCCTGGTTCAGTCTTGGTTCAGTCTTGGTTCAGTCCTGGTTTAGTCCTTGGTTCAGTCCTGGTTCAGTCCTGGTTCAGTCTTGGTTTAGTCCTTGGTTCAGTCCTGGTTTAGTCCTGATTCAATCCTGGTTTAGTCTTGGTTCAGTCCTGGTTCAGTCCTGGTTCAATCCTGGTTTAGTCCTTGGTTCAGTTCTGGTTCAGTCTTGGTTTAGTCCTTGGTTCAGTCCTGGTTTAGTCCTGATTCAATCCTGGTTTAGTCTTGGTTCAGTCCTGGTTCAGTCCTGTTTCAATCCTGGTTTAGTCCTGGTTTAGTCCTTGGTTCAGTCCTGGTTTAGTCCTGATTCAATCCTGGTTTAGTCTTGGTTCAGTCCTGGTTCAGTCCTGTTTCAATCCTGGTTTAGTCCTGGTTTAGTCCTGGTTCAGTCTTGGTTCAGTCTTGGTTCAGTCTTGGATTAGTCCTTGGTTCAGTCCTGGTTCAGTCTTGGTTTAGTCCTTGGTTCAGTCCTGGTTTAGTCCTGATTCCATCCTGGTTTAGTCTTGGTTCAGTCCTGGTTCAATCCTGGTTTAGTCCTTGGTTCAGTTCTGGTTCAGTCTTGGTTTAGTCCTTGGTTCAGTCCTGGTTTAGTCCTGATTCAATCCTGGTTTAGTCCTGGTTCAGTCCTTACTAAACCTCTCTCTTTTCTATCTTTTCCAGGCTGAAAAGACAAAACGGACTCATATCGACTGAGTTGAACTTCAGTCGTATTTTTCACTCTTCACTCTCTTCTCTCTTCAGTCTCTTCGGTCTCTTTAGTCTCATATTTACAGTCGAGGAGGATTTTGAGAAAACTGCCCTGACAGAAATAAACTCTTTGCTCTTTTATTGACCTGCAGCGTCTGAGTAAATACCGAGTGTGTTGACTTTGAGCTCTGAGAAATCTCCACTGGAAATGTTCGACCAGAGACTGAAGAGAGACTAAATTTAAACAAAAGTGACACAAATACACAGAAAAGTCGAGTTTGATTTGACAATTTTAAGCATACAAGACAGGTTAGACTCCCTTATTCTACTAGAACTTAAAGACTGTTCCCATAGCGATTAAAATCTCTGTACCTGATTTTTTCTGTCTTAAAAACGTAAAAAACTAAAGTAGTTCATTTTAAACAGGTCGCAGTGGTCCAAAGTTCTTCTTCACTTACCTTGCATGCATTCAGATCATCCTGATTATTGACCACAATGAGTTTTTAGCTTTTCACAACTTTCAGAGACCACAGTGGAGTTTTACTAGCATGCTAATGTGCACTTCCTGATTCTCAGACAATAAAACGCTTCATAATCAGATTCAGACAGTACACAGCAGACTTATTTTGACCTCCAGAGCTGCTTATACAATAAACCTGTACATTTTTCTCAAATACATGGGGAAAAAACTGGTAGAGGCAAGAGTCCTTGGTTTAGTCTTTGTCTAGTCCCTGGTTTTTGGTTTAGTCTTGGTTTAGTCCTTGGTCTAGTCCCTGGTCCTTGGTTTAGTCCAGGTTTAGTCCTTGGTTTAGTCTTTGTCTAGTTCCTGGTTCTTGGTTTAGTCTTGGTTTAGTCCTTGGTCTAGTCCCTGGTCCTTGGTTTAGTCCAACTTTAGTCCTTGGTTTAGTCTTTGTCTAGTCCCTGGTTTTTGGTTTAGTCTTGGTTTAGTCCTTGGTCTAGTCCCTGGTCCTTGGTTTAGTCCAGGTTTAGTCCTTGGTTTAGTCTTTGTCTAGTCCCTGGTTCTTGGTTTAGTCTTGGTTTAGTCCTTGGTCTAGTCCCTGGTCCTTGGTTTAGTCCAACTTTAGTCCTTGGTTTAGTCTTTGTCTAGTCCCTGGTTCTTGGTTTAGTCTTGGTTTAGTCCTTGGTCTAGTCCCTGGTCCTTGGTTTAGTCCAGGTTTAGTCCTTGGTTTAGTCTTTGTCTAGTCCCTGGTTCTTGGTTTAGTCTTGGTTTAGTCCTTGGTCTAGTCCCTGGTCCTTGGTTTAGTCCAACTTTAGTCCTTGGTTTAGTCTTTGTCTAGTCCCTGGTTTTTGGTTTAGTCTTGGTTTAGTCCTTGGTCTAGTCCCTGGTCCTTGGTTTAGTCCAACTTTAGTCCTTGGTTTAGTCTTTGTCTAGTCCCTGGTTTTTGGTTTAGTCCAGGTTTAGTCCTTGGTCTAGTCCCTGGTCCTTGGTTTAGTCCAGGTTTAGTCCTTGGTTTAGTCTTTGTCTAGTTCCTGGTTCTTGGTTTAGTCTTGGTTTAGTCCTTGGTCTAGTCCCTGGTCCTTGGTTTAGTCCAACTTTAGTCCTTGGTTTAGTCTTTGTCTAGTCCCTGGTTTTTGGTTTAGTCTTGGTTTAGTCCTTGGTCTAGTCCCTGGTCCTTGGTTTAGTCCAGGTTTAGTCCTTGGTTTAGTCTTTGTCTAGTCCCTGGTTCTTGGTTTAGTCTTGGTTTAGTCCTTGGTCTAGTCCCTGGTCCTTGGTTTAGTCCAACTTTAGTCCTTGGTTTAGTCTTTGTCTAGTCCCTGGTTCTTGGTTTAGTCTTGGTTTAGTCCTTGGTCTAGTCCCTGGTCCTTGGTTTAGTCCAACTTTAGTCCTTGGTTTAGTCTTTGTCTAGTCCCTGGTTCTTGGTTTAGTCTTGGTTTAGTCCTTGGTCTAGTCCCTGGTCCTTGGTTTAGTCCAGGTTTAGTCCTTGGTTTAGTCTTTGTCTAGTCCCCGGTTCTTGGTTTAGCCTTGGTTTAGTCCTTGGTCTAGTCCCTGGTCCTTGGTTTAGTCCAACTTTAGTCCTTGGTTTAGTCTTTGTCTAGTCCTTGGTCCTTGGTTTAGTCTTGGTTTAGTCCTTGGTCTAGTAACTGGTCTAGTCCCTGGTCCTTGGTTTAGTCCAGGTTTAGTCCTTGGTTTAGTCTTTGTCTAGTCCCTGGTTCTTGGTTTAGCCTTGGTTTAGTCCTTGGTCTAGTCCCTGGTCCTTGGTTTAGACCAACTTTAGTCCTTGGTTTAGTCTTTGTCTAGTCCTTGGTCCTTGGTTTAGTCTTGGTTTAGTCCTTGGTCTAGTAACTGGTCTACTCCCTGGTCCTTGGTTTAGTCCAGGTTTAGTCCTTGGTTTAGTCTTTGTCTAGTCCCCGGTTCTTGGATTAGTCTTGGTTTAGTCCTTGGTCTAGTAACTGGTCTAGTCCTTGGTCTCGTCCCTGTTCCTTGGTTTAGTCCTGGTTTAGTCCTTGGTTTAGTCCTGGTTTAGTCCTGGTTTAGCCCTGGTTTAGTCCTTGGTTTAGTCCTTGGTTTCTTTCTGGTTTAGTCCTGGTTTAGACTTGGTTTAGTCCTTGGTCTAGTCCCTGGTCCTTGGTTTAGTCCAACTTTAGTCCTTGGTTTAGTCTTGGTTTAATCCTTGGTCTAGTAACTGGTCTAGTCCCTGGTCCTTGGTTTAGTCCAGGTTTAGTCCTTGGTTTAGTCTTTGTCTAGTCCCCGGTTCTTGGATTAGTCTTGGTTTAGTCCTTGGTCTAGTAACTGGTCTTGTCCTTGGTCTCATCCCTGTTCCTTGGTTTAGTCCTGGTTTAGTCCTGGTTTAGCCCTGGATTAGTCCTTGGTTTAGTCCTTCGTTTCTTTCTGGTTTAGTCCTGGTTTAGACTTGGTTTAGACCTGTTTGGTTTAGTCCTGGTTTAGATTTGAATTAGTCCTGGTTTAGATTTGGTTTAGTCCTGTTTTAGTGCTGGTTCTCTTTTTTTACAGTGAACCCTCGCTGTATCGCGGTTCACTCTTCGCGGCCTCGCTGTTTCGCGGATTTTTTTTTCCAATTTTTTTTTTTTTTTTTTTCAATTTTTTTTATAGTGTTACATTCTGTCCTGCGCCCTGATTAGCTAAGAGACTAGACCAGGACTAAACCAGGTCTAAAGCAGGTCTAAACCAGGACTAAACCAGGTCTAAACCAGGACTAAACCAGGTCTAGACCAGGGATGGTAGGGACAGAGTCTCTGATTTCCTTCACGAGAGCGCCTGGGTGACAGGAGGTGTGGCCTTTGTTTACTTGCACGAGCCATGGAAGAGAGTGCGAGCCGGACCATGGAAGAGCCAAGAATCAACATGGACGGGCCTGGCCCGGACGCCGCGCGGCGTCCGGGGGAGCCGCAGCGGGGCGAGGACACTCGCGCGCACAGAGGAGACAGTGGCTCTTCCCAGTGAGAGGACGAGAGGACGAACCCGACCCCGTCCTAAAGAGCTGTGGAGTATTGGCGACGCATTGATAGCGGACTGATTTTGGAGCCGGGGTGAAATGCAACCAACTCTTGTGAGCGCAGGTTGGTCTTACCTGGTCTTGTGGTGAGGACTGGTGCTCAGAGGCGTCTGTTAGCGGTTTGGCACTGTTAGCAGTGGCTTGAGTCTTGCCCAAAATGATATCCAGGTCGCTTTCCACTCGACTTTCGCACATGGCATGGATATGTGGTACCAAAACAAACGCACGTGTCCGCGCGCACGTGCCCGCGTGTCACGTGCCCCCGCCCCACTATTAATATATTTTAATGAAAATCTACAAAAGTTTGAGTGTTTAAACAAGAGAAAAATGTGAGAAAATGTTAATACCAGTCTCAGAAAGGTGTATAATGTGTCTGGTGAAGCGTTTTCAGCCTTAAAACATGTAGAATAATTGTAAAATATAAAATTGTCCTACTTCGCGGATTTCACTTATTGCGGGCTATTTCTGGAACCTAACCCCCGCGATAAACGAGGGTTCACTGTATTTAGAATTTATTATTACCTTTTTTTTTTTTTTTTTTTTTTTTTACTTTTTGTTATTATATTATTGTGATGTTTGAGCTACAGCATCCAAATAACTTCCCTTAAAGTTTGTCCAAGTCTAAGGAGAGGGATTCGGTTTTACAATTCAGCGCCACTTTCTGTATTTTTGGACTTTTATTTTCAACTTTTTTCCACAAATTGTCACTTAACTGATGTAAAACTATGATAAAAACCAAATCACGTCACCATTAAAACACGAAAACCTGACTTTTGTGAGCTTTAAGTCATGTTCTAATGTTTCCTCCTCAAAATCAGACCTGGAGTTGTGTTTTGTTTCATTCACATTACTCTTGTCTGCATCTCCAAACCTTAAAATGCTCTGTTCCACCTTGTGATGTCATGAAGCGGTACTTTACTAGATAATAGCCACTTTTAGCTTTAGTTCGGTAGAAACTGGTTTTCAGTTTGAGAGAAGAACTCGGCCTAAATCTGCCGGGTTTGTGTGTTAAAAATGTGCGAATAAAACTAATGAAAAAAAAAACACAGGTCCAGGTCTGTTTCTGATGAGGAACCAGATCAGAAAATGGCATCATATGGGCCATTTTACAAAAAAATCTACAAAAAAAAACAGTGAAAATTGGTCCATATTCCCCATTGCCGCAGATGGCGAGGGTTAGTCTGGGTTAATACCAGGAAATCAGGCTTCTGCTCACGCTCAGATGTGCGCGGGGAGATGGAGACTGGAGGAAGCTTTATTCTTTTATTTACACACAAGCGCGACGAAAACGAGCGAACACTGATCCAGTCTGGAGGAGGCCCCCCGAGTTCACGAGGGCAAAGGTCACCTCCCTGCAGACTGTGGATAATGGCCGCCGAGTCACAACAAAGAAACGCACTGATAAGAGTCGTGTGATCACTGTCTGCGCTGGGAATTATACGAGTCAAACGATGCAGAGAGAGAATAACAACTATATAAATCTGTAGTTAAAGGAGTCGCGCCTGATTTTTACAGTCTGACAAACGTGAAAAACAGAATTAGTTCATTTTAAAAGGTCTGATATTACGCAAAATTGACTCCTGTGAGCTTTAAGTCATGTTCTAATGTGGTTTCCTCCTCAAAAACAGACCTGGGGGGTATTACATGAACGTCGCTAAACATATCGGCGCCTAAGTGGTCCTCGCCTCGCCTGAAGTAGCCGCAACTTAGACTAAAGCGTGAAGTCGTTCCACTAACGCATTTTAGCTGCGCCTCAGCGGCGCTAACTTCAGTCAGGCCTATCCAGTCCTGGCCTAGACGCGTGCACGGGGGACGTAAGAAGCCCTGAACAAGCGACTGTCGAAAACGCGATCATGTCGAAGATTCGGGCCGATTATTTCAGCGCATCAGAACAGAAGTTGCTTTTGGAACTCTACAACACATTTGCAATAACCAAGGCGAGAGACATGGCGTGGCAGAAGATCGCCGAGTGTTTAAATGCATAAGTTAAGTCCTATAACAGTGCTGGAGTTTTTTAAGTATGTTTTTCACCATTGGTGTTAAAACAAGTCCGTGGGGGAGAGGATATGTTACGGTTTGGCACGTGGGAGATGTGGGTTTGATTCTCAGGTGGAACAGTTGATGTAATAAAATGTTTATATTATATATTTGTAGAACAGTCTTGTCAGTTGTAATTTATTTTTACTGTGTAAAAGTATTTGCTCCAACGAATACGTTAAATTGTGTTATCTTGTCTTTGAGCAGCAATAATGTGAAGAGGACTGTTTTGCAGGTAAAGACAAAGCATAAAAACATTTTGCAGAGTGGTAAGTAGGCTAATATTAATATTATTATTCAGTGAAATTAGTAATACTGTTGAAATGGTACCTTAATTTAATTTAAAATGAACAGTAGCTACCAAGCCACAGGAGGTGGGAGCCCCCCTCAAAACCTTTCACCTGCAGAGGAGCTGGCACTGGCCCTAAACCGGGGTCGCCCACTGGTGGAGGTCATTGAAGCAGGGACCCATCAAAGGACAACACAGATGACTCTGTTTACTTCCGGTACGTATTCTCTGCGACACGGCCGCAGAGAGCTAGCCTCGTCTTTAGCCTGCCCGGGACCAGGCTAGCTCTGAGGACCATGTTGCCGCAGTAACTCAGCGGACACTAATGTTAGTGAGAGTCATGGAACCGAACTCTCACTAAAACTAGTGCGGCATGTCGAATAAAGCCGGGCTTTGTGCTTAGCCGCGTTCGTGGAATACCCCTCTGGAGTTGTGTTTTGTTGTTTTGTTTGTTGTGTTTTACCATCACGGTAAAGCTGGCAACAACTAGCATGCTAACAGCGCACTTCGTGATTCTACAACAATAAAACACAGCTGATTTATTTTGACTTCAAGAGCTGTTTATATTTGTGTCTTACCCAGGTCCATGCTTTTGGAGGCTCTGTAGTTGTCTCTGAGATTTGATCCACTGTAGAAAGGAGGCTTCGGAAATTCACTGGAAAATAAGAAAAAGACCTGGTTTAGTCCTGGTTTAGTCCTGGTTTAGTCCTGGTTTACACTTGGTTTACACCTGGTTTACACCTGGTTTAGACCTGGCTTAGACTTGGTTTAGACTTGGTTTAGACCTGGTTTAGTCCTGGTTTAATCCTGGTTTAGTCCTGGTTTAGTCCAGGTTTAATCCTGGTTCAGTCCTGGTTTATTCCTGGTTTATTCCTGGTTTAATCCTGGTTTACACCTGGTTTAGTCCTGGTTTAATCCTGGTTCAGTCCTGGTTCAATCCTGGTTTAGTCCTGGTTTAGTCCCTCGCTCAGTCCTTGGTTTAGTCCTTGTTTAGACCTGGTTTAGATTTGGTTTCGACTTGGTTAAGTGCTGGTTTAGTCCTGGTTTAGACTTGGTTTAGACCTGGTTAAGATTTGGTTTAGTCCTGATTTAGACTTGGTTTAGACCTGTTTTAGACCAGTTTTAGTCCTGGTTTAGTCCTGGTTTAGACTTGGTTTAGTCCTGGTTTAGTCCCAGTTTGGACTTGGTTTAGACCTGTTTGGTTTAGTCCTAGTTTAGACTTGGTTTAGACACATTTTAGTCCTGGTTTAGACTTGGTTTAGACCTGTTTGGTATAGTCCTGGTTCCTCTTTCTTTTTTGCTACTTATTTCAAATGTATTATTACCATTTATATTTTTTACACTTTTTCTATTGTGACGTTTGAGCTGCTGCATCCAAATAATTTCCCTTGTGGATCAATAAAGTTTGTCTAAGTCTAAGTTTAGACTTGGTTTAGATTTGGATTAGTCCTGGTTTAGTCCTTTCGTAAGCCTAGTCTATTCTTAGTTCAGTATTTTTTCAATCCTGCTTTAGTCTTCCTTTAGTCCTGCTCTAGTCCCGGTCTAATCCTGTTTCCATATTTTTTCAGCCTTGTTTTAGTCCTGTTTCACACCCGTTTTGTTTTATTTGTCATATTTGTGTAAAAACGATCAAAGCTCTTTATTTTAAAAGAGTCGGAAAAACCCTGGTGCGTTACATCAGCTAAACAAACCTGATTTCACATCTCGGCTCATCCCATTTCCTCTGCTCCAGATGGACCTGAAACAATGGACCTGTTTTATACAGACCCGGGTCTGTTTGGAACCGGTTTAGACTCAAAACGGGACCAACAGAGACTGGACCAGACTGAGGAAGACCGCGGTGTTAAAAAGGTGGATTTAAAATGGGACGGATGGCTAAATGTTACATAGTAGTGCTTTAGTCCCTGGCTCACACCTGGTTTAGTCTTGTTTTAGTCCCGGTTTAGTCTTGGTTTCGTCCCAGTTTAGTCTTAGTTTGGACCTTGTTTAGTCCAGGTTTCGACCTGGTCTAGTCCTGGTTTAATTCTATATTAGTCCTGGTTCAGTCCTGGTTTCGACGTGGTTTTAACCTGGTCTAGTCCTGGTTTCAACCGGGTCTAGTCTTGGTTTAGGTCTATATTAGCCCCGGTTCAGTCCTGGTTTCAACCTGGTTTCGACCTGGTCTAGTCCTGGTCTACTCCAGGTTTCAACCGGGTCTAGTCTTGGTTTAGGTCTATATTAGCCCCGGTTCAGTCCTGGTTTCAACCTGGTTTCGACCTGGTCTAGTCCAAGCTTAGATCTGGTTTAGTCCAAGTTTAGACCTGGTCTAGTTCTGCTTTAGCCCTGGTTTAGACCCATTTCAGTCCTGGTACAATCTTGCTTTAGTCTTGGTTTAGTCCCAGGTTAGTCCCAGGTTAGTCCTGGTTTAGTCCTAGTTTGGACCTTGTTTAGTCCAAGTCTCGAACTGGTCTAATCTTGGTCTATATTAGGCCCGGTTCAGTCCTGGTTTCGACCTGGTTTCGACCTGGTCTAGTCCTGGTCTAGTCCAAGTTTAGACCTGATCTAGTCCTGGTTTAGTTCTAGCTCTGTTCTGATTAAGCCCTGGTTAAATCCTGGTCTAGTTCTGCTTTAGCCCTGGTTAAATCCATTTCAGTCCTGGTACAATCTTGGTTTAGTTCTGGTCCAGCTATGGGTAACTCCAGATGTAGCCCTGGTCTAGTCCAGGTCTAGCCCTGGTCTAGTCCAGGTCTAGCCCTGGTCTAGTCCCAATGTAGTCCTAAAACTCATCCTGTCCTAGTTTAATACCAGTTTATATCTAAGTAGTAGAAAATAATTTATTCTTTAGCAACTCATTTTCTAAACCATTATTTACACGTACTTTTCTTGCACTGTCCATTTGAATTTAAAAGTAGATTAAAACTATTGAAAGACATTTAAAATCACAATGGCGCATTTTTATAATGAACCGAACGACTCATATTTTCTATAGATTCTGGGGGTGGTTCATATACGACCTCCTGCGCCATAATTACTGGAGCTAAATGCAAAGAAGCTCCTGCAATTACACGATACGGCGTCAATAATTCATGTGTTCTAATGGGCTAATATTAGCCATAATGACTCCAGTAACGACCCGCTTTATCACAACGCACCGGGGATTAGCAGAGTGGTTAGCCTCCATGGGTAACTGTAAGGTATGTTAGAGATAGTACTAGTTTAGTCCTGGTTTAGCCCTGTTCTTTAGTCCTGGTTTAGCCCTGATTTAGTCCTGCTTTTGTCCTTGTTAAATCTGGGTTCCCAGGTTTAGTTCAGGTTTAGCACTTGTTTAGTAATTGGTTTAGTTCTCAATTTAGGCCTTGATTTAGTTCTGGTTTAGTCCTGGCTTAGCCCTGGTTTAGTCCCAGTTTAGCCCTGGTTTAAATCTGGTTTAGACATGGTTTAGTCCTGGTTTAGTCCAAGTTAAGAGCAAATTTAGTCCTGATTTAGACCTGGTTTATTTTATTTATTTTATTTTATTTATTTATTTGAATGGGACAGCATGTATTAATGAATGACTAGTCCTGATTTATGCCCCGGTTTAGTCCCTGGTTTAGTTTAGTTTCTGGTTTAGACCTAATTTAGACCTGGATCAGTCCCGGTTCAGTCCTGGTTCAGCCCTGGTCTAGTCCTGGTTCAGCTCTTGTTTCAACCCTTGGTTCAGTCCCAGTTCAGTCCTGGTCCAGCCCCGGTCGAGACCCAGTCTAGTCCTGGTTCAGTCTCACCTGTAGTGTGGGGGTGTTAGGGGCAGCTCTCGGTTCAGTCCTGGTTCAGTCCTGGTTCAGTCCTGGTTTAGTCCTGGTTTAGTCCTGGTTCAGTCCTGGTTCAGTCCTGGTTTAGTCCTGGTTCAGTCCTGGTTCAGTCCTGGTTCAGTCCTGGTTTAGTCCTGGTTCAGTCCTGGTTCAGTCCTGGTTCAGTCCTGGTTCAGTCCTGGTTTAGTCCTGGTTTAGTCCTGGTTTAGTCCTGGTTTATTCCTGGTTCAGTCCTGGTTTAGTCCTGGTTTCGTCCTGGTTCAGTCTCACCTGTAGTGTGGGGGTGTTAGGGGCAGCTCTCGGTTCAGTCCTGGTTCAGTCCTGGTTCAGTCCTGGTTCAGTCCTGGTTTATTCCTGGTTCAGTCTCACCTGTAGTGTGGGGGTGTTGGGGGCAGCTCTCGGTTCAGTCCTGGTTCAGTCCTGGTTTAGTCCTGGTTCAGTCCTGGTTCAGTCCTGGTTTAGTCCTGGTTTATTCCTGGTCCAGTCTCACCTGTAGTGTGGGGGTGTTAGGGGCAGCTCTCGGTTCAGTCCTGGTTCAGTCCTGGTTCAGTCCTGGTTCAGTCCTGGTTCAGTCCTGGTTTAGTCCTGGTTTATTCCTGGTTCAGTCTCACCTGTAGTGTGGGGGTGTTAGGGGCAGCTCTCGGTTCATCTCCTCCACTGCTCCGGGGGAGGGGGGAGGAGGGAACCCGTCGTCCAGGTCGTCAGGGCGACTGTTGCCGTAGTTACTGTAGGTATTCCCATTTGTAACAGGAGCTGGAAAAAGACACACAAAAAATATATATATATATATTATAAAGATATTTGTGACATTTATAAGACCTTTTGTGCTGTGTGTGGAATGTTCCACAGTATGACATTAAACCTTTCTATCCAAGGAGAGCAAGGACATCTCCATAGAAACAAGCAGGTGAAGGACCCTCCACCAGAAAAGTTACACAATGCAAAATCTAAACTGAACCAGGATCAAACCTTTCAAAGAATCTACCTGTGCATCTTCAACAGTCCAACTCTCAGCTTTCAAAAAATCCACCAGGACTAAACCAGGACTAAATTAGAACTAACCTAAGACTTGCCCTCTCCGGGTGGTGGAGAGTCCTTGCCTCAGGTGGAGGAGTTCAAGTATCTCAAGGTCTTGTTCACGAGTGAGGGGAGGATGGAGCGTGAGATTGACGGGCGGATCGGTGCAGCGTCGGCAGTGATGCGGTCGCTGTACCGGACCGTTGTGGTGAAGAGGGAGCTGAGGCGAAAGGCAAAGTCTCGATTTACCGGTAAATCTACGTTCCTCCCCTCACCTATGGTCATGAGCTCTGGGTATGACCGAAAGGACGAGATCGCCGATACAAGCGGCCGAAATGAGTTTCCTCCGCAGAGTGGCTGGACGCTCCCTTAGAGATAGGGTGAGGAGCTCAGTCACACGGGAGGAGCTCGGAGTAGAGCCGCTGCTCCTCCACGTGGAGAGGAGCAGCTGAGGTGGCTCGGGCGTCTGTTCCGGACGCCTCCTGGACGCCTCCCTCGGGAGGTGTTCCGGGCACGTCCCACCAGGAGGAGGCCCCGGGGAAGACCCAGGACACGCTGGAGGGACTATGTCTCCCGGCTGGCCTGGGAACGCCTTGGGGTCCCCGCGGAGGAGCTGGAGGAAGTATCCGGGGTGAAGTAAGTCTGGGAGTCCCTGCTCAGACTGTTGCCTCCGTGACCCGGCCCCAGAAGTGTTTTGTTTTAAGAAAATATTCAGGATTTGAAACCACAAGGTTAATATGACAAATCTGTGAAGCCAATTCCAAACAAATAATGAGAATTTTCACAATTTGTGCTTCAGGAGTTCAAAAGAAGATTTTCTTCAAAAACACAGAATTATATAGGCCCTTGCACAACATCTGAAATTCTAACTTCAAACGGTAAACGTGAACGACACCTATTGTATAATTATTATTGTATACGTAATTATCTAAACAAATGCAAAATCCAAACAAAACTCTCTCTCAGTATCCTCAACAATAAACACTGCCACATTAAGGGGAATTCTAACTGTTTTCCATATTTCCATAGACTAAAAGGCACGTATTCCCCCTTCGTCTGCATTGTGCGACGTTATAGACGGAGCTGGCAGTTCTACAAAGGAATCACTTCCTCTCTCCCCGTGGGGCGTCTCGATCAGGGGAAAGACGAATTTAAAGCAGATATTTTTACTTCAAATCTGTCCTGTTTATGTGAATATCACGAGGTTAACGCAGTGGGGAAGCAACTAATTCAATCCTTTGTGAAAATAACTGGTTTAGTCCTGGTTTAGACCTGGTTTAGTCCTGGTTTAGTCCTGGCTTAGTCTAGAAGTGGTTTAGTCCTGGTTTATTCTAGAAGTGGTTTAGTCCTGGCTTAGTCCAGAAGTTGTTTAGTCCTGGCTTAGTCCTGGCTTAGTCTAGAAGTGGTTTAGTCCTGGTTTATTCTAGAAGTGGTTTAGTCCTGGCTTAGTCCAGAAGTTGTTTAGTCCTGGTTTAGTCCTGGCTTAGTCTAGAAGTGGTTTAGTCCTGGTTTATTCTAGAAGTGGTTTAGTCCTGGCTTAGTCCAGAAGTTGTTTAGTCCTGGCTTAGTCCTGGCTTAGTCTAGAAGTGGTTTAGTCCTGGTTTATTCTAGAAGTGGTTTAGTCCTGGCTTAGTCCAGAAGTTGTTTAGTCCTGGTTTAGTCCTGGCTTAGTCTAGAAGTGGTTTGGTCCTGTTTAGTCCCCAGTTTAATCCTCATTAAGTTCTGATCTGACATATCCTGATTTTGTCGTATTTTAGATTGGGTAAAATCCAAGTTTAGACTTTGTTTAGTCCTGGTCCAGTCCTGGTCGAGTCCCATTCCAGTCCTGGTCCAGTCCTGGTCGAGTCCCATTCCAGTCCTGGTCCAGTCCTGGTCCAGTCCCAGTCCAGCCCTGTCCAGTCCTTATAGTCTTGATTTCATTCTGGTCTACACCTAGTTCAGTCTACGTCACGTACTGTCTCAAACAGGTTTAGTCCTGATTTAGTTCCGGTTTAGACCCGTTTTAGTCCCAGTTTAGTCCCTGGTTAATTTTTAACCTAAAAGTTATAAGCCGAGTTATACTTTTCCCATCAAAATAAACTTAAATTAAACTTTTCAAACCCAAGCACTGCTCTGATAGACGTGAAGGACGTTTTGACTTTTTTATAATCCAAAGTCAAAAGCTTCGCCAAAATCCACAGAGTTCAGATCAACAAACACAGAGTTTACAGACTGCACAGGCCGACGACTAAAATCACACACAGCACTCAAACTAACGCAGGCTAATGCAGGCTAACGCAGGCTAACATTTACTCTAGAGCTAAAGGAAAGGACAAATACACACGACTCTGAGAGGGTCAACAACAACCGCACACAAGCAAACAAACGCAGGCCTGGTTTAGTCTCTAGTTTAGTTCTTGTTTGGTCATGGTTTTGTTTCTCGTCTGGTCCCTGGTTTAGTCCTGGTTTAGTCCTGGTGTAGTCCTGGTTTAGTCCTGTCAGGGATTTTTCCTAATAAAAATCCACAAAGGGAACAAATGAGAAAACAGACACAGAAGTATTATACTCGTACGAGGGAGAATCAGGTGTAGCATGTGTTAAACAGAGCCGCCTCTGCTTCCGTCTAGGCCACACACTCAATTCTCAAAGAATACCTCCTCGCCCTTCCTTTTATTTAGGATCACATAGGAACGGAAATTTCCAGAATCAATCACCAAGCTTACAACAAAGTTAATCTTTACCATACACACATTCCTCACTAATCAGCAATTACATTGATTGTTTGTTTAGGCAGTTAATCAGTCTTTGTCCTTATCTCATCCTATGGTTTCACAAAAGGAGATGAACCAACTCAAGGAAACACTTTGATAATTCCTTAAAGGCACTACATACAATTTTCTTTAACATGTCCTTTTCTAGTTCTGGTTATTGGTTAAAGAGTAGCTGAGTATTGATTAATTGTGAGTTTAGTCCTGGTCTAGTCCCCAGTTTAGGTCTGGTTTAGCCCTGGTTCAGTCCCTGGTCTGGTCTCTGGTCTAGTTCCTGGTCTAGTCATGGTTTAACCCTAGATTAGAACTTAGTGCTGGTTTAGACAAGGTCGAGTCCCAGTTAAGTCCAGTTTTAAGGTCAGACCAGACACTGTGTAAAGAAGTGGCCAAAGTGAGTGCGACGTCACCCACAGGCCGTGTTTCCAAAGGGCCGGGACAGAACAGAACGGAACGGGACGGAACGGGATGGGACAGGACAGGACAGAACGGGACAGGACAGAACAGAACCGGAAAGAAAGAGACAGAATGGCGTGGACCCTGACTTTAGAGGTCCTAAGCGGACCGCTGGAGGTACGACCTTCCAAAGCGGTCTGGAACAGTTGGGACCTGTGGCCGGCTCACGGGGGGCGGAGCTAGTCCCCTGCCCCACGCAGCTGCACGCCGTAGTGACGCACACATGGCAACACATAAAAAGTGCGTTAACCATGTCCATATACGGTCTGTGGGTCAGACTTACCACTGAAGTTGTTGGGTTTGACTGTGGTGTTGGTTTCTAAATGAGTGGGTCTGGGGGGTCCAGGCGGCACGTCATAATCCAGGGAATTCTGTAAGAAAAAAAATTAAAATTCAATTAAAAAAACATTAATATACAATTAACATGCATTATTATCATCATATTCTTCAATGAAACATGCAAATGATCCACATCCTCTTGGACAGAATGCCGAGAATAAGATCCCACACTGACTCGAGCCTACATCTCTCACAATAATTTATCATCTCATTCAAAACTTTATAAAAGATGCAGTACCAGACTTTACGTTTTTCATTTTTTTCCTAATAAGATTTTAAATGTCCTATATTACATAAAATGGACCTCAGGAGTTTTAAGTCATGTTACAGCTCCTCAAAAACAGACCTGGAGTTGTGTTTAGTTTCATTCATTCATTCATTAGTCCCCCCCCCCGCTGGAAAATTTTAAATTTCTGAAATTTGGATTTCTCTATGCTATATGTTAGCAATAAAGTAAAACTGTACATAAAAGTAAAAAAAAAAAAAAAAACACATTTTATTAACAGGTAGGCCTACTACTATATAATGGATTTGTTTTTGCTTTGCACTTCGTCTAATCCGCATTGAGGAGGAGCTTATGCGCGCTAAAAGGTGCAGGTGAAAAAGCGAGGAGCGACGCGTTAAGTGAGGCACGGGCAGGTAGGATGAGATATAGGATGTTTTATAAAGTTTAACCTGTGTACACGCAATGGTACACGCTGTTATGAAAGAGCTGCACTCACTCGCTCAGTCCGCGGCTCCAGACACGGGCTCGCGCGGCCCGCAGTTTAATACGAAGTTTAATACGAGATACACGTACTTTTGTTCTGAATACGGGACGATTCTGTTTTTCAAGAGACTGTTGGCGACCCTAAACACAACTATACATATATATATATATATACACCCAAAATCTTTCTCAACGAATTTGCACAGATATTAAAAAAAAAAAAAATTACCCCACAGCTGAAAAAAAAGCGGAGATCCGCTAAAAAACTGAACTCTTTCATCCCTGAGTCCTGGTTTCGTCTCTGGTCTAGTCCTGCTTTAGTCCTGCTTTAGTCCTGGTTTCGTCTCTGGTCTAGTCCTGCTTTAGTCCTGGTTTAGTCCTGGTTTCGTCTCTGGTCTAGTCCTGCTTTAGTCCTGGTTTCGTCTCTGGTCTAGTCCTGCTTTAGTCCTGGTTTAGTCCTGGTTTCGTCTCTGGTCTAGTCCTGCTTTAGTCCTAGTTTCGTCTCTGGTCTAGTCCTGCTTTAGTCCTGCTTCAGTTCTGCTTTAGTCCTGGTTTTGTGTCTGGTCTAGTCCTGGTTTAGTCCTTGTTTCGTCTCTAGTCTCGTCCTGCTTTAGTCCTGCTTCAGTTCTGCTTTAGTCCTGGTTTTGTGTCTGGTCTCGTCCTGCTTTAGTCCTGCTGTAATCCTGGTTTCATCTCTGGTTTAGTCCTGGTTTAGTCCCTGCTTCAGTCCTGCTTTAGTCCTAGTTTTGTGTCTGGTCTCGTCCTGCTTTAGTCCTGCTTTAGTCCTGCTTTAGTCCTGCTTTAGTCCTGGTTTTGTCCTTGGTTTCATCCCTGGTTTAGTCCTGGTTTAGTCCTGCTTTTGTCTCTGGTCTAGTCCTGCTTTAGTCCTGCTTCAGTCCTGGTTTTGTCCTTGATTTAGTCCTGGTTTAGTCTCTGGTTTAGTCCTGGTTTAGTCCCTGGTTTAGTCCTGCTTTAGTCCTGGTTTTGTCCTGGTTTAGTCTCTGGTTTAGTCCTGGTTTAGTCCCTGGTTTAGTCCTGGTTTAGTCCTGGTTTAGTCCTGGTTTCGTCCCTGGTTTCGTCCCTGGTTTCGTCCCTGGTTTCGTCCCTGGTTTCGTCCCTGGTTTCGTCCTGGTCTCGTCCTGCTTTAGTCCTGCTTTAGTCCCTGTTTTAGTCCTGCTTTAGTCCTGGTTTTGTCCTGGTTTAGTCTCTGGTTTAGTCCTGCTTTAGTCCCTGTTTTAGTCCTGCTTTAGTCCTGCTTTAGTCCTGGTTTTGTCCTGGTTTAGTCCTGGTTTAGTCCCTGGTTTAGTCCTGGTTTAGTCCTGGTTTAGTCCTGGTTTAGTCCTGGTTTAGTCCTGGTTTCGTCCCTGGTTTCGTCCCTGGTTTCGTCCCTGGTTTAGTCCTGGTTTTGTCCTTGATTTAGTCCTGCTTTAGTCCTGGTTTTGTCCCTGGTTTCATCCCTGGTTTAGTCCTGGTTTAGTCCTGGTTTTGTCTCTGGTCTCGTCCTGCTTTGGTCCTGCTTTAGTCCCCGTTTTAGTCCTGATTTAGTCCTGGTTTTGCCCCTGTTTTAGTCCTGTTTTTCATTTTTTTCCTAATAAGATTTTAAATGTCCTATATTACATAAAATGGACCTCAGGAGTTTTAAGTCATGTTACAGCTCCTCAAAAACAGACCTGGAGTTGTGTTTTGTTTCATTCAAATGTTTGAGTAACATTTTATTAGTCTGTCTACATCTCCGAAGCTCAAAATTCTCTGTTCCACATTATGATGTCATGAAGTGGTAGTTTTCAAGTGAACAGCTTGTTTTCCCTTCAGTTCAGTAGAGACTGGAAATTCCAGAACTGAAATTATCCAAATGATTCAAGTGAAGGCGTACGGAATTTAAAAATAATTCCTTTTGTGATGAGGAAACATTATAAGATCAGAAAGGCTCTTTAAAAGCAGATAATCTTACAGCATTCACAAAAAATAAAATTCCCAAACAGATTCCAGCTCAGTACAGACGTTTTAGACGAAAACATGAATCGTATGTGTCAAAAACAGCATATTTTTTCAAGCACTACAAAATGAATGCATGAAAAAACGCAATTTAAATCTGATATTTTCGACATATTTTGAACGCACAAATCCAAAACACTGAGCAGCCATTTGAAGTTACACATGTAAATAAGTATGTGTGTTTATTTCAGAGCCGATATAAAAGTCTACTTGGTTTAAAGAGAATAATATATGAGTAATATGGGGAAATCTGAAAGCTCTGTGACATGTTTGTGTAAAAAGGACAGCACTGAAGATGGTTTTTGAGATCTGATGAGCAGCTGTCAAAATAAGACGTCAGATAATGTGAAAATGTTTCATAATTTCATTTATAATTTAACAGATCTGTGCGTGTAGCTGCACGAAGATCGTGCAAGACTGTCCGAAAATCATCTGAGAAAATGGATTTTAAATGTGAAGCCATTTTAGGGCCGTAGTTTCTGCCAAAGTCCTGGTTTAGTCCTGGTTTATTCCTGGTCTAGTCCCTGATCAAGTCCTGGTTTCATCTCTGGTCTTGTCCTGCTTTAGTCCTGGTTTCGTCCCTGGTTTAGTCCTGCTTTAAGTCCTAGTTTCGTCTCTGGTCTCGACCTGCTTTAGTCCTGCTTTAGTCCTGCTTTAGTCCTGCTTTAGTCCTGCTTTAGTCCAGGTTTAGTCCAGGTTTAGTCCAGGTTTAGTCCTGCTTTAGTCTTGATTTAGTCTTGGCCTCGTCCTGCTTTAGTCCTGGTTTCGTCTCTGGTCTAATCCTGGTCTAGTCCTGGTTTATTCTCTGGTCTAGTCCTGGTCTAGTCCTGGTCTAGTCCTGGTCTAGTCCTGGTCTAGTCCTGGTTTAGTCCTGGTTTAGTCCTGGTTTAGTCCTGTTTTTTTCTCTGGTCTCATCCTGCTTTAGTCCTGCTTTAGTCCAGGTTTAGTCCTGCTTTAGTCTTACTTTAGTCTTGCTTTAGTCTTGCCCTCGTCCTGCTTTAGTCCTGGTTTCGTCTCTGGTCTAATCCTGGTCTAGTCCTGGTCTAGTCCTGGATTTTTCTCTGGTCTAGTCCTGGTCTAGTCCTGGTTTTGTCTCTGGTTTAGTCCTGGTTTAGTCCTGGTCTAATCCTGGTTTAGTCCTGGTTTCGTCTCTGGTCTAATCCTGGTCTAGTCCTGGTTTAGTCCTGGTTTATTCTCTGGTCTAGTCCTGGTCTAGTCCTGGTTTAGTCCTGGTCTAGTCCTGGTTTAGTCCTGGTTTATTCTCTGGTCTAGTCCTGGTCTAGTCCTGGTTTATTCTCTGGTCTAGTCCTGGTTTAGTCCTGGTTTATTCTCTGGTCTAGTCCTGGTTTAGTCCAGGTTTAGTCCTGGTTTAGTCCTGGTTTAGTCCTGCTTTAGTCTTGGTCTCGTCCTGCTTTAGTCCTGGTTTCGTCTCTGGTCTAATCCTGGTCTAGTCCTGGTCTAGTCCTGGATTTTTCTCTGGTCTATTCCTGGTCTAGTCCTGGTTTAGTCCTGGTTTAGTCCTGATTTCATCTCTGGTCTAGTCCTGGTCTAGTCCTGGTTTTGTCTCTGGTTTAGTCCTGGTTTAGTCCTGGTCTAATCCTGGTTTAGTCCTGGTTTCGTCTCTGGTCTAGTCCTGGTTTTGTCTCTGGTCTAGTCCTGGTTTAGTCCTGGTTTAGTCCTGGTCTAATCCTGGTTTAGTCCTGGTTTCGTCTCTGGTCTAGTCCTGGTTTTGTCTCTGGTCTAGTCCTGGTTTTGTCTCTGGTTTAGTCCTGGTTTAGTCCTGGTTTAGTCCTGGTTTAGTCCTGGTCTAATCCTGGTTTAGTCCTGGTTTCGTCTCTGGTCTAGTCCTGGTTTTGTCTCTGGTCTAGTCCTGCTTTAGTCCTGCTTTAGTCCTGGTTTTGTCTCTGGTCTAGTCCTGCTTTAGTCCTGCTTTAGTCCTGATTTCGTCTCTGGTCTAGTCCTGGTTTCGTCTCTGGTCTAGTCCTGGTTTTGTCTCTGGTCTAGTCCTGGTTTAGTCCTGTTTTTTTCTCTGGTCTCGTTGTGCTTTAGCTTCATCGTTGACATGATTTCGTTATTATTTTATTTCTACAGATATGAACGTTCGTACCTTGAAATCATCTTGACACAAACCCTCAGATCCACAGCCCCCCTCTGTTGTTTTTTATAGAGACTCCACATTATCCCGTCCTCTGGGACTCTCCATTATCCCGTCACCCCCTCAGAGCCGTCAATCAAACCCACCTTCCATTCCAATCCCGGCATTTCAACACGGATTTATTCAAACGCTGACTTTTATCTCCACCTCACCCCAGTCCAAGGGAAAACACATATATATACTTTGTTTTAATCATACGGGCTTGACTGTCATATCGAACCCAACTGTAGACAAGTGTAAACCACAAGATGAATCTAAGAAGTACTGGTTAAGTCCTGGTTAAGTCCTGGTTTAGATCTGGCTTGGACCTAGATCTTATTACCATTGTAACCTAAAAATCTTTAAAAAAACAAACAAAAAACAAAAAAACAGGTCTAAACCACATCTAAACACAGTCTAAACTGGGTCTAAACGAGGGCTAAACCAGGTCTAAACCAGATCTAAACTAAGTTTAAACCAGATCTAAAGCTGGTCTAAACTAGGACTAAACCAGGTAAATGAGGTCTGAACCAGGAATGAATCAGGTCTAAACTAGGTCTTAAACCAGATCTAAACCAACACTAAAAAAGGCCAAACCGAAGACTAAACCTAGTGCCCAAGTCAGGTCTAACCCAGGTCTAACCCAGGTCTAACTCAGGTCTAACTCAGGTCTAACTCAGGTCTAACTCAGGTCTAACCCAGGTCTAACCCAGGTCTAACTCAGGTCTAACTCAGGTCTAACTCAGGTCTAACTCAGGTCTAACCCAGGTCTAACCCAGGTCTAACTCAGGTCTAACTCAGGTCTAACTCAGGTCTAAACCTAGACCCAAACCAGGTCTAACCCAGGTCTAACCCAGGTCTAAACTAAATCTAACCCAGGTCTAACCCAGGACTAACCCATATCTAAACTAGGTCTAAACCCGGTCTAAACCCAGTCTAAACCCAGGTCTAACCCTGGTCTAAACCAAGGCCTAACGCAGGTCTAAACCCAGGTCTAACCCTGGTCTAACCCCGGTCTAAACCCAGGCCTAACCCAGGTCTAACCCTGGTCTAAATCCGGTCTAAACCCAGGCCTAACCCAGGTCTAAACCCAGGTCTAAACCTGGTCTCACACCGGTCTAAACCCAGGTCTAAACCCAGGTCTAAACCCAGGTCTAAGGTCTAAACCCAGGTCTAAGCCCAGGTCTAAGCCCAGGTCTAAGCCCAGGTCTAAGCCAGGTCTAACCCAGGTCTAGCCCAGGTCTCACCCCGGTCTAAACCCAGGTCTAAACCCGGTCTAATCCCGGTCTAAACCCAGGTCTAAACCCGGGTCTAAACCCGGTCTCACCTCGGTCTAAACCCAGTCTAAACCCAGTCTAAACCCAGTCTAATCCTGGTCTCACACCGGTCTAAACCCAGGTCTAAACCCAGGTCAAAACCCAGTCTAAACCCAGTCTAAACCCAGTTTAAACCCGGTCTCACCCCGGTCTCACCCCAGTCTGACCTGCCCCGTTGAAAGCAGACTCTCAGGCTGTGAGTCGGGCCTCTGAGTGGAGCTGTAATGGGACGTGTTTATCAGGAGGAAATGCATTAGAGATTATGTAAAACTAATGGGACAGAGTTACGCTCCAGTCTGGGTCAGTCTGGACAGAGATAAACATCTGAGCACCTAAATAAAGACGCAGACGGTTTGAGGAGGAGACAGGAATAACACGGAAATATTTAGAGAAAAAAAGACACACCGTGGTTCTTAAAGGTTCGATAATACGCAAAACTGTGAGCTTTAAGTCATGTCCTAATGCTATAAACTCCTCAAAAACACACCTGGAGTAGTGTTTTGTTTCATTCACATGTTTGAGGAACTCTTTATCATCAGTCTGTAACATCTCCACAGCTCCAAACGCTCTGTTCCACCTTGTGATGTCATGAAGTGGTAGTTTTCAAGTGAACAGCTCCTTTTACCTTAACTTCAGTACAGATCGGCAATTCCAGACCTGAAATCATCCAAATGATTCCAGAAGGTGAAGGTGTATGAACCAAGTCTTAACCAGGACTAAACCAGGTCTAAACCAGGTCTAAACCAGACCTAAACTTGGTCTAAACCAGATCTAAACTTGGTCTAAACCAGGTCTAATCCAGGTCTAAACCAGGTGTAAACTTGGTCTAAACCAGATCTAAACTAGGTCTAAACCAGATCTAAACTTGGTCTAAAGCAGGTCTAAACCAGGTCGAAACCAGGTCTAAACCAGGTCTAAACAAGGTCTAAACTTGGTCTAAAGCAGGTCTAAACTTGGTCTAAAGCAGGTCTAAACTTGGTCTAAAGCAGGTCTAAACTTGGTCTAAAGCAGGTCTAAACCAGATCTAAACTTCGTCTAAACCAGGTCTAAACCAAATTTATACAAGGTCTAAACCAGATCTAAACCAGATCTAAACTTGGTCTAAGCTTGGTCTAAACCAGGTCTAAACCAGATCTAAACTTGGTCTAAACCAGATCTAAACTTGGTCTAAACCAGATCTAAACTTGGTCTAAAGCAGGTCTTAACCAAGTCTAAACTAGGTCTAAACCAGGTCTAAACCAGGTCTAAACCAGGTCTAAACCAAATTTATACAAGGTCTAAACCAGATCTAAACTTGGTCTAAACCAGGTCTAAACCAGGTCTAAACCAGATCTATACGAGATTTAAACGGGATCTAAACTTGGTCTAAAGCAGGTCTTAACCAGGTCTAAACCAGGTCTAAACCAGATCTAAACCAGGTCTAAACAAGATCTAAACCAGGTCAAAACCAGATCTAAACAAGGTCTAAACCAAATATATACGAGGTCTAAACAAGATCTAAACTTGGTCTAAACCAGGTCTAAACCAGGTCTAAACCAGATCTAAACTTCGTCTAAGCCAGGTCTAAACCAGGTCTAAACCAAATTTATACAAGGTCTAAACCAGATCTAAACCAGATCTAAACTTGGTCTAAACCAGGTCTAAACCAGGTCTAAACCAGGTCTAAACCAGATCTAATCTTGGTCTAAACCAGGTCTAAACCAGGTCTAAACCAACAAATCTGGTTGGTAAATCTGCAGTTTGAGTTTGTGTTAAACATGTGAGAATGAAACAGAACTCCAGATCTGTTTGTGACGAGGAAATTACATCAGAACAGATCACAAAACAAGTTAATTTGGACCCTTTAAACAAGCGACACCTGGAAAACAGAAATAAAGGAATAAAAAAATAAAGATGAGAATAGAAATGAGAGTGTTTTCTGATGGGGAAGGTGAAGTGACGTGAGTCTGACTGAGCCGGATAAACCCCATTGTGGAGCTGTCTGGGCCTCACTCTTTACTATTGTGTTGGGATTAAGATATCTGAGCCTGAGGCGAGCTGTCACAATAAAGGATGTTTTTATATTTATGATGCACAGGAACTACTGCTGCAGTCAAATAAAAGACACAAAACATGAAATATTTAAGAGTATAATGAAAAAAACATGAAATATTTAAGATTATAATGATCATAATACAATTTTTCACGTTAAAAATGGTTAAAAATGGGGAAGTTTGTCCCGTTAAGAATGCACATTTGAAATAGTAAAGATGTATGTATATGTATGTATGTATGTATGTATGTATATATATATATTTTTTTTTTTTTATTTATTTATTTATTTATTTTTCAGGAACAAAGACAGAGACCAAGCTAGGACTAAACAAGGACTAAAAAAGGACTAAAACCAGGACTAAAACCAGGCCAAAACCAGAACTAAACCAGGACTTAAACCAGGACTAAACCAGGACTAAAACCAGGACTAAAACCAGGCCAAGACCAGAACTAAACCAGGACTAAAACCAGGAATAAATCAAGACTAAACCAGGACTAAATCAAAATTAAATCAGGTCTAAACCAGGACTTTAAACAGGACTAAACAAGGACTAAACCAGGACTAAACCAGGCCAAAACCAGAACTAAATCAGGACTAAAACCAGGACTAAACCAGTACTACAGGTCTTCAAACAATACCAGGATTAAACTTGGACTAAATCAGGACTAAATCAGGTCTAAACCAGGACTAAAACCAGAACTAAATCAGGGCTAAATCAGGACTAACACCAGGACTTGACCATCACAGCTGTATTAAAACACTCCAGGTAATCCCGACGATTAACACATCTGAGCCTGAGTTTCTGATGAGGGAACAATGTTATAACATGGGAGAAAGCTCAACAACCAGACTAGGATGAGACCGGGACGAGAGCGGGACGAGAGCGGGACGAGAGCGGGACGAGAGCGGGACGAGAGCGGGACGAGAGCGGGACGAGAGCGGGACGAGAGCGGGACGAGAGCGGGACGAGAGGAGGACGAGAGGAGGACGAGAGGAGGACTAGAGGAGGACTAGAGGAGGACTAGAGGAGGACTAGAACGGGACGAGAGCGGGACGAGAGCGGGACGAGAGCGGGACGAGAGCGGGACGAGAGCGGGACGAGAGCGGGACGAGAGCGGGACGAGAGCGGGACGAGAGCGGGACGAGAGCGGGACGAGAGCGGGACGAGAGGAGGACGAGAGGAGGACTAGAGGAGGACTAGAGGAGGACTAGAGCGGGACGAGAGCGGGACGAGAGCGGGACGAGAGCGGGACGAGAGCGGGACGAGAGCGGGACGAGAGCGGGACGAGAGGAGGACGAGAGGAGGACTAGAGGAGGACTAGAGGAGGACTAGAGGAGGACTAGAACGGGACTAGAACGGGACTAGAACGGGACGAGAGCGGGACGAGAGCGGGATGAGAGCGGGACTAGAGGAGGACTAGAGGAGGACTAGAACGGGACTAGAACGGGACGAGAGCGGGACGAGAGCGGGACGAGAGCGGGACGAGAGCGGGACGAGAGCGGGACGAGACCGGGACGAGAGCGGGACGAGAGCGGGACGAGAGCGGGACTAGAGGAGGACTAGAGGAGGACTAGAGGAGGACTAGAACGGGACTAGAACGGGACTAGAACGGGACTAGAACGGGACTAGAACGGGACGAGAGCGGGACGAGGGAGGGAGGAGAGCGGGACGAGAGCGGGCCGAGAGCGGGACGAGAGCGGGACGAGAGGAGGACGAGAGGAGGACTAGAGGAGGACTAGAGTAGGACTAGAGCGGGACGAGAGCGGGACGAGAGCGGGACGAGAGCGGGACGAGAGCGGGACGAGAGCGGGACGAGAGCGGGACGAGAGCGGGACGAGAGGAGGACGAGAGGAGGACTAGAGGAGGACTAGAGGAGGACTAGAGGAGGACTAGAACGGGACTAGAACGGGACTAGAACGGGACGAGAGCGGGACGAGAGCGGGATGAGAGCGGGACTAGAGGAGGACTAGAGGAGGACTAGAACGGGACTAGAACGGGACGAGAGCGGGACGAGAGCGGGACGAGAGCGGGACGAGAGCGGGACGAGAGCGGCATGAGAGCGGGACGAGAGCGGGACGAGAGCGGGACGAGAGCGGGACGAGAGCGGGACGAGAGCGGGACGAGAGCGGGACGAGAGCGGGACTAGAGGAGGACTAGAGGAGGACTAGAGGAGGACTAGAACGGGACTAGAACGGGACTAGAACGGGACTAGAACGGGACTAGAACGGGACGAGAGCGGGACGAGAGCGGGACGAGAGCGGGACGAGAGCGGGACGAGAGCGGGACGAGAGCGGGACGAGAGCGGGACGAGAGCGGGACGAGAGCGGGACTAGAGGAGGACTAGAGGAGGACTAGAGGGGGACTAGAACGGGACGAGACTGCCACAACACCTGGACGAGACCAGGACTAAACCAGGACCAGAGGAGGACGAGAACGGGACGAGACCCGGACAAGAGCGGGACTGGACCGAGACTAGACCAGGACTAAACCAAGATTAAACCAAGACTAAAGCAGGGACTAAACCAGGACTAAAGCAAGATTAAACCAGGCCTAAACCAGGACTAAAGCAGGTCTGAACCCAGGACTACACCAAGATTAAACCAGTACTAAACCAGGACTAGACCAGGACTAGACCAGGACTAAGACAGCACTGAACTAGGACTGGACCAGGACTGGACCAGGACTAACTCAGGTCTGAACCAGTTATGAACCCAGGACTCAACCAGAACTAAACCAGGACTAAACCAGGACTGAACCCAGGACTAAACCAGGACTGAACCAGAACTGAACCAGGACTGAACCAGGACTAAAGCAGGATAAGTCACTTTTGCACAATACCTCCTCTTTTAAAACATAAACTGCCCTTTTCTTATCCCATCTTATATTTTTTTGCTCAGTCAGGTCCAAAAAGTGTAACTCTGAACAGTTTTGAGCTCACTGGGGAGTCAGTGGAACAAAGAGAGTTAAAAATAGCAGAGGGAGGAGCAGCTAAAATAAGAGCAGGTTAAAAGATGTTGTTTAGTTTGGAGTTTAACACTTTTGTACGTCACAGATTTCTGGTTTACACCGGCAGCCGTTTCTGTCATGAGGATTTAAGGTCCAAGCACGTTCGGAAAATATATTTTAGAGCAACTTTTGAGTAGAAAAATAAAGTAATACTGAGTAAACATGGGACTGTTTTGTTCTTAAAAGGTTTTGATAAATGGAGCAGGACTAAACCAGGACTAAACCAGGACTAAATCAGGACTAAACAGGACTAAACCAGGACTAAACCAGGACTAAAGCAGGACTGAAGCAAGGACTAAACCAGGACTAAACCAGGACTAAATCAGGACTGAAGCAAGGACTAAACCAGGACTAAACCAGGACTAAATCAGGACTGAAGCAAGGACTAAACCAGAACTAAACCAGAACTAAACCAGGACTGAAGCAGGGACTAAACCAGGACTAAACAGGACTAAACCAGGACTAAACCAGGACTAAACCAGGACTAAACCAGGACTGAAGCAAGGACTAAACCAGAACTAAACCAGGACTGAAGCAGGGACTAAACCAGGACTAAACCAGGACTAAACAGGACTAAACCAGGACTGAAGCGAGGACTAAACCAGGACTGAAGCAGGAACTAAACCAGGACTAAACCAGGACTAAAACAGGACTAAACAGGACTAAACCAGGACTGAAGCAAGGACTGAAGCAGGGTCTAAACCAGGACTAAACCAGGACTGAAGCAGGGACTAAACCAGGACTAAACCAGGACTGAAGCAGGGTCTAAACCAGGACTAAACCAGGACTAAAGCAGGGTCTAAACCAGGACTAAACCAGGACTAAAGCAGGGACTAAACCTGAACTAAACCAGAACTAAAGCAGGGACTAAACCAGGACTGAAGCAGGGTCTAAACCAGGACTAAAGCAGGGACTAAACCAGTACTAAACCAGGACTGAAGCAGGGACTAAACCAGGACTGAACTAGAACTGAACTAGGATTAAACCAAGACTACACCAGATCCAACCCAAGGCTAAATCAAAGATAAAACCTATGTCAGGACTAAACCAGAAGTAAACCAGGTCTAAACCAGTAGTAAAACAGGTTTAAAACACGACTGAACCAGGACTAAACCAGGACTAAACCTGATATAACCCAGGACTAAACTGGGACTAAACCAGAACCAAAACCTTAACCAAAACTAAACCATAAACTGAACCAGGACTAAACCAGGACTACACCAGATCCAACCCAAGACTAAATTAAAGCTAAACCTATGTCAGGTCTAAAACAGGACTAAACCAGGACTAAATCAGAACGAACCAGGTCTATCCCACGACTAAACCAGGTCTAAACCAGTACTAAATGAGGTCTAACCCAGGACTGAATCTGCGGGACTGAACCTAATACTAAACCAAGACTAACCAAGGTCTAAACCAGGTCTAAACATTATTTCCCAGTTTTATAATACATATGTGAAAGTCAAAATAAAAGAGTTTATTATTCTAAATATTGTACCAAATTTACCCTAAAATTTTTTTTGACTTTCAACCTTAGAATTATAGTTTTCTCATACATAATTTCTCAAAATACTGAAATTATGAAACCCATTTCATAATTTTAATGTAATTCTTGAAAAAAGAGAATTGACAAAGGGCAAAGCTGGAAGAGCCGTAAGAAACAGACCCAGACAGAGGAGAGAAGGATTGAAAAGTCTTTAATCAAAACAGGAAAAAGCCCAGAGGGAAAACAGAAAACCGACATTTAAAAACGTGCAGGAGTCAGCTGGATTTGTTGCATATTTGAGAATCGGACAAGTAAAGCAAGCAGGTGTAAGACAAAGGAGAGGAACAGTCTGTAATAGTTTAAAAAATAAAAATTATAAACACAGAAAAACAAGAGCAATAGTGGAAAATACTTGGATAAAGAGGGTTTAGAATCAAAATGGCTGCAAGTCATATTTTGTGCATAAATTTGCTCTCAGCGCTAAGTCACCCCCCCCCTTCTGAGGAACAACACAATCAAAACTAATGGAACCCCTGCACATCGCATCAGGTTTGTGAAGTCGTAGTGCACAGTTTTGTCTCATGTTTTTGTATCCATCTATCCATGTTCTCCCTCTTATCCAGGGCCAGATCGCGGGGAAAACAGTCTAAACAAGGACTCCCAGACTTCTTTCATCCCGGACACTTCGTCCAGCTCCTCCGGAGGCCCCCCCAGGCCAGCCGGAAGACATAGTCCCTCCAGCGTGTCCTGGGTCTTCCCCGGGGCCTCCTCCTGGTGGGACATGCCCGGAACACCTCCTGAGGGAAGCGTCCAAGAGGCGTCCGGAACAGACGCCCGAGCCACCTCAGCTCTACTCCGACCAGACCAGGTCTAAACTGGGACTAAACTGGGACTAAACCAGGTCTAAACTGGGACTAAACCGGGACTAAATCAGAACTAAACCAGGACTAAACCAGAGCTGAACGAGGACTAAACCAGGACTAAACCAAGACTAGACCAGGTCTAAACTGGGACTAAACCAGGACTAAACAGGACTAAACCGGGGCTAAATCAGGTCTAAACCAGGTCTAAACTGGGACTAAACCAGGTCTAAACCAGATCTAAACTGGGACTAAACCAGGTCTAAACTGGGATTAAACCAGGACTGAACCAGGTCTACTCCTCACCCCATCTCGAAGGGAGCGCCCAGTCACTCTGTGGAGGAAACTCATTTCGGCCGCTTGTATCGGCGATCTCGTCCTTTCGGTCATTACCCAGAGCTCATGACCATAGGTGAGGGGAGGAACGTAGAGCGACGGTAAATCGAGAGCTTTGCCTTGCGGCTCAGCTCCCTCTTCACCACAACGGTCCGGTACAACGACCGCATCACTGCCGACGCCGCACCGATCCACCTGTCAATCTCACGCTCCATCCTCCCCTCACTCGAGAACAAGACCCCGACATACTTGAACTCCTCCACTTGAGGCAAAGGAGAGGAACAGGAGCGGACTATGTTTTTGTATATTTACGGAATTGTCGTGTGGGAGCATGGGCGACGTACACTTGTGGGCGGAGCCTTGTACAGAGATCGCTACATTACTCAAACATGCACGGATGACTCTAAAACCTCTTCAGACAACGTTAGAACATGGGAGAAAGCTAAAAAAAAAAACAAGACGATTTTGCAAAATACTCCCTCTTTAAAGTGACCTAGTTCTGCTTTTCACATTTTTAAGACCGTAAAAATCAGGTACACTGCCTTGAACGGTCTTAAAAATTTGCTCTAATTTGAAAAACTCTTGCTGAAAATTCAACTGAAAATGCTTGGGTTTGAGTTCCCTTAATGCTGCCATTTTGATTCTCAGTCCTCCAACATTGATTCAAGGAAAGAATAAAGAAATTCATTGTAAATCCTACGAAAATACTGCACCATTTAAACGAACTAAGGATGGAATGGTTGTCTTGGCAACGGGACAAAACTTTAAATTAAAAACTGAAAAGTCAAGTAAAAGGTGCCAACAATTAACATTTTGGCAGGAAACAGGACAGGTTGTTAATATGGCTTATGATATCCTTTAACGTTTCAAATGAGGAGTGTATTACGCAGCAGATCTGGATAATGTTTCATTATGTAACTTTTCTTGTACTGGGAGAAAAGTGGAGAGGTTATTGCTTCGCTTGGAATGTCCCACAGAATGGCATTAAACTTAATTTTCTTGGATTTACTCGGTTACAAGTTTTTATTGGTCAAAAACAGTGAAAAACATGAAAAGTCACCTCTCCACAGATCCTGTCTGAAACGGGACTAAACCAAGACTAAACCAGGACAAAACCAGGTCTAAACTAGGACTTAACCAGGTCTACGCCAAAACTGAAACCAGGACTACAACAAGGACTACAACAGGATTAAAACAGGACTAAACCAAGACTAAATGAGGAAAAAGCAGGTCCAAACTAGGACTCAACCAGGTCTAAACCAAGACTAAAACCAGGACTACAACAAGGACTGCAACAAGGACTACACCAGGATTAAAACAGGACTAAACCAAGACTAAAACCAGGAAAAACCAGGTCCAAACTTCAACTCAACCAGGTCTAAACCAAGACTAAAACCAGGACTACACCAGGTGGACTACACCAGGATTAAAACAGGACTAAACCAAGACTAAATGAGGAAAAACCAGGTCCAAACTAGAACTCAACCAGGTCTAAACCAAGACTAAAACCAGGACTACAACAAGGACTACAACAAGGACTAAAACAAGGACTACACCAGGATTAAACCAGGACTAAACCAAGACTAAAACCAGGAATACAATAAGGACTACACCAGGATTAAAGTAGGACTAAACCAGGACTAGACCAGGACTACACCAGGACTTAAACCAGGACTTAAACCAGGACTTAAACCAGGACTTAAACCAGGACTTAAACCAGGACTTAAACCAGGACTTAAACCAGGACTTAAACCAGGACTTAAACCAGGACTTAAACCAGGACTTGTCTTGTTTGGCTTGTTGGCGTCACTTGATTGTCTCTTTAAAGGTAGAAACGTTTAATGCCATATTGTGGGACTTTTCACCCAAAGCAGTGACATCACCATGGAAACAAGCAGTTTGGGGACCTTCCAGTAAAGTTACATAGTGCAGCTTTAAAGTACAGCTTTTTTTTGGCATGTTGGTCACCCTTCTCCTGCAGTTATGATTTTAAAGCCATAAGTCTACTTTAACTTTATTCTTAAGTCATTGCTTTGCCTGGAATGTTCCACAGTATGGCACAGTATGGTTAGAATTCTCTATCTCCATGGAGACGAGTGAGTGACGCCGCTAGATCAAGTTACAGGTCAGATCTGTGGAGAGGCGACCCTGCTCAACTGTGTATCCAAGGTATGTTTGAGCAATAAAAACACCTGTATTTTACTTAAAAAAATAAGTAAATACATAAGTTTAATGCCATATTGTGGGACATTCCTGGCAAAGCAATAACATCTCCATGGAAACGAGTGAGTGACATCACCAGACCAGGTTACAGGTCAGATCTGTGGAGAGGAGACTGTGCTCAGCTGTGTATCCAAGGCATTTTAAATGAAACTGGTTTTCCAAGGAATGCTCGATAGACAAGTTTAATGCCATACAGTGGAACCTCCTGGAAAAAGGAATAACATCTCCATGGAGACAAGCACGCTGGGGACCATGAGGAAAGTTACACAATGCACCTTTAAAGCTAAAACGTGGGTTAATTTAGGTTAAAGTTTACACATTTAGCGTATTTGTCGTTTTCATGGTCTCAAGATTGTCTCGCACTTAAAAGATCTAGAAGGCCTGACAAAGCATCTCCATGGAGAGAAGCAGGAGGCCAGAAAAGTTACACAGTGCAGCTTTAGTCTTTCAGTACAATATAAATGTATCTATAGCCTTCCCGAATGCTTTAAATTCTGTTTTCTGGTTAAAGCTGTGTTGATTTCGTAATTATAAGCATCAACGTACATAAAATCGTCTCTTAAATTGGAACTTCTCGATGGCGGGTCTCCGTACATTTCCCCCGCCATCGCCCGAATATTATCCGCGTAACTTCTACTATATCTTGAATCAGGTTTAGAAGAACTATTTAAGTGTGTATATTCAAATTCTTGCATATTATCAAAACTTTTACTCGTCAAGTATTGAATTTCGTCATCAGATTCTCCGTCTTTAAACCCAAACTGGTACCCGCTCCTTCGAAACTCGTTAGTGTAAAATAAAGACGTATTTTTTGATCTTCGAGATGAGGAATTTCTAGTTTTTCGCGGTAAAAGTTCTGATTCTTTTCTTCTTAAAAACGGGAGAAGGAGAGAGGAGGAGCGAGCGGGAGGAGATGGCTGGTCTTTCGGCGGCGGAGGAGGGTCTGGGCCGGTCTCACTCGCTCGTACCTGATTGGTGGAGACGGGAGGAGGCGGGGTCTGATTGGACGAGGAGGCGGCGTGGATGGGTGCTCCGGCTCGGTTGGCGTTGGAAATCTGAAACAAAGGAAATTATCGTTTATTACAGTTAGCGTAATATTATACTCTGTAGGGGGTGGAGCGATCAGCGGTTACCATGGTGACACGATCCGCACAGTCAAAAAAGTTTAAGATGAAATTAAAACTCAAGAAAAACAAATCATCTCACCCAGGCCTGGCATTTTCGGCTTAGACCGGCCCCTCATAATTAGCGGAGCGCAACGGACTAATTTATGTTTGTGTTCCCCGAAGCAAAGTATTTTATGATTGTTACGTCTTGGCCGAGGGGAAACCAGGGTGCAACATTTTAAGGAAAAAGTGGTGTACTTACCGCAAGTACCGCTGCGGATATTTTGAGCACTCTTTAGTTAGAACTTTAGGGCTAGCTGACAGGCTACTGCATCCCAACCACTTGCTACAACATGCTTGCTGTTTCGCGACCACACCCCCAGGCCTAGCATTTGGATTTCGCTCATCGAATCTACACGATTCACGTAGGTCAGCTGTTTTGGCTTCAAAATGGCAAATTTCGGCGAAAGGGGAGCGATTTTCATGCCTGTCCATCACCTAAAAGTCCCGGTATTATCCTCGTATTACTACCTGCTGACCTGCTGTGCCTGTGCAACACTTCCCTGATCACTCTGTCCCTCGGGTTCCCTCGGGTTCAGGTTTAGTCCAGGTTTAGTCCAGGGTTAGTCCAGGGTTAGTCCAGGGTTAGTCCAGGGTTAGTCCAGGGTTAGTCCAGGTTTAGACCAGGTTTAGACCAGGTTTAGACCAGGTTTAGACCAGGTTTAGACCAGGTTTAGACCAGGTTTAGTCCAAGTTTAGTCCAGATTTAGTCCAGGTTTAGTCCAGGGTAAGTACAGGTTTAGTCCAGGTTTAGTCCAGGTTTAGTCCAGGTTTAGTCCAGGTTTAGTCCAGGTTTAGTCCAGGTTTAGTCCAGGTTTAGTCCAGGTTTATTTCAGGTTTCGACCAGGTTTAGTTCAGGTTTCGACCAGGTTTCGACCAGGTTTCGACCAGGTTTCGACCAGGTTTAGACCAGGTTTCGTCCAGGTTTAGACCAGGTTTCGAACAGGTTTCGAACAGGTTTCGAACAGGTTTCGAACAGGTTTCGAACAGGTTTCGTTCAAGTTTAGACTAGGTTTAGTCCAGGTTTAGACCAGGTTTAGTCCAGGTTTCGACCAGGTTTAGTCCAGGTTTCGACCAGGTTTAGTTCAGGTTTAGTCCAGGTTTAAACGAGGTTTAGTTCAGGTTTAGTCCAGGTTTAAACGAGGTTTAGTTCAGGTTTAGACCAGGTTTAGTTCAGGTTTAGACCAGGTTTAGTTCAGGTTTAGACCAGGTTTAGTCCAGGTTTTGTCCAGATTTCGACCAGGTTTAGACCAGGTTTAGCCCAGGTTTAGCCCAGGTTTAGCCCAGGTTTAGTCCAGGTTTAGAACACCTTCAGCCTGGGCTGCAGAGGACGTGGAGGCTCCAGCCCCTCCAGAGAATATGTCTGTTATTTTAGAACATTTTGCAGCGTCTGTAGTGAGATTTTTTAATCTTTTATCCCGTAACTTCTCCACACCCCCTTTCTGCCGCTTCTCCATGTTTCCACCTCAACACTGAAACTGTCAGATCAGTGCAGAGAAAGGGGCGGGACCGCTCTCGTAAGCTTCTATATCCTGATTGGTTTCGTCCACTGTCTATACTGAAGATGGACCAATGGGGCGCCTCCTCTAAATTGTGGGCCGGTCTCTAAGTAAAAAAGAAAAGAAAAAATAAACAGCATCGACCTCTAGGACTGTCGGCCCACTGGGAAAATGCCCGGTGTGCCTGATTACCAGTCCAGGCCTGATGTAGTTCCAGCTAAATCGGTTCTTTTTGGTCAGATTGTGCTCAAGTAAAGCTCAGAGTAAAGTCTAATAAAGCTTCAGACAGAGCAGTGCTTCCAGTTACGCTCTGCTCTCTCCAGGAAATGTTGATGACACCAGCTCTAAAGAATCAATCAGTCTTGGTTGAGGATAAAGAATCGCAAAAGGAATGAGGAGGAAAATGTCAAATTAAACACAAAATTACTGTTATATTATATTGTTTTTAAAGATTACACTACAAATTTTCATTTTTCAATTTAAATTTTTGTTTTATTTCTCAGATTTTACATCTTTATCACAGTTGTGTTATTGGTATGTTGCAGCTGATGCCATCAACATTTCCTGAGGGTGTGATGCTAACCAGAGGCACTGCTCTGTCTGAAGCTGAATAGACTTAGAATTACAGAAAGTGGAGAGTTTTGGCACAATTTATACGAAATAAACACATTTTTTTTGATACTTTTAACATGATTTGAACAAAATAAAGGTGTTTTTATTTTGTTCAAATTTTTTGTTCAAAAAATAAAGGTGTTTTTTTTTACATTTTTATTTACATTTATATCATAAAGTCTGTGTACGTTAGAGCGGTTTTGGCCCAGTGTATAACATGGATATGATATGGAATGTCATAATTTCGAACCAGGAAGTAAAATTTTAAACCTAAAATATTGCCAAACTGAAAAAAAAGGATGAGTATATATATTTTTTAATGACCTTAACTGTGTTTTTGTGTATCGCGTCAACATGGTAACATAAACTCACCTCAAAACCCACTCGCAATTTCAGTTTTTAACACCTTTGTGGCTTTGTTTTAATGTTTTTTTATATTAAATCCTGTGATAGAGCTCCATCTTTTCACATCCGCTTGATAAACACTCAAAAATTCTCTGTGAAACCAAAGCGTTTTGAATAAATTGTGTGGAAATCTGTCCTCGTTTTTTCCCGTAGTTGTGTCACCGCTCGCTGCCGTTTTTTCTTACAAATCCGTGCCAAGTTATGAATAATCTTTAAATGAAATCAGCACTTCCATAATGCATAAGAAACCATGCATTTTTAATACGACCAATTTGATCAAACCATGCTACAATATTAAACAGGCTAACCCACATTTAGCAGCTACTGAGAATTGGAGACTGCCAGGCGAGACAGACGGAGCACATCGCCGTGGAGACAGGCGCCCACTCCACCAGAAAAGTTCCACAGTGCGGCTTTAATCTTTCAGTGGAATGTAAATGATTCTTTAGTCTTTCTGATCCGTGTTCTCGTGTCGTTTCCTCATCACAAACAGACCTGAAGTTGCGTTTTGTTTCGTTCGCACACAGATTTTTCATTATAGTTTAGTTTTAGTTAGTTTTGACTTTTTTCCCTCTAATTCAGTGAGTTTTAATTAGTTTTTCAAGTGGCTCTGATAGTTTTTGTTGCTCAGTTTTAGTTTAGTTTTTCTTAGTTTTAGTTTTAGGGTTATACTTTGGGTTATTTGTCAAGTGCAGGATTCCAAAAGAAAGTATTGTGTTCTCAAACTTACAACAAACAAATACAATTTTAAAACATTTCTTCAGGTGTTACCCCCACAACAACCAAAGCCGTCCACAAGCTGCAGCCTTAAGTCCAAAAACAAATAAAAATACACACCAAAACTTCCACATTTACCAACTCCAAAAAAGGCCAAAACCAAGAGCGATTTATCGATCATTTCAGTTAGTTTGAGTTTTGTAAACACACAATACAGTTTCAGATATCGTTTTTTTCTTTTAATTGTCCTAGTTTAGTTTAGTCCTGGTCAGGGCTGGACTGGGACAAAAAAATGGCCCTGGCATTTTTGGCTTAGACCGGCCCCTCATAATTAGTCCTGGTTTAGTCCTGGTTCAATCCTGGTTTAGTCCTGGTTTAGTCCTGGTTCAGACCTGATTTAGTCCTGGTTTAGACCTGATTTAGTCCTGGTTTAGTCCTGGTTCAGACCCGATTTAGTCCTGGTTTAGACCTAATTTAGTCCTGGTTTAGTCCTGGTTCAATCCTGATTTAGTCCTGGTTTAGTCCTGGTTCAATCCTGATTTAGTCCTGGTTTAGTCCTGGTTCAGACCTGATTTAGTCCTGGTTCAATCCTGATTTAGTCCTGGTTTAATCCTGGTTCAGTCCTAAATTGTGGGCCTGTCTCTAAGAAAAAAAAAAAAAAAAAAAAAAAAAAAAAAGAACGGCATCAGCCCCTAGGACTGTCGGCCCACCGGGAAAATGCCCGGTATGCCCGATTACCAGTCCAGGCCTGGTCCTGGTTTAGTTCTAGTTTAGTCCTTGTTTAGTCCTGGTTTATTCCTGGTTTAGTCCTGGTACAGTCCTAGTTTAGTCTTGTTGTAGTCTTGATTTAGTCCTGGTTTAGTCCTGGTTTAGTCCTGGTTCAGCTGTCCCTGAGTCTATTTGTCCTGGCTGATATGGACCTGTAGCGCCTGCCAGAGGGCAACAGGTTGAAGAGATGGAAGCCAGGGTGGGTATGGTCCTTCAGAATGTTCCGGGCTCTGCTGAGACAGCTGGAGTTGTAGATGGAGGATATGGAGGGCAGAGAGCAGCCAATGATTTTTTTGTGCTGTATTTGTCACCCTCTGCAGTCTCTTCCTGTCGGCCTCCGTGCAGCTGGAGTGCCACACCGACACAGCGTAGGTCAGCAGGCTCTCAATGGTGGAACGGTAGAAGGTCACCAGCAGGCTTGTGTTTAGTTTCTCCTTCCTGAGCACCTTCAGGAAGTGTAGCCGCTGCTGGGCCTTCTTTACCAGAGCCGAGGTGTTGACTGACCAGGAGAGATCACCCTGGAATTTGAAGGTCTCCACTCTCTCCACACGTTCTCCGTCGATGTACAGGGAGGCAGGGGCAGATCTATTCCGCCGGAAGTCCAGGATGAGCTCCTTTGTCTTGGAGATGTTTAGTGCCAGGTTGTTGGCGCGCCACTCCCCAAGTTTCAGGACCTCATCCCTGTAGGCCTCCTCGTTCACCCCGTTATCATCCCCACCACCGTCGTGTCATCAGCAAATTTAAACAGCACCCGAAAACAACACACGAAAAACACAAGAAGGTGCACAGGTAGGGAGCGCTGTAAGCCGCCGCGTCCATGCGCACAGCCATCTTGTTTTAGTCCTGGTTCAGTCCTGGTTTAGTGTTAGTTTAGCTCTAGTTTAGTCCTGGTTTAGTTCTAGTTTAGTCCTTGTTTAGTCCTGCTTTAGTTTATCTATCATTTAATTTAGTTTTGTAAACACACAATACAGTTTCTGTTATTGTTTTTTTCTTTTGTCGTTTTTTTTCCAGTAAACGAAAATATTTTTTCAATTTTAGTTTTCATTTTTTTTCGTTCGTTTTCATTAACTACAATAACCTCGGTTTGTGGAGCTGATCCCAAACAAATAATGAGAAGGAGAAACATTTGTGGATCAGGAATTTTCTTTAAAAACAGTAATATTCCCATAGAGTTCTATCCAGACCCCTGAAAATACGACACCATAAATTCTCTAACCTGAATTCACCTTTAAATTCACATATTTCTACCTGTTTGGCCACTCTGAGCACCATGAGTTGGATGGTCCCTCTGGCGTTTCCCTCGGAGGACATGGACCTCCTGAGCGTTTCCATGGCGGCGTGATTCGACCGTCCAATCAGAGCCTCCCCGTTCACCGAGATCAGCTGGTCGTTCACGCACAGTCTACCGTCCTGCGAAAAGAAAGCGAAAAAGAGGTTAGTTTACTTTATTTTGGACGCACAATATTATAACAATCAGAAAATAGTGTAATAAGTCCCATATTAAAGGTCCTGTACCTGATTTTTTCCAAATTTGTTCAGATATATTGTATAAGCAAAGGTCAAAATAAATCCGTGTGTACTTTCTGCATCTAATTCTGACCGTTTTCTTCGATAATCAGGAAGTGTTGGTTAGCATGCTAGTTGCAGTTAATCGTGGCGAATAATTAAACTGCTCCGAATGCATAAGGTAAGTGAGGAATGACTTTTTTAAACAGTGTAATTGAGAGATTTGAAATTGTCCACACTGTCTGGAGGGTCAAACTCCTGCTCGTCTCCATGGAGATGTCATTTCTTTGCCTGGAATGTTCCGCAGTACGGCGATGAACGCGTATCTCCTTAGAGACAAACGGCCTCTTGTACTGTAAATGTAAAATATCTGTAAATTAAAAATGTCTGGAATGTTTCGCAGTATGGCATTAAACCTTTCTGTCATCACGGACCTCGTTACCAGGTCAGACCCGTGACGAGGCGACCCCGCTCACAGACAGAATGCTTGTTTTTGAATGCATTTTAAAGATGCCGCTGATTGTCTCCATGGAAATGTTGCTTTGTCTAGAATGTTCCACAGTATAGTTTAAACTAGGGATGCACTGATGTGAAAATTTTAGCCGATACCGATATTAATGATGCTGTTATCGGCCGATACCTATATCAGCCGATACCGATATTTATTTTTAATTCTGAGATAACATTTTATACAGACTGAAAATCATGCAAAATGAATTTTTGAATGTCTTCTTTTATTTTCAAAACGTGTTTTGACTCCTGATTTTTTAATTTTTCCAGTTCCAAACTGGAACTAGACCAGGACCAGACCGGGACTAGACCAGGACTAAACCTGGACTAAACCTGGACTAAACCTGGACTAAACCTGGACTAAACCAGGACTAGACCAGGTCTAAACCAGGATTAAACCAGCGCGTGCGGCACGATGATTGCACGTGTCCATGTGCACACTTTCCCCCCCCTCCCCCTTCACTATTAATACATTTTTTGAAAATCTACTAAGGGGCCGTTTAGACAAGGACAATTGCGACTGAAAACGACAAAATATTCTATCGGAAGTGTCTTTCGTTTACATGGCGGCGGCGCCGTCGGGCTCTGAAACTGCAAAAATCTGAAGACTCCTTCCAGAGTGTGGAGTTCTGAAGACGGCCCGGGTCGCGTCTCCGTCTAAACGGCAAGAAGCGCAAAACATGTTCACGTCGCATACAGCTGACTGGATGCGCCAAGCCGGTAAAAACAATAACAATACGTCGCAGGTGACAGAGGCGAGTTTGGACAAGACCGGGCAGAACCAGTCAGTGGTGGGACAATTTTGAGAATAGATTAGTTGCTGACAGTGCTTGGGTGGAAAACTTCAGAATGACTAAACAAGCTCTTGTTGCATTAAGCGAAGAGCTCCGACCCGACATCGAGGGCGAAACAACCGTAATGAGAGCCCCTGTGGTGTCCTGAAAAAGGTAGCTCTGACATTATATTAGCGGCTTGGTATGCATATTCAATCGAATTCGCCCACTTTTGCGTCTTCGTATAAACAAACATTTCCTGTTGAGAACGCTCGTCTAAACGGGGATAAAAAATTGAAGACGAGACGCCACTTTTGCGTCTTCTGTTTTGATCGTCGCCGTACAAACGTAGCCTAAGATTTGAGTGTTTAAACGAAAGAAATGTGAGAAAACGTTAATTCGAGGGATTACTGTACTGACAAATGTTGGTCGTTAATATCGGCCCAATTTTAATCGGGCCAATACCGATATGTAAAAAATTTGTTAATGCCGATATATCGTGCATCCCTAGTTTAAACTGATCGATCAGTCAGGTCACAGCTCTACGCTACATTACAGCTCAGATCTGTGGAGAGTCGCCCCTATTCACAGAAGGAAACACACATAATGAATAAATGCATGATGGAAATGTTTAAAGTCATATCAGCAATAACATCTCCATGGAGACAAGCAGACGGCAGAGTGCCCACCAGAAAAGTTACACGTTGTGGCTTTAAATTACAGGAATAAAACCGTATCTATTTTAAAAGCTCACGTCTCCGAGTTCAGCGGGGACATTAAGAAATCAGCTATTCCCTTTATTCTCATTAGTGCTGACTGAATATAACTCCGAATGAAATGAGAAAAAAAGAGGTGAGAGGAGAGATAGAAGAAGAGACAATAAAAGGAAGAAGAAAATTAAAAAGTGTGCGAGGAGGGGAAGAGAAAATTTAACATTAGCAATCTTCTTAGAACAGTGATAAACGGCGAGCGTCGCTAATGGAAGGTCTCAACACGCACTAAATCAAGTCTAAGTGTTTTAAATAGAAGGTTTGGAGAGAAGGAGGGAGAGATAGAGAGGGGGAAGAAAGAGATGGAGAGATAGGAGAGATGGAAGAGAGGAGAGGAGAGAGGGGAGAGAGAGAGAGAACGATGCACTAAATCAAGTCTAAGTGTTTTAAATAGAAGGTTTGGCGAGAAGGAGGGAGAGATAGAGAGGGGGAGGAGAAAGAGAGGGAGAGAGGAGAGAGGGAAGAGAGGAGAGAAGAGAGAGGGAGGGAGGGAGAGAGAGAGAGAGATGCACTAAATCAAGTCTAAGTGTTTTAAATAGAAGGTTTGGAGAGAAGGAGGGAGAGATAGAGAGGGGGAGGAGAAAGAGAGGGAGAGAGATAGAGAGGGAGAGGGAGAGGGAGAGAGAGAAGAAGAGAGAGATGCACAAAATCAAGTCTAAGTGTTTTAAATAGAAGGTTTGGAGAGAAGGAGGGAGAGATAGAGAGATGGAGGAGAAAGAGAGGGAGAGAGATAGGAGAGAGGGAGAGAGGGAGAGAGAACGATGCACTAAATCAAGTCTAAGTGTTTTAAATAGAAGGTTTGGAGAGAAAGAGGGAGAGATAGAGGGGGAGAGAGGAGAAAGAGAGGGAGAGAGATAGGAGAGAGGGAGAGAGAGAGAGAGAGGGAGGGAGAGAGAGAGAAGAAGAAGAGAGAGATGCACTAAATCAAGTCTAAGTGTTTTAAATAGAAGGTTTGGAGAGAAGGAGGGAGAGATAGAGAGGGGGAGGAGAAAGAGAGGGAGAGGGAGAGGGAGAGAGAGAAGAAGAGAGAGATGCACAAAATCAATTCTAATTGTTTTAAATAGAAGGTTTGGAGAGAAGGAGGGAGAGATAGAGAGGGGGAGGAGAAAGAGGGAGAGAGAGATAGGAGAGAGGGAGGAGAGGAGAGGAGAGAGGGGGAGAGAGAGAACGATGCGCTAAATCAAATCTAAGTGTTTTATATAGAAGGTTTGGAGAGAAGGAGGGAGAGAGAGAGAGGGAGAAGAAAAAGAGGGAGAGAGGGGAAAGAGGGAAGAAGAGAGAGAGAGAGATGCACTAAATCAAGTTTAAGTGTTTTAAATAGAAGGTTTGGAGAAAAAGAGGGAGAGATAGAGAGGGGGAGAGAGGAGAACGGGGAAAGAGAGGGAAGAAGAGAGAGAGAGGGGGCCACTAAATAAAGCCTAAGTGTCTTAAATAGAACGTTTGGAGAGAAGGAGGGAGAGATAGGAGAAAGGGAGAAGAGAGAGGGAAGAGAGGGAGGAGAGGAGAAAGAGGGAGAAGGAGAGAGAGAGAGAGAGAGGGAGATGCACTAAATCAAGTCTTCTAAGTGTTTTAAAGAGAAGATTTGGGGAGAAAGAAGGGGATAGAGGAGAGAGGGAGATGGGGGAGAGGAGGGATGAGAGAAAAAGAGGGTGGGTGAGAGAGAGGGAAAGAGAAACCGAGAGAGAGAGAGAGAGAGGGGGGGGGGGGAGTGCACTAAATTAAGTCTAAGTGTTTTAAATAGAAGGTTTGGGGAGAAAGAAGGAGAGAAGGCGAGAGACAGAGGGAGAGAGAGAGAAAGAAAGACAGAGCAAGAGAAAAAGAGAAAAGAGGGGAAAGATATAGAAAGAGATGGCGGGAGGAGAGAGGGGACAGAAAGACAGACAAAGAGAGGGAGAATTAGAGAGTAGTGTTCTCACGATACTAAAATTTCAAACTTAATGCTCATAAATCTCTTCAGGAAAGGTTCATTTTTAGTATTGATACCTGTTCAAATGAGTATCTTAGTTTTGAGACTAGTTTTGGTATCAATTAAATACTTTGGACCACCCGACAAACTAGTGAAACAGTCCTTTTACTTTTGAGATCCTTTTTTCCCTTTGAGTCGTGAGTTTTTCCTTGTCGCACACAAGTTCACGTCTCACTCTCTTCTGTCAAACTCTCCACAGGGAGTCGCATCGTTTCAAACTGATCTGAAACCCGTCTCCATCTCCAAAACGCAACTGTCACACTCTTTTGTATCGAAGAGATGACGAGGGTTCATTTTTCAAGTCTCGAAGTCTAAACTAAAGTGAAACGTGCACCAAAGTAGAGCTGAAAACAAAACTAGTTCTTTCTAAAAGGCCCATTCTGATTTCTATTCCCAGGCAGTTTCCTCGTCACAAAGAGACCTGCACTTGTGTTTTGTTTCATTCTCACACGTTTAACACACAAAAAACACCCTGTTCCACCTTGTGATGTCATGTGGAAGTACAAGTGCTCCACTGTGTTTTTAAACTCCGCACGCCTTCACTAGAATCATTTGGATAATTTCAGACAGGTAAAAGGAGCTGTTCACTTGAGAAACTACCACTTCATGACATCACAAGGTGGAACAGAGCATTTGGAGCTTTGGAAATGTAGACAGACTAATAAAGAGTTACTCCAGGTCTTTTCAAGCACTAGAAACCAGATATTTTATACTTTTCTTTTATTTTTAGTTTTATTCTGGTCTTTTTAATCTTTCCTTGTACCTTTTACGTTTTTACTTTTAAAGTTAAAGGTGCACTGCTCAACTTTTTAACAGTCTGCCCCTGTTTGTCTCCATGGAGACAACTTAACACGGAGGAATATTGTGGACAATATTTATTACAGTGTAATAATATAGTTTTGGTAGCACCTGGACAATAGTTATTACTGTGTAATATAACTAATTACAATGCAAGATACTGTGGTGCAATACTTAACACAGTGTTAGATTTAATACAGTACAATCTGCTAAAATGAGTTCTGTGAAACATCTTCCTCTACAATCTACAGACTCTCAAGTGTGTGTGTATATATGTGTATGTGTGTATATGCATGTGTGTGTGTGTATATGTGTGTGTATATACTATGTGTGTGTGTGTATATACTATGTGTGTGTGTGTGTGTGTATATGCGTGTGTGTGTATATACCATGTGTGTGTGTGTGTGTGTGTGTATGTGTGTGTGTGTGTATATATGTGTGTGTGTGTGTGTATATGTGTGTGTGTGTATATATATGTGTGTATATGCATGTGTGTGTGTATATGGTTGCATATGTGACATCTGTAATATCTGTGCAAGACTTGCAATAACCTGGATAACCAATGTGTAGTACCAGCTAATTTTTTTGCACTCTTTCTTCTATACTGTGTTGTAAATATCGTACTTAAATGTCTGCGCTGAAGTGAGATGCTTTCAGTCTCATTGTGAGTATGTATGATGTAAACTGTACATGTGAATAGTGACACTACTTGAACTCCTCCACTTCAGGCTCATGATCATAGGTGAGCGTGGGAACATAGATTGACCGGTGAAGCTCTCGATTTACCGTAAGTCCACGTTCCTCCCCTCAGCTGTGGTCATGAGCTCTGGGTAATGACCGAAAGGACGAGATCGCGGATACAAGCGGCAGAAATGAGTTTCCACTGCAGAGTGGCTGGGCACTCCCTTAGAGATAGGGTGAGGAGCTCAGTCACACGGGAGGAGCTCGGAGTAGAGCCGCTGCTCCTCCACGTGGAGAGGAGCAGCTGAGGTGGCTCGGGCATCTGTTCCGGATGCCTCCTGGTCGCCTCCCTCGGGAGGTGTTCCAGGCATGTCCCACCAGGAGGAGGCCCCGGGGAAGACCCAGGACACGCTGGAGGGACTATGTGTCCCGGCTGGCCTGGGAACGCCTTGGGGTCCCCCCGGAGCGGCTGGAGGAAGTGTCTGGGGTGAAAGAAGTCTGGGAGTCCCTGCTTAGACTGTTGCCCCGGATAAGTGGAAGAAAAAGGATGGATGGAATAGTGACAATAAAAGGCATTCTATTCTATTCTATTATTGTTTTCCCTGGAATGTTCCATGGTATGGCATTAAGATAAGATAAGATAATCCTTTATTTGTCCCACAGTGGGGACTTGCAACGCAAGTTTAAGAAACAGTTGGAAAAAGAGCATGCATCAAAATTAAGATAAATAATAATAATAATAAGTATGTACACTCAACTAAAAAACACAACACTGTAAGGTTAAAAGGCACAGGAAAACTGCATAATAAATGTCTTTGACACAAACACATTAAACACATCTTTCTAGCGTTCATTCATGACTGGTGTTTCTGTTGCTCAAAAATACAATCATTCTCTCCTTGAACAGGGGCGACTCTCCACAGATCTGACCTGTAGTGTAGCCTATAGTTGCCTCCCTTGGGATAGACAGGTTTAACTCTTGTTTACTCTGGAACATTTTAGACAAAGCAGTGACATTTCCATGGAGACAAGCAGGTGCACCTTAAACTTTAAAAATTATAAATAATTTAAATTATAAAAATAATTTTAATAATAATAATTAAATGACAATGGAAATAAAAAAGAATGTAAATCATTTCCCTGCAGGGATAATAAAACAAAAAACTAAAAAACTAAATAAAAGCTGCTGACCCTGTAGTTTAGATCTGTACAGTTCAGATTTCAGTCTTTTTGTCAATTCTTCGTGTTAAAAATGTGAACTTTGAACAGAATCTTATAAGTATAAAAACAGAAACTGCAAAGAAAATCAGAATGTTTTCCAGAAAAATCGCAAATTTGATATTTTTGCCAAGTCGTCCAGCCCTAAATAAGTGTTTTTTTCCTGATTTGAAGTGGTCGGAGATAAGGCGAACATTTTGCTGACAGGAAGCAGTTATTCGGGGTCAAAGGGCGTGGAGGGGTCAAGGCGGGTCAAGCAGGATGAGGTGGGAAGGATGCAAGGAAAGGAGTTAGGAGATAAGGAGGTGAGAAGGAGGAAGGAGGAGATGAGAGAAAGTGCTGATAAAGAGCTTGGATAAACAAACGCTCAACACTTCGGTTAGCGTACCAACGGTGGAACTGTCACTGCCTGATTTGGCACGTTTTTAATTTCAAAAAGTTTAAATGTTTTAAATGTTTATTGTGTGTTCAGGATACTGGAGTCACACAAATTAAAGTTTTTATTCTTTAAACAGAAACAAAAATTAAAGCATTTGACCAGAATCATCAAAGCGAGCTGTTTTAATTATGTCGCCAGCTCCATTTTCTAACTTTTATTAACTTTTAAACACAGGATTTTCACAGATTTTGAGCCAGTATTTATCATTTATCATGGTCCTGTTCAGGAGTTTGATTTTCAATAAAAAAGTGAAAAAACTGAAAAACTGCTGGCTAATGCTACGCTAATGCTAATGCTAGCTTGTGACTGTAATGTTGCTGTGAGAGGGACTTGTTTAATGGCACAAATCAGTTCACCTGTTGGAGTTCTAACCAAGTCAGCTCTTTCTGTTCAGATTGTGTTCAAATAAAGCTCAGATTAAAGTAACAAAGCCTCAGACAGAGCAGTGCCCACAGTTAGCATCACACCCCCAGGGAATGGTGATGATCAGCAGCAAAGCATCAGTGTGTTTTCATTTTACTTTTACAAACAATACAGAAGTTTGGAGATTTATTTCCAAAACAGTGAGTCTCCTGTAGAGTTATACAGGCTCCTGCACATCTGGAACTATAACTCCTCCTCCTCCTCTTCTCTTCCTCTCCTCCTCTCTCCCTTTCCTCTTCTTCTCCTACTCCTCCCCTTCTCTCACTTTCCTCTTCCTCTCCTCCTCTTCTCTTACTTTCCTCTTCCTCTCCTCCTCCTTTCTCCCCTTTCCTCTCCCCTCCCTCTACTTCTCCTCCTCTCTGATTCTCTGCTCTCCCTCTCCTCCTCATTTCTCCTCCTCCTTCTCTTGCCCTCTCCTTCTCTCTCACTCTCTCTCTCTCCTTTCTCCTCTCTCCACCTCATCCTCTCTCTCACTCCTCTGTCTCTCTCCTCCCCTCTTCCTCTCCTCCTCTCCACTCCTTTCTCCTCTCCCTCTCTCTCATCCTTTCTTCTCTCTCTCTCTCTCTTTCTCCTCTCATCTCTCCCTCTCCTTCTCTCTCTCTCCTCCTTTCTCCTCTTCCTCTCTCTCTCTCCTCTCATCTCTATCTCTCCCTCTCCTCCTTTCTCCTCTCATCTCTATCTCTCTCCTCTTTCCCTCTCCTCCTTTCTCCTCTCCCTCTCTCTCTCTCCTCTCTCCCTCCTCCTCTCCATCTCTTTATTTCTCCTCTCCATCTCTCTCTCTCCTCTCCATCTCTCTCTCTCCTCTCCATCTCCTTTCTCCCCTCCCTCCCTCTTTCCCTCTCCTCCTTTCTCCTCTCCCTCTCTCTCTCTCCTCTCTCCCTCCTCCTCTCCATCTCTTTATTTCTCCTCTCCTCTTTCTCCTCTCCATCTCTCTCTCTCTCCTCTCCATCTCTCTCTCTCCTCTCCATCTCCTTTCTCCCCTCTCTCTCTCTCTCTCTCCTCCTTCCTCCTCTCCCTCTCTCTCCTCTTTCCCTCTTCTCCTTTCTCCTCTCCCTCCCCCTCCCTCCCTCCGTCCTCACCTTGTACGCCGCCCCTCCGTGGATTATGGACTTGATGAATATTCCCAGATCTTCTCCGGTTTCTCTGGACTTGTTTCCCTTCAGACTGACTCCGAGTCCGGCGGATCCGGACTCGTTCAGAGGAACCTCAAACGTCAGCTGCTCTCGGCCGTCCTCCAGCAGCAGAGCGCTCGCCTCCTCGCCCTTCTGCAACAAAAACACACAAATAAAAAAATGAAAATATTTAACATTTAAATGGAACGTTTATGAGCAAAACGTGTCTTGCCCCAGTACAGACACAGGACCGTAATTTCCGAACTATTGAACCGTCGACTCATTGATACCGACGTGCGGCAGCTCTATTTTCTTCTTCGACAGCTTCAACTGCCTTTAACTTAAAGGAAAAGTAACGTTATTTTACAATCTGAGCCTTCTTTCGGTAATAAAACAAGTCGTTTGACTCACCCATAGCACATTCGTGTCATTTGGAGCTGTTTGGTGAAAGTTATGTTGTAGCGTATCCGTTAACTTGAGTATTCGGGGCATTACTTTGCGGTCTCCAAATAACACAAACTTTAGCACTTTTTAAATCATAGAAGCCCGATGTCTTAATCTACGATTTCGTTTGAAGCAAAAGTGGCCTGTAATCTGAGATTTATCCATAGTTTTCAGCTTTGCGTTTCATGTTTGGGTCCCGGGAGCTGAGAGCGAAATAAACTGTGACTCCGCACATGCGCACTGGCGTCCTCATCTACTCGAAACTATGGATAAATCTCGGATTACAGGCCACTTTTGACCAAACGAAATCGTAGATTAAGACATTGAGCTTCTATGATTTGAAAAGTGCTAAAGTTTGTGTTATTTGGAGACCACAAAGTAATGCCCCGAATACTCATGTTAACGGATACGCTACAACATAACTTTCACCAAACAGCTCCAAATGACACCAACGTGCTCTGGGTGAGTCAAACGACTTGTTTTATTACCGAAAGAAGGCTCAGATTGTAAAATAACGTTACTTTTCCTTTAAAAGTGTGTAACTGTTCAAAAAGCTATCAAACCACTTCATCATCCGCCGTGTCGATAAACGAATAATCCGTCCATAAATACGCCGCATCATTTAAAATGTGAGAAAAAAGGAGAGGCTTTTAGTTCAGAAATTACGGTATCTTGCAGCTCCTGAGGTCAAGTCCACTGTGAACTGTCTGCATCGAATTATACAATCAGGAAGTGCACTGTTGACATGCTAGTTGTTAGCTTCAGCGTGACGGCAAAACTAAAAAAAAAACTCTGAAAAGCTCGTATAAGGGTCATTTTCATATAATTTGATCAATAACGGTAAAGACACTTCCAAAAAAAAATAAAAATAAAGTAAATTCCAATTTTGCACATTTTTTACACCCAATACATTTTATATAGATAAATGTCTCCTACACAAAGCAGGGAATCCAATTTCAATTTTTCAAAAATATGACAATATATTTTGCAAGCTCTGCACTTCATAATTTTCAGTATATACATATGTATAATTTATATTCCACTCCCATTATCATTTAGTACTCACATTAGTCTTTAACAACAGGTCTCTACCGTTATAACGGGAAAGACTAATGTGAAAAACAAACTGCTTTAAACAAAACATGTGATTTGCACAATTTACTTGTGGAACCATCAAACTCGGCAGAAACGACTGCATTAATGATCATGACAACTCCTTAAAGAGATCTGTATGGGTTTCCTTCTAAAAGTGTCGTGCATTAACACTGGCTTACCGCTGACAGTCTCGTCTCAGCCTGGTTCTGCTCGCGTTCTGGAGCTCACGTAACGGGACAGGTAATAAAGCTTGTTTTTCTTCTCAAAACAACATTTGTCCAAAAAGTGATATATATTTCTGTCACTGACAGTTGTCCGAAAAAATCCACCTGCCTAATTCGCATTCGCATATGTTCTCTAGATTCGTATCACTCCGCCCACGTTAGCTCTATTGCCTGTTCACTTGTAAGCGGATGGTTGCGGCAGATGCGGTACGGCGACGGCGGATGTTTACATGTGAACAGGCTATAGACTAGGCTACACATGCAGTTATACAACTCCGAGAGAAAAGGGAACCAGGCAGCTAGCAGGTTAGCCATGTCCATTTATATTTACATTCTATGGGTAAAGTGCCTTAAAAATAAATATTATATTAGTGATTTTGCAATTAAAATACATTTAGAATATTATTTTATCGAGCTAAAATGTGAAGTTATACAAAATGGCTTCTTTCTCTGCAGCAGAAGCTTTTATATTTCTACATTTATGAAAACTGCACCTGTATTCTGTATTTGAAAGCCCAATTTGATCATAGAGGAATCTGAAGAAACGCTCTGTACACTCAAAGACAGAATTCAAAGGCCTGTGGTTAGAAAAATTGTAGGTTTTTCCCCATTTTGAGATGAAAGAAGAAGAAGAAGAAATGCAGCAGCCATTTTGAAATCCAACATCATAATAATTTCAAAACAGGTCCCATAGAAGCCAAGGAGTATTTTAATATAAACTCTGGTTCATACAGTCTACACCACTACTCCCCAGCCACCATCTGTACATCTGCCCTATCTCGCAATCTGACTGAGACCTGTGCTTTTCCATATCATGTACTCTAACTAATGTAATGTACTGTCTAGAGACCTTTATGTAGAGAAATACATGACTAAGATTCAACAAATCCATGCCAAAAGCTCAAATCTGTGCCAAATCAGGCCAAATCCATGCCAAAAGGTCAAATCTGTGCCAAATCAGGCCAAATCCATGCCAAATTAGACCAAATTCATGCCCAATTAGACCAAATTTGTGACCAATTAGACCAAATTCGTGCCAAATCATGCCAAATACATGCTAAACCAAGCCAAATTAGTGATAAAAATTAGTGCCAAATCCGTGGCAAAAGCACCAAATCTGGTGCTAAACAAGGCCAAATGAATGTCAAACCAGGACAAATCTGTGCCAAACTAGGCCAAATCCATGCCAAAGTAGACCAAATCCATGTCAAACCAGGCCAAATTCATGACAATCCAGGCCAGATCCGCTCCAAATTCATGCCAAACCTGGACAAATCTGTGTCAAAATCAGACCAAATCTGGTGCCAAACCAGGAAAAATACATACCAAACAAGACCAAATCTGCTCCAAATTCATGTCAAACCAGGACAAATTCATGCCAAACAAGGCCAAATTTGTGCCAAACCATGACAAAATTCCATTCCAAATCAGGTTAAATCCTTGCCAAAACGAGACCAAATTGGTGCCAAACAAGACCAAATCCATGCCAAACCAGGCCAAATTTGTTCCAAACCTATGGCAAACCTGGCCAAATTTGTGCCAAATGCATGCCAAACAATGGTAAAAAAAAATAAAATGTCTAAAACAAGACTGAACTATGGACTAAATCTGATCTAAACCAGGAACACGTTGAGACTAAACCAGAACTTGAACATGGAATAAAACTGTTAAATCAGGAATCACCAAGGTCTGCAGACGGACTAAACCAGGACTCAACAAGACCTAAACCACAACTACTCCTAGGACAAAAAATATATATTTAAACTAGAACCAAACCAGGGCTCGATCAGGTTTAAAGAAGGACTAAACCAGGACTAAACAAGATCTACACCAATACACACAATCACCATCTGGTACCATAGATCTTCCCCTATCTCGCAATCTGACTTCATTCATCTCACCTTTATACAGACTCCCCACGAGCATTGAACAAATACTAATGCAGGACAAGACCAGGACTAGACCAGGACTAGACCAGGACTAGACCAGGACGGGACCAGGACTAGACCAGGACGGGACCAGGACGGGACCAGGACGGGACCAGGACTAGACCAGGACGAGACCAGGAATAGACCAGGACGGGTCCAGGACGAGACCAGGATTAGACCAGGACGAGACCAGGATTAGACCAGGACGAGACCAGGACGGGACCAGGACTAGACCAGCAACAAGGCCAGGACTGAACCAGGACAAGACCAGGACTAGAAGAGGATTAGATCAGGACTAGACCAGGACGAGACCAGAACAACCAGCAGCAAGGCCAGGACTAGACTAGCAACAAGGCCAGGACTGAACCAGGACTATACTAGGGCTAAAACCAAGACTAAACCAAGAATAAACCAGAACTAAACCAGGACTCAACCAAGACTAAACAAGGACTCAACCAAGACTCAACGAGAACTAAACTAGGACTACTACTATGACTACTACTACGACTACTACAAAAGCAAATACTTGACCCATAATAATACAGAATCTTCCATTGCTTCCAGATTTCATTTTACAAACACAATGATTTAAATCAGAGTCGATCGGATAAGTACCTCTGCTGTCAATCATTTTTGAATTTAACTGAATATTTCCATTTCCACAACAAGAGGAAAAGTGCGATAAAAGCGTGATCGGCAGCCGTCTCCTCCACATCTCCCATAAATTTAAATTTAAAAAGAATATTCATAAGTCTATAGAGAGGGGGAACTTGTACTCTTTTAAACGTGGACGGTTGCAGTGGCTTACATCAGAAAAAAGCTGCAGTTTTTGTGTAGTGACAAGAGAACACGGTAACACTGAGTCCAAGCTGAACCAGGACTAAACCAGGACTAAACCAGCACTAAACCAGCACTAAACCAGGACCAAACCAGGACCAAACCAGGACTGAACCAGGACTGAACCAGGACTGAACAAGGACTGAACAAGGACTAAACCAGGATCAAACCAGGACCAAACCAGAACCAAACCAGAACTGAACCAGGACCAAACCAGGACTAAACAGGACTGAACAAGGACTAAACCAGGACTGAAAAAGGAGTAGACTTGGGCTGGACCAAGGCTTGACCAGGGCTAGACCAGACCACGACTGTGGTGGGTCTCATCTCTAATAACGATGAGACAAACTACAGGAGTGAGGTGAGCCTTCTGACCCAGTGGTGCAGCAATAACAATCTCCTTCTGAATGTTGAAAAGACCAAGGAGATTGTTCTTCCGGAGAGGCCCCACCCAGCACCCCCCACTGTCCATCAATGGTGCTGCTGTAGAGAGGGTGAGCAGCACCAAATTCCTGGGGGTGCACATCAGTGAGGACCTCTCCTGGACAGTGAACACTGTATCACTGGCAAAGAGGGCTCAGAAGCGCCTCTATTTCCTCCGCAAACTGAGGAGAGCTGGAGCCCCTCCACCCATTATGACCACCTTCTACCGAGGCACCATTGAGAGCGTCCTGACCAGCTGCATCACTGTGTGGTACGGGAGCTGCACTGAACAGAACAGGAAAGCCCTGCAGCACATAGTGAATGCAGCTGGGAGGATCGCTGGTGTCTCTCTCCCCTCCCTCCTGGACATTTTTAACACCCGGCTCACCCGCAGAGCGTCCAGCATTGTGGGTGACCCGAGCCACCCCGCACACAGCCTGTTCAGCCTCCTGCCCTCGGGGAGAAGGTACCGGAGTCTCCGGGCCCACTCCACCAGGCTTTCAAACAGCTTCATCCACCAGGCGGTCAGGAGGCTGAACTCACACCTGAACTCACACCCGAACTCACACCCGAACTCCCGCCCGAACTCCCACCCGAACTCCCCCCCTCCCCATCTCCCACCCCCCACCCCCCATATTGGTATAACCTGTATTCCATAAAAGACATATCACTCTAGACACTTTAAAAAACTGCTGCTAAGGACGACTGTTGCACTGTTGCACATTTACATTTACTACTGGATTTTACTCCTGTTGCACTGTTGTTTACTACTGTTATTGCACACTTACATTTACTACTGGAATTTTTAGTACTGTTGTTTACTCCTGTTATTGAATTTTACCCCCGTTGCACTGTTGTTTACTACTGTTATTGCACATTTACTACTGGAATTTTAGTACTGTTGTTTACTCCTGTTATTGATTTTTACCCCCGTTGCACTGTTGTTTACTACTGTTATTGCACATTTACTACTGGAATTTTTAGTACTGTTGTTTACTCCTGTTGCACTAGAATTACTACTGTTGCACATTTATTTTTATTTATCTTAACTCCAATGCACATTCTACTGCACATGACCAATTCACTGCTGTATCTTCCATTGCACATTTTGATGCACACTGCACACTTTGGAAATCTGTATATAGTATAGGTTATTTGTTATTTATTATGTTGCACTGTTTTAAGATTTTAGACCGTAGACTTTAGTCTTAACTTAGATCTCTGTCTTAGATAGTTTTTGTTGTGTTTTGTCTTCATGTTGTATTTTGTACACTGTCTTTTTGCACTACTTGGCCAGAGAGAAACGACATTTCGATTCACTGTATGTTGAACACATATGGCAGAATTGACAATAAAGCTGACTTTGAACTTTGAACTTGAACTTGAGCTAGATCAGGATTAGACCAGGACTAAACCAGGACTGAACAAGGACTAAACAAGGACTGAACCAGGACTGAACCAGGACTGAACCAGGAGTGAACCAGGAGTGAACCAGGAGTGAACCAGGGATGGACCAGGGCTGGACTAGAGCTAGACCAGGGCTAGACTACGATTAAGCCAGGACTAAACCAGGGCCAGATCGGTACTAAACCAAGACTGAACCAGGGATAGACCAGGACTAAACCAGGACTGAACAAGGACTAGACCAGGACTACACCGGGGCTAAAGTAGGACTAGACCAGACTTAATCCGGGATTGAACAAGGACTAGACCCGTACTGAACAAGAACTAAACCAGGACTGAACCAGAACTTAGTATATAAAGTCTATGCTAGGGCTAAACCAGAACTTAATAAAGACCACACCAAGACTAAAGAATAGAGTTAAACAAACTAAACCAGGTCTAAACCGGGACTAAACCCGGCCTCTGTGGTGGTCTGGGTCACACTGGAGCCTGGACCCCTGGCTCTTTTCTTTAGACAATAAAGTCTGTTTAACAGGATTTGAACAGACCATCCTCTGGACCAAATGTTCACAAAGCTGATTCCTCGTTTGGCTTCAGGGAGGAACAGGGAGGGGGGCCGTTAGACACAAGAGCTTTTGTTTACCAGGAGTTAAAATGAGACAAAAGTAAAATAAGAGGCACGAGCAACAATAAATTAAGATGATGTTATGAAATGGAAATAGGGAGATGAAGATTTAAACCAGGGGAAAAATGGACTAACCAAGGACTTAACCATTACCTGGCCAGCCAAATGATATCTCTCTGTATTTCCTATACAGCGCGATACCATTTGGACACCCTCCATCCACCCTCGCTCCTCCGGTTACAAACGGACTCCGCGATTCTGATTCGTTCAAAGATGGTGACGTCAGTGCACCCGCCTTTGCCCGCAAAGTCACTCTTGGGCAGCGGAAGTTCCGCCTCAGTTTTGAATCAAGATGGCGCAATCTCTGATTGGTTCACTTAGCTGTCTGTCTACACGCAACCGCAGCGCATTTTGTACCAAGCGTTACCAGACTCACTCGCTGGTACAGCGATGAGTCATGGATTCTTCCAGGCAAACTTAACCAGGATTTTTACGAGAAATAAACCAGGACTAAAACAGGACTAAATCAGGGCTAAACCACGACTCAACCAGAAGTTAACTCTGAATAAGTAAGAACTAAACCAGGACTAAACCAAGTCTCAAAAAAGAATAAATCAGTCTCAAATTAGGACTAAACCAGGCCAGGAAAATGTTTAAACCAAGCCTAAATTAGGACTAAACCAGGACCAAACCAGGACTAAATCAGGACTTAACAAGGACCAAAACAGGACTAAACAATGGCTAAACAAAATGAAATAAATTCCGGACTAAACCCAGACTAAACGAAAACAGGAGTAAACTCCACTAAATCAAGGACTGAAAAATGCTAAAGAAGGACTAAACCAGGACTAAACCAGAACTTAATTCGGACTAAAGCAGACCTAAACCAGGACTAAACCAAGTTTGAAAAAAGAATAAATCAGTCTCAAATTAGGACAAAACCAGGCCTGAAAAAGGATTAAATCAAGCCTAAATTAGGACTAAACCACAACCAAACCAGGACTAAGTCAGGACTTAACAGGACTAAACAATACTAAACAAAATGAAATAAATTCAGGACTAAACATCCACTAACTCAAGGACTGAAAATTACTAAAGCAGGACTAAAGCAGACCTAAACTAGGACTGAACCAAGTCTGGAAAAAGAATAAATCAGTCTCAAATTAGGACTAAACCAGGACTAAACCAGGCCAGAAAAAGGATTAAACCAAGCCTAAATTAGGACTAAAACATGACCAAACCAGGACTAAATCAGGACTTAACGAGGACCAAAACAGAACTAAACAATGGCGAAACAAACTGAAGTAAACTCAGGACTGAAACCAGACTAAACTAAAACAGGACTAAACCTTCACTAAATCAAGGACTGAAAAATACTAAAGCGGGACTAAAAAGGGACAAAAAAATGGAAATGATGGAAGATTTAAACCAGGGCAAAATGTTGACTAAGCATGAACTAAACCCGGACTAAACCACACCCAGACCTGGACTAAAGCCGGACTGAAGGATATAGTGGTTTTTGTTGAGATCGGTTGAAGGACAGGATGGGGGGTCAGTGTCCAGATGTCCGACCCTTAAAGAGACACTGGTCCAGGGAGAGTTCACAGGAAAACAGTCGCAAAACCAAAAAGAACTGATTCTCCTCCTGACGTTTGACCCTGAGCCTCATAAAGAACAAAAGGTTTTAGTATTAAACGGTAAAAGTGAGAGTTTTGGACAGAGATTAATCAACTCTGAGTGTTAAAAATAATACAAGTAAAACAGGTAACACCACAGGTCCATTGAGTCTTTATCACGGATTTCTCTCAATGGACGGATTTTAAATGAAGAAAATCAAATTAAAAAACAAATTTCATTAGTTTTAAGCGTCCATTTCAGTGGACAATAAATGGCACCGAAACCTTAATGTTCCACAGTGTTGCTTTAAATGTATTTATCTTTCATTTTTTCAGGAACTAAAGTAAGAGTAACCGATCGATTTTTGGTCTTGAACTGAATCTGGACTAGAAAAGAACTAAACCAGGACTAAAATAAACCACTGATAATGAGAGGATTAGAAGAAGAATTAATCAATACTGAATCTGGACTGTACCAGGACTAAACCAGGACTAGACCAGGATTAGACCGGGACTAGACCTAGATTAAACCAGGACTTAACCAGAAATTAAATTCAGTTAGAGTAAATTAGGTCTAAACCAGGACTCTAAAACAGGTTTAGACCTGGTCTTTGTCCTGCTCCTGCTCGTACAGTGAATGTGCCTCTCCACAGATCAGACTTGTAACTGTACCTCGTGGCATCGCTTTTTTTCCATGGATATGCTTTTTTTTCTTTCTGTTTTCTTTAAGTTTTTAAGCAAAATCAGAGCCACTTTAATGAATTCTCTTTTGTTTCCTACTTCCTCGTCTCCTGCTTCATCTTCTACTTTCGTCTTCTACTTCATCATCTCCCACTTCCTCGTCTCATCCTTCCTCATTTCCTCCTTCCTCATAGTATTTTGTTTCCTACTTCCTCGTCTGCTACTTCCTCGTCTCCTGCTTTGTCTCCTACTTCATCTCCTACTTGGTCTCCTACTTCATCGCCTACTTCATCACTTATTTTGTCTCCTACTTCATCTCCCACTTCATCTCCTCCTTTATTTCCTCTTTCCTCATCTCCTCCTTCCTCGTCTCCTCCTTTTTTGTTTCCTCCTTCCTTGTCTCCTCCTTCCTCATCTCCTCCTTCTTTGTTTCCTCCTTCCTCGTCTCCTCCTTCTTTGTTTCCTCCATCCTCGTCTCCTTCTTCATCGTCTCCTCCTTCCTCGTCTCCTCCTTTGTTTCCTCCTTCCTCTTTTCCTCCATCATCTCCTCCTTCATTGTCTCCTCCTTCCTCATGTCCTCCTTCCTCGTCTCCTCCTTCATCATCTTCTCCTTCCTCTTTTCCTCCTTCATCATCTCCTCCTTCCTCGTCTCCTCCTCCATCATCTCCTCCTTCATCATCTCCTCCTTCCTTATTTCCTCCTTCCTCGTTTCCTCTTTCCTCTTTTCCTCCTCCATCGTCTCCTCCTTCATCGTCTCCTCCTCAATCATCTCCTCCTCCATCGTCTCCTCCTTCCTCATCTCCTTCCTCATCTCCTCCTTCCTCATTTCCTCCCTCATCTCCTCCTTCCTCGTCATATTAAAACCTCATTACAGTTTTATTCTGTCTTTCTTGGAGCCGTCGTGAGTACCTCGTGAGTATCTCGTGAGTACCTCGTGAGTATCTCGTGAGTATCTGGTGAGTATCTGGTGAGTATCTGGTGAGTATCTGGTGAGTACCTCGTGAGTACCTCGTGAGTATCTCGTGAGTATCTCGTGAGTACCTCGTGAGTATCTCGTGAGTACCTCGTGAGTATCTCGTGAGTACCTCGTGAGTATCTCGTGAGTATCTCGTGAGTATCTCGTGATCTCCGTCTCTGTGGACTGTGAACGTCGGCCTCAGCTCCTCCGTCGGCGCGTTTCCAGTTTCTCTGATTTCATCTTAATTGAATGTTGCTCCAGTCGTTAATCCCACTTTAGGCTAACGATCATTTTAAAGTGACAAAAGCGCCGAGTTTGTCACTGGTTTATTCCTTGTTTAAGACCTGGTTTAAATCATAGTTTCAGTCTCAGTTTAGTTCCAGTTTAGTCCCAGTTTGGTTTAGTCCTGGTGTAGTCCACTTTTAGTCCTCGTTTAGTCCATGTTTGAGGCATGAGACCTCAGCCTTACATCTGGTTTAGTCCTGTTTATTCCTAGTTTAGTTCCAATTTAGTCCTTACTTGGTGCTGGTTCAGTCCTGGTTCAGCCCTGGTTCAGTCCTGGTTTAGTCCAGGTTTAGTTCTGGTTCAGTCCTGGTGTAGTCCAGGTGTAGTCCTGGTTTAATTCTTGAATAAATCTTGGTTTAATCTAGGTTTTAATCCAGTTCAGTCCTGGTTTAATCCCACTTTTGTGTTTTGTTTGAGTATTAGTTTAGTCCAGGTTTAGTTCTGGTCTAGTCCAGGTTTCGTTATGAACATTACGTACAGTTTAAATACTCCCATGAATATTACATGTGAAGTGGCTTTTATGCTAATGGCTGTTACTCTCGAACAAATGGAAGGATCTATACGAGTGGATACGAGATGCACGGTGTGGTCTCTTGGGTCTTGTTAAAACTCAAATCATTACAATTTAGTAGATAAAAAAGACGCAATATGCCAATTTTAACTGAAAAACATAGATAGCGATATGTCCTTTTTGTCCCCAGAGGCATCCATTGATCTTGTATGGAGTTTTCTTGTTTTCAACTACAGAATTTATGTCAACAAATGCTTGAGATAAGGTCTAATTAACAGCAAAAATGTTTTTCAGCTTTAACTTACCAACAGCAGACAGTCATTTTTGCTAAATATTCCCAAAAGTTCTGAATTCAACCAAAACGTAACCTTATATTACACAAAAATACAAAAAATTTCATCATTTTTACCCATTCAATTACAACTGCTACTGGACTTTAAAGGTTCACTACGTAACTTTTCTCATAGTGGGTCTGGCATCTTCTTCTCTCCATGGAGACGATATTTGTTTGCCTGAAATGTTCCACCGTAAGGCATTAAACGCATCTATCAGTTAAACAAAGCTTGTAAAAAGTGCAAACGCGAGAATCATTTGGATAATTTCACACCTGGAATTGCCAATTTCTACTGAACTAACTTTAAAAAGAGCCGTTAACTTGAAAACTACCACTTCATGACATCACAAGGTGGAACGGAGCAACAAACTAATAATAAAGAGGAGCTCAAAACATGTCAATGAAACAAAACAACTCAGGATTTAACCGGGACCAAACCAGGACTAAATCCAGTCTAAATCTGGACTAAGGGATCTAGTAGTTTTTTGTTGAAATTGGTGCCAAGGACAGGGAGAGGGGAAACCAGTACTAAAGCAGGACTAAACACAGACTAAACCCGGAATAAACCAGGACTAAACCCAGAATAAACCAGGACTAAACGCGGAATAAACCAGGACTAAACGCAGACTAAACACAGACTAAACCCGGAATAAACCAGGACTAAACCCAGAATAAACCAGGACTAAACGCGGACTAAACCCAGACTCAACCTGGAATAAACCAGGACTAAACGCGGACTAAACCCAGACTAAACCTGGAATAAACCAGGACTAAACGCGGACTAAACCCAGACTAAACCCAGAATAAACCAAGACTAAACGCGGACTAAACCCAGACTAAACCTGGAATAAACCCGGACTAAATTAGGACTAAACCCGGAATAAACCAGGACTAAACTAGGTCTAAAGCAGGATTAAACGTGGACTAAACCCAGACTAAACCTGGAATAAACCCGGACTAAACGAGGAATAAACCAGGAATAAATTAGGACTAAACACAGACTAAACCCGGAATAAACCAGGACTAAACTAGGACTAAACCCAGACTAAACCAGGAATAAACCAGGAATAAATTAGGACTAAACACAGACTAAACCCGGAATAAACCAGGACTAAACGCGGACTAAACCCAGACTAAACCTGGAATAAACCCGGACTAAATTAGGACTAAACCCGGAATAAACCAGGACTAAACTAGGTCTAAAGCAGGATTAAACGTGGACTAAACCCAGACTAAACCTGGAATAAACCCGGACTAAACTAGGACTAAACCCAGACTAAACCAGGAATAAACCAGGACTAAATTAGGACTAAACCCGGAATAAACCAGGACTAAACTAGGTCTAAAGCAGGACTAAACGTGGACTAAACCCAGACTAAACCTGGAATAAACCAGGACTAAACTAGGTCTAAAGCAGGACTAAACGTGGACTAAACCCAGACTAAACCCGGAATAAATCAGGACTAAACTAGGAATAAAGCAGGACTAAACGTGGACTAACCCGGAATAAACCAGGACTAAGCTAGGTCTAAAGCAGGACTAAATCCAGACTAAACCCAGAATAAACCAGGACTAAACCAGTACTAAAGCAGGACTAAATCCAGACTAAACCCAGAATAAACCCGGAATAAACCAGGACTAAACTAGAACTAAATCAGGACTAAACGCATACTAAACCCAGATTAAACCCGGAATAAACCAGGACTAAACTAGAACTAAATCAGGACTAAACAAGAACTGGAACTGGACTAAACCTGGACTAAAGGATGAAACAAAACACAACTCCAGGTCTGTTTGTGATTATAAGGATTTTATAAGGATTATAAAATCGCTTAAAGCTCACAAGAGTCCATTTTGTGCAATAAAGGACCTTTAAAATGGACTGGTTCTGATTTTTAGGTTTTTAAGAGAATAAAAACAGGACTGGCACCTTTAAGTTTGGGTAAACTCTCATAAATTCAAAAATATATAGGACAGGAAAGGGAATTAGTGCCACAAAGGATGACCGGCTTTCATGTTCCGTGTTTATTGTTGTAGTAAAGGAAAAATGGTGGCGCGTGACCCTCGACCCCGGTGGGTAGCTGGTCGGTTAGCGCCCGCGGTGGGTGCACATGCCCGTTAGCTTGTTTCCTGTGGGGCTATCATGCGCGGGGCTTCCGTTAGCGTAGCTGTGTCAACATCAGAGCGGCGGACAGGAAGAGCGGAGCGTCGTGAGGGAGCGTGGCTTTGTTTCTCTATACGAGGTGTTTATGGACTGACAAAAGAAGAGGAAAAAGCACAACTGATGCATGTCAAAATATATAGGCCAGTCTGAACCAGCACTTTTTGGAGGGGAAATTTAAAGATACATTGTGTAACCTTTCTGGCAGATGGTCCGTCACCTGCTACTTTACATTTATTCAATCACAGGTGGTTTTATCGCTCAAAAATACCTAGAAAAACAGATATTCTGACTGTGAACGGGGGTCGCCTCTCCACAGATCTGACCCGTATCTTGGTCCGGTTTGGTCTCCATGAAGACGGACCCTCCACCAGAAAAGTTACACAGTGCAGCTTTAATTCATGTTGTATTCTGGGCGGGCTTCCATTATCAACAATAAACACGCAAAGTCAGTCAAACCGTGCAAGTTAGTCCCGACCAAGACTAGACCCAAGATGTGGAGATTGGTCCCACTGCTCGAAACCAGAAAAATTTCCTTTAATTTGGCACATAATTAAGCCAGATGCACTTCCAAGAGCAAACTGGAGAGGTTTACGTAGGTCTTGCCCAGAGACACAAAGACATTGTTTGATTTGAAGGTTTGAACTCCAACTGTACAGGCAAATTTAAAAACTTTGTCCTGTGAATTCAAAAAGACAAAGGGGTTTTAACTGATTTTTTTCTTAAAAACGTGAAAGTAAGTAATTAATTTATAACAATTTGCAGCGGTCCAGAGTTATTCCTCACTTACCTTACATCTGGTCTAGTCCTGGTCTTCTCTAGGGTCTCGTCCTGGTCTAATCTTGGTCTTCTCTTGGTCCACTCCTGGTCCACTCCTGGTCTAGCCCTGGTCTTCTCCTGGTCCACTCCTGGTTTAGCCCTGGGCTAGTCCTGATCTAGTCCTCGTCTAGTCGTGGTCCACTCCTAGTCTTCTCTTGGTCCACTCCTGGTCTAGTCCTGGTCTAGTCCTGGTCTTCTCCTGGTCCACTCCTGGTTTAGGCCTGGGCTAGTCCTGATCTAGTCCTCGTCTAGTCGTGGTCCACTCCTAGTCTTCTCTTGGTCCACTCCTGGTCCACTCCTGGTCTAGTCCTGGTCTTCTCTTAGTCCACTCCTGGTCTAGTCCTGATCTAGTCCTGGTCTTCTTCTGGTCCACTCCTGGTCTAGTCCTGGTCTTCTCTTAGTCCACTCCTAGACCACTCCTGGTCCACTCCTGGTCCACTCCCGGTCCACTCCTGGTCTTCTCTTAGTCCACTCCTTGTCTAGTCCTGATCTTCTCCTGGTCCACTCCTGGTTTAGCCCTGGTCTAGTCCTGATCTAGTCCTCGTCTAGTCGTGGTCCACTCCTAGTCTTCTCTTGGTCCACTCTTGGTCCACTCCTGGTCTAGTCCTGATCTAGTCCTGGTCTTCTCCTGGTCCACTCCTGGTTTAGCCCTGGGCTAGTCCTGATCTAGTCCTGATCTTCTCCTGGTCCACTCCTGGTTTAGCCCTGGGCTAGTCCTGATCTAGTCCTGATCTTCTCCTGGTCCACTCCTGGTTTAGCCCTGGTCTAGTCCTGATCTAGTCGTGGTCCACTCCTAGTCTTCTCTTGGTCCACTCTTGGTCCACTCCTGGTCTAGTCCTGGTCTTCTTCTGGTCTTCTCCTGGTCTAGTCCTGGTCTTCTCCTGGTCCACTCCTAGTCTAGTCCTGGTCTAGTCCTGGTCTTCTCCTGGTCCACTCCTGGTTTAGGCCTGGGCTAGTCCTGATCTAGTCCTCGTCTAGTCGTGGTCCACTCCTAGTCTTCTCTTGGTCCACTCCTGGTCTAGTCCTGGTCTAGTCCTGGTCTTCTCCTGGTCCACTCCTGGTTTAGGCCTGGGCTAGTCCTGATCTAGTCCTCGTCTAGTCGTGGTCCACTCCTAGTCTTCTCTTGGTCCACTCCTGGTCTAGTCCTGGTCTAGTCCTGGTCTTCTCCTGGTCCACTCCTGGTTTAGGCCTGGGCTAGTCCTGATCTAGTCCTCGTCTAGTCGTGGTCCACTCCTAGTCTTCTCTTGGTCCACTCCTGGTCCACTCCTGGTCTAGTCCTGGTCTTCTCTTAGTCCACTCCTGGTCTAGTCCTGATCTAGTCCTGGTCTTCTTCTGGTCCACTCCTGGTCTAGTCCTGGTCTTCTCTTAGTCCACTCCTAGACCACTCCTGGTCCACTCCTGGTCCACTCCCGGTCCACTCCTGGTCTTCTCTTAGTCCACTCCTTGTCTAGTCCTGATCTTCTCCTGGTCCACTCCTGGTTTAGCCCTGGTCTAGTCCTGATCTAGTCCTCGTCTAGTCGTGGTCCACTCCTAGTCTTCTCTTGGTCCACTCTTGGTCCACTCCTGGTCTAGTCCTGATCTAGTCCTGGTCTTCTCCTGGTCCACTCCTGGTTTAGCCCTGGGCTAGTCCTGATCTAGTCCTGATCTTCTCCTGGTCCACTCCTGGTTTAGCCCTGGTCTAGTCCTGATCTAGTCGTGGTCCACTCCTAGTCTTCTCTTGGTCCACTCTTGGTCCACTCCTGGTTTAGTCCTGGTCTTCTTCTGGTCTTCTCCTGGTCTAGTCCTGGTCTTCTCCTGGTCCACTCCTAGTTTAGCCCTGGGCTAGTCGTGATCTAGTCCTCGTCTAGTCGTGGTCCACTCCTGGTCCACTCCTGGTCCACTCCCGGTCTAGTCCTGATCTAGTCCAGGTCTTCTCCTGGTCTTCTTCTGGTCCACTCCTGGTCCACTCCTGGTCCACTCCCGGTCTAGTCCTGGTCTTCTCTTAGTCCACTCCCGGTCTAGTCCTGGTCTTCTCTTAGTCCATTCCTGGTCTTCTCTTAGTCCATTCCTGGTCTTCTCTTAGTCTTCTCTTAGTCCATTCCTGGTCTCGTCCTAGTCCACTCATGGTCTAATCCTGGTCTCATCCTGGTCCACTCCTGGTTTAGCCCTGGTCTAGCCCTGGTCTAGCCCTGAATAACTCTATGGAATTACTCAGGGATTGAATAAATCTTTGTTCAATCCAGGTTCCTAATTATCCACGATGAGTTTATATAATCTTTCCAGAGGCCAGTGTGTAGTTTTGCACCAACGAATAGCATGCCAACTACGCACTTACTGGTTACTGGACAACAAAACTCTTTACTCACCAGTTCTCGAGGCAGGAAGGGGTCTTCGTGTCTGGCCACGACCAAATGGACGCTCTCTCCCTGCTTAGTCGAACGCAGCATCGCCACCAGCTCCTCCTGACTACGGCCGGTCATGTCCACGCCGTTCACCTGCGAAAAAACACAAAAATATACTGTAAATAAATACATACACACAGAGCGTACGCAGGGTTTGTGAGCTTAAACCTTAGAGCTAGAGTCAATTTTATGTAATTTAGGACGTTTAATATGGACTAATTCTGTTTTTCATGTTTTAAAGAACGTAAAAATCAGCCCTTAATTTGGGTGAACTAATTCTCAGTCATGTCCACACCGGTCAGCTGAGGAAAAAAAAACAACAGAAAATAGACCTCAAATGAGTATCTAGATTGGATATTAGTTTTAGGATCTGATTTTCAACCCTTGTACGTGAATAAAATGTTAGTCTAACCTCCAGGATACGGTCTGCTGGCTGAAGGCGGCCGTCTTGAATGGCTGCTCCTCTCTGAAGGATGTTCTTGACCAGGATGGGACCAGGACCATGAGCTGTGGAGTCTCGAGTGACCACAGTGAAGCCCAAACCTTCTGGACCTGAGGAGAGGGAACATGGGTTTGTAGTTTATGACCTAATTTGGTGGGATAAGAGCTGCTATAAATAAACATGACAATTTTACAGTGATAAAGAGGCAGTTTGTGCCAAATTTGGTTTGGCTAAGCCTAAGTTTGTCTAAGGACGTCCTACTGGCAAGGACAGACTTTTGCCTTGTCGCCATGGCAACACAATGTAAATGAGGTGTGGGCGTCGTAGAGTTTTTTAATTAAGACCATATCACAAATGTGCGTACCAAATTTTGTATATCTGCGGCAAATAAAACTTTACTGCCTGGAACTGCCTGGAACTATTGTGGCGAGTGAATTTCTCCTATGTGAGATCAATAAAGTCTTATCTTATCTTATTATTGTTCCATACAAATTGTCTAGGGGGCGCTATTGCACCCATTTATGTATTCTCTTACAATCAGTCTGTTCCGGATCGGGGTGTCCACTCAGGATTAAAATTTGACTGAAATCGGCCAAAGTTTGTGTAAATTCCTAGGGGGCACCATTTCTTTTTTGGCAAACAAACTACACATTTTGGGAAAGTTCTGGCACGTAGGGTCCATAGTGACATGGATCATCACTTTGCGATACTAACAGGTCCTTCACCAGCTTCTGGCACTCGGGCCTAATAAAATCAATTTAAAAAAAATTCTGTATGCTTAGAACAGGGGATCTACAGGTCGATCGCAGGCAGAGTGTCAGTCGATCACATATGGATACATTCAGACTGCAGGGCTTAATGCTCAATTGCAATTTTTTTGTGAAATCTGATTTTTTTGCGAGGTCGTTCCCATTTCCAATTAAATACGACTTGTATGTGATCTCCAGTGTGAACTTTAAATGCCCCAAAAGTGTCCCACTTGCGCCTTGGAGGACACGACGAGGTCATGCGCAGTGAGTGTGCTCAATGTTTACAGAAGTCGCCTAAAGTTGCTGTCGTACCGGAGCCAAAACATGTATAGCTTATTTGGAGGAGACGGAGAAAGAGAAGGACAAGGTTTTTGGCCACGGCGTTTTGTGGGGCAGTGGCAGCAACGTCCGTAGAAATGAACGTGTTGGTGCGAAGTCGCAGACAAGAGTGGTGGGATTGCTACGTGCTTCGCCGCTTCACTGATTCGGAGTTCATATACTATTTTCACATGACGAGAAGAACGTTTGTGTACATTTGCATGCCAAAAGTTTGGATATGTATCGGTTTTAGGACCACATATCTTGGGCAACGTTCACACTGCAGCCTGAAGAGACCCAAATCCGATTTTTTCGCCGACTTTTAAAATAACCTCACTCCAAAAGTAGATCTCGGTTAAAAAAAAAGGTTGAGCACCTCTGGCTTAGAATTTCTGACTTGAACAACTTTTTTTACAAATCTTAAAATTGCCTTAATATTAGCTGTTGAAAATGTGTGTTATTGATTAGTTGTTTTTGTTTTTCTAACAATAGAAAAACCTGAAAATCTCCCTGTGTTAATATTGAGCACCATGAGTGACGGAATGCTGTGACTTACACCCCTTTAATTACACAGGTTAGCACCTCTTAATTGAATTTCACTTTTCGCTTGAGACGTTTCCTACCTCCTCCCCTCCTTGCCTCCTAGCCACTTCAGACCTTATCTCCTCCTCTCCTTGGTCCTCTTCCACCACATTAACTACACTTTAAATGGCTGGGTTTTCTTCTCCTCTGGGTGCTTTGGCTTCCCCGTGCTAGCTCGGATTACGCCACACTTTTAGCTTTAATTTCACGTCTGAACGCATTCGCAAAAGAGGGGGCTAAAAGATATCACTGCCTCCGAGCGTAACCTCTCCCGGGATGATTTTTTGTGAAGATTTTTTATTTTATTCAACCTGGGAGACCTCGGGAAATAAATAAATAAAACAGAAAAATGGTGTCAAGTATTTTCATGGATTCGCAAGCCCCTAGTCATGAGTGAAATGGAAGGGAAATGTGTTGCAAATCCGACGTAGCATGCTAACAGCGCTAACTGATGCTATCTGGTGTGGAAGCTAACGCCGCGCCTGGGCTATGCTAGCGCTTCAGAGCTGTCAATCAAACAAGGATCCTGATGCAGACGGGAGAGGGATTATGTAAAACGGATGTGTTCTTATTAGAAAGTGTCCTGGTTGAGTCCTGGTTGAGTCCTGGTTGCGTTCTGATTCAGCCATGATTAAGTCCTGGTCTAAATCCTGGTCTAGGTCTGGTTAAATCCTGGTTTAGTCTTGGCTGAGTAATACTTAAGATGTGGTTTAAATTTTTTTGTGCTGGCTTTAGTCCTGGTTTAGTCCTGTTTTAGTCCTTCTTTAATCCTTTGTTTAGCCCTGCTTTAGTCCTTGTTTAGTCCTGCTTTAGTCCTTGTTTAGTCCTGATTTAGTCCTGATTTAGTCCTTGTTTAGTCCTGATTTAGTCCTTGTTTGGTCCTGCTTCAGTCCTTGTTTAGTCATTCTTTAATCCTTTGTTTAGTCCTCTAGTCCTTTTTTAGTCCTGATTTAGTCCTTGTTTAGTCCTTGTTTAGTCCCACTTTAGTCCTGCTTCAGTCCTTTGTATAGTCCTTGTTTAGTCCTACTTTAGTCCTGCTTCAGTCCTTTGTATAGTCCTTGTTTAGTCCTTTAGTCCTTGTTTAGTCCTGCTTCAGTCCTTTGTTTAGTCCTTGTTTAGTCCTGCTTTAGTCCCACTTTAGTCCTGCTTCAGTCCTTTGTATAGTCCTTGTTTAGTCCTTCTTTAGTCCTTGTTTAGTCCTTGTTTAGTCCTGCTTTAGTCCTTTGTTTAGTCCTTGTTTAGTCCTGCTTTACTCCTTTTGTTTAGTCCTTGTTTAGTCCTGCTTTAGTCCTTGTTTAGTCCTTTGTTTAGTCCTTGTTTAGTCCTGCTTTAGTCCTTGTTTAGTCCTTTGTTTAGTCCTTGTTTAGTCCTGCTTTAGTCCTTGTTTAGTCCTTGTTTAGTCCTTTGTTTAGTCCTTGTTTAGTCCTGCTTTAGTCCTTGTTTAGTCCTTTGTTTAGTCCTTGTTTAGTCCTTGTTTAAGTCCTGCTAAAGCAGTTTAGTCCTTTGTTTAGTCCTTGTTTAGTCCTGCTTTAGTCCTTGTTTAGTCCTTTGTTTAGTCCTGCTTTACTCCTTTTGTTTAGTCCTTGTTTAGTCCTGCTTTAGTCCCACTTTAGTCCTGCTTCAGTCCTTTGTGTAGTCCTTGTTTAGTCCCTGTTTAGTCCTGCTAAAGCAGTTTAGTCCTTTGTTTAGTCCTTGTTTAGTCCTGCTTTAGTCCTTGTTTAGTCCTTTGTTTAGTCCTGCTTTACTCCTTTTGTTTAGTCCTAGTTTAGTCCTGCTTTAGTCCTTGTTTAGTCCTTGTTTAGTCCTTTGTTTAGTCCTTGTTTAGTCTTTTGTTTAGTCCTTGTTTAGTCCTGCTTTACTCCTTTTGTTTAGTCCTTGTTTAGTCCTGCTTTAGTCCTTGTTTAGTCCTTGTTTAGTCCTTTGTTTAGTCCTTGTTTAGTCCTGCTTTAGTCCTTGTTTAGTCCTGCTCCAGTCCTTTGTTTAGTCATTGTTTAGTCCTGCTTTAGTCCTTGTTTAGTCCTTTGTTTAGTCCTTGTTTAGTCCTGCTTTAGTCCTTGTTTAGTCCTTGTTTAGTCCTGCTTTAGTCCTTGTTTAGTCCTGCTTTAGTCCATGTTTAGTCCTTTGTTTAGTCCTGGTTTAGTCCTGCTTTAGTCCTCTGTTTAGTCCTCTGTTTAGTCCTTGTTTAGTCCTTGTTTAGTCCTGCTTTACTCCTTTTGTTTAGTCCTTGTTTAGTCCTGCTTTAACAAGGACTAAACAAAGTCCTGCTTTAGTCCTGCTTCAGTCCTTTGTATAGTCCTTGTTTAGTCCCACTTTAGTCCTTGTTTAGTCCTTGTTTAGTCCTTTGTTTAGTCCTTGTTTAGTCCTGCTTTAGTCCTTGTTTAGTCCTGCTTCAGTCCCGCTTTAGTCGTAGTTTTTATACATCACTGAGTACATCACTGAGGTAAATCCAAACACATACTGTATAGGATTAAGAGGAGGCTCTGTAGTAATTCCTTTGGCCTTTATCTTGACAGCATTTCTTAACACTATTTACTTCTTATATCTTTTAAAATCCCATAACAACGAGTCTGATTCACACGTTAAGAAGCTATTTTCAGGATATCAACAAATCAATGTCAATATGTTTAACTGTGATAACGCAAAAGCTGGAGTAAAATAGCTCAAGATCTACATAAAATCCCCACAGGAAAACACAGAATCCTGGTGATGGAAGTCAATGGGAAAGGTTAAGGGAAACAACAGTCCAAGGAGTCCTTATTAAAACCCAATTTAGTCCTGGTGTAGTTCTAGTCTACATCCTGGGCTAGATCCTGGTCGAGGTGCTGGTCTAGGTCTTGTCCTAGTTTGGTCCTGGTTTGGTTTAGCCCTGGTTTTAGCCCTGTTTTTAGTCTTGGTTTTAGTCCCTGGGTTTAGTTCAAGTTCTGGTTGACTTTGAGCTAAATCTTAATTTTAGTTCTGGTTTTGTCCCTGGTTTAGTCCTGGTTTAGTCCTAGTTTTAGACCTGGTGTTAGACCTGGTTAAATCCAGGTTTTAACCAGGTTTCGTGCTGGTTTAGTCCAAAGTAAGTCCTGGTTTTAGGCCTGGTTCAGTCACTGGTTTTGTCTTTGGTTTACTTCAATTCTGATTTAGTCCTGGTTTAGTCTGAGCTAAATCTTGGTTTTAAGTCTGGGTTTAGTTCTGATAGGGTATAGGGACCTGGTCTAGTCCCTTGGTTTAGTCCTGTATGAACACCTGGTTTAATCTTTGTTTCATCCAAGCTAAACCATGGTTTTAGTCCTGGTTTAGTCCTGATTTTAGTCCTGGCTTTAGTCCTGGTTTTAATCCTGGTTTTAGCCATGGTTAAATCCAGGTTTTCTCCAGGTTTAGTCCTGGTTCAGTCACTGGTTTTGTCTTTGGTTTAGTCCCTGGGTTTATAGTTCAGTTCTGGTTTAAATCCTGGTTTAGTCCTGGTTTACTTTGAGCTTAATCTTGATTTTAGTTCTGGTTTAAGTCCTGGTTTAGTCCTGGTTTACTTTGAGCTAAATCTTGATTTTAGTTCTGGTTTAGTCCCTGGTTTAGTCCTGGTTTAGTCCTAGTTTTAGACCTGGTGTTAGACCTGGTTAAATCCAGGTTTTACCCAGGTTATGTGCTGGTTTTGTGCTGGTTTAGTCCAAACTAAGTCCTGGTTTTAGTCCTGGTTTGGTCACTGGTTTTGTTCTGGTTTAGTTTGAGCTAAATCTTAGTTTTAGTCTCGGTTTAGTCCTGATATGGTACAGGGACCCGCTTTAGTCCGTCGGTTTAGTCCTGTATGAAGTCCTGGTTTAGTCTTGGTTTAATCCAAGCTAAATCCTGGTTTTAGTTTGGTTTAGCCCCTAGTTTAGTCCTAGTCCAGAATTCAAAGTGTGAATGAAACAAAACACTACTCCAAGTGTGTTTTTGATGACATAGATAAAAGATTAAAATAAAATTAATTTTACATTACATATGAGTTTTATCATAATACTACATTAAATAACTCACTGTATAATTAAGCAACAAAGCAAAAATTCCCAAATCTTACCTTTTTTCAGGTCAATTTTGATTTTCTTCCCTCCCGTCTTGGTGAAAATAGCGCCATCAGCTGGAGGAATGGGGGGTCTCTGTGCGGACCCAGACTGCACCGGGTTCGTAGGAGGTTCTGGGGTCTTGGTCTCTGGTTTTCTTAGTTCTATCTTGGGTCTTGGGTTTGGGTCCAGCGGTTGAGATCCTGCTTTAGACCGGACTAAGAGAGGACTGGCTTTGGCCGAGGAGTCTTTGCTGTCCGGGTTGAAAATGTTCCCTATTAAGCTTTTTTCGTAGCGTGGTTTATTGGCGGCAGGAAGGACTTCGCAGCGGATCATGGGAGCAGACATGGCGTCACGGAACACCTCCTGAGATCTAGATAAAATACAAGTGAAAACGATCAAAATAATGTAAACATTTCCTGGGGATGTGATGCTAACTGTAGGCACTGCTCTGTCACACAAATTAACTTTAATCTGATCTTTATTTTAACACAATGTGACCAGAAAAAGGGGAGTTAGCTGGAAAAACAACAGCTGAACAAGTCTCACACATAAAACTACAGGCACAACCTAGTTCAAAGTTCAACGTCAGCTTTATTGTCAAAAAACATATGTACAGGTCGCACACAAAGGATTTGAAATTGCAGCGCCCCCTAGGCCCACAGTGAACATAAAACATGTGATAAACAAGACAATAAAACCATGACTAAAACATCACATATACCCGTAGCAAAAGTACAGTAAACTTGTATATGATACAAATCAGTAAAGCACACAATGCATCATTTAAGCAGTAGTGTCAGTGTCATTTAAGCAGCAGTATAAGTGTCATTTAAGTGTAATTTAAGCAGCAGTGTCAGTGTCATTTAAGCAGCAGTATAAGTGTCATTTAAGTGTCATTTAAGCAGCAGTTCCAGTGTCATTTAAGCAGTAGTGTCAGTGTAATTTAAGCAGCAGTATCAGTGTCACGTAAGTGTCATTTAAGTAGCAGTGTCAATGTCATTTAAGTATGATTTAAGCAGCAGTGTCATTTAAGTGTGATTTAAGCAGCAGTAACAGTGTCATTTAAGTAATTTAAGCAGCAGTGTCAGTGTTTTTAAGCAGCAGTGTCAGTGTCATTTAAGTGTCATTTAAGCAGCAGTGTCAATGTCATTTAAGTGTCATTTAAGCAACAGTATCAGTGTCACTTAAGCAGCAGTGTCAGTGTCATTTAAGCAGCAGTGTCAGTGTCATTTAAGTGCAATTTAAGCAGCAGTGTCAGTGTCATTTAAGTGCAATTTAAGCAGCAGTATTAGTGTCATTTAAGCAGCAGTGTCAGTGTCATTTAAGCAGCAGTATCAGTGTCATTTAAGTGTCATTTTCGCAGCAGTGTCACTTAAATGACACTAGCATTAGCCAATAGTTTTTAGTTTTTAGTCAGTCACTCTCACCTTTTTGTCGAAAATCAAACTCCAAAACAAGACCATGAACGCAAAATTGACTCTTGTGAGCTTTAAGTCATTTCCTCTTGAAAAACAGACCTGGAGTTCAAGCCCGAGGCGAACAAAAGTAGTCTACAAACAGCACTTATTATAAACCTATCCAAGAACAAAATAAAAATGCAGTTGTGACATTTCTATTGTAGTGAACCAGCTGTCATTTATCTTTCAAACCTCTTTCATTCCCACCTCCCCTTTTCCTTTTGTCTCACCATCTCCTCCTCTAAACCATCCTTTTATCCTTTATCGTCTCCTGCACAGACCCATTTAACCACTTCCTATTGTTTTGTCTGTGTGAAGATGCAGTGCTGATAAAAGTGAATTAAGTGTTAAATAGTTCCTCGGTAAGTACCTCCATCGGATAAGAGAATTCTACGGAGGAATTTGCCATTTAACTGTCAGATTTGTCAGATTTGTCGAGCTGGTTTACGGTTCATATTGTTGTAATTACCAGAACTATTCACATGAAACAAAAACTGGCACAAAGTTCAGCGTCTTCTCTGTCGGTGTAAATAAACAAAAGGGAAATTACGTGTTCAAAATATCTTCAGAAAGTGTCGTTATCCAACCCCACCCAGCTTTTGTTTTTGTTTTTTCTAGGTATTTTTGAGCTATAATTGAAAACCAGCTGTAATTGAATAAATGTAAAGTAGAGCTGTTTAATGTCACACTGTGGAACATTTCAGGCGGGCATTTGTGTATCAGAAGTTTGGAGATTTCTTTGAAAAACAGACAATCTCCCACAACATCTGAAAATATTACATCATCAAATTATCAGCTGAATGAGGAAAATAAATATATTTTGGAAAAATCCAAAATATACTACACATTCCTTAAAGGTGCAGTGTGTTTGGTTTGCACTGGTTTGGGGCTCCATCACCTGCTTGTTTCTATGGAGATGTCAGTGCTCTGCCTGGAATGTTCCACAGTGTGACTTTAAACAGCTTTACTTTACATTTGTTCAGTTACAGGTGAACCAAGACAAAGCAGTAACATCTACATGAAGAAAAGCATTTAATGGACCCTCCACCAAAAAAGTTACATGATGCAGCTTTAAATGATGCATTTCAGGAGTCATGTTGGTGATGTTTTGGTGATGTTTTGGAGAACAGAGACACTCACTGAGCAAAGGTTTTGTCCAGGAGGGAGGTGTCATTGATCTGAACGATGCACTCGTCGTCCTCAAACAGATTCTCTCTCTTTGAGCGACTCGTGGCCTCGATCCCTCTGATGTGGAGACCCAGAGTCCTACAAACATCCAAGAGATGGGTCCTGGTTTAGTCCTGGTTTAGTCCTGGTTTAGTCCTGGTTTAGTCCTGGTTTGGTCCTGGTTTGGTCCCTGGTTTGGTCCCTGGTTTGGTCCTGGTTTGGTCCTGGTTTAGTCCTAGTTTAGCCCTGGTTTAGTCCCTGGTTTAGTCTCTGGTTTAGTCCTGGTTTAGTCCTGGTTTAGTCCCTGGTTTAGTCCCTGGTTTAGTCCCTGGTTTGGTCGTGGTTTGGTCCTGGTTTAGTCCCTGGTTTAGTCCCTGGTTTAGTCCCTGGTTTAATCCCTGGTTTAGTCCCTGGTTTAGTCCTGGTTTAGTCCATGGTTGGGTCCTGGTTGGGTCCTGGTTGGGTCTTGGCTTAGTCTGGGTTTAGTCCTGACTTCATGCTGGTTTAGTCCATGGTTTGATCCTGGTTTGGTCCTGGGTTTGATCCTGGTTTGGTCCTGGGTTTGATCCTGGTTTGGTCCTGGGTTTGATCCTGGTTTGGTCCTGGGTTTGATCCTTGGTTTGGTCCTTGATGTAGTCCTTGGTTTAGTCCTATTTTAGTTCATGTTTAGTCCTGTCTTAGTCCTGGCTTATCTTATTTTAGACCTGGTTTAGACCTGGTTTAGACCTGGTTTAGTCCTATCTTCACCCCAACTTAGTCCCGGTTTTAGTCCCGGGTTTGGCTTAATCCTATCTTAGTCCTACCTTAGTCCCGGTTTTAGTCCTGGCTTAGCCCTGTCTCAGCCCTGCTTTAGTCCTGCTTTAGTACTGGTTTAGTCCTGGTTTAGTCTTGGGTTTGGTCCTGGTTTGGTCCTAGTTTAGTCCTGGTTTAGATCTGATTTAGACCTGATTTAGACCTGGTTTAGACCTCATTTAGTCCTGGTTTAGTCCCTGGTTTAGTCCTGGCTTAGTCCTGGTTTGGTCCTGGTTTAGTCCTAATTTAGTCCTGGCTTAGTCCTGGTTTAGTCCCTGGTTTAATCCCTGGTTTGGTCCTCGGTTTGGTCCTCGGCTTGGTCCTCGGTTTGGTCCTCGGTTTGGTCCTCGGTTTGGTCCTCGGTTTAGTCCGGGTTTTAGTCCTGTTTTAGTTCACGTTTAGTCCTGTCTTATCTTGTTTTAGACCTGGTTTAGACCTGGTTTGGTCCAGGTTTAGTCCTATCTTCACCCCATCTTAGTCCCAGTTTTAGTCCAAGTTTTAGTCCCAGTTTTAGTCCCGGTTTTGGCTTAATCCTATTTTAGTCCTACCTTAGTCCCAGTTTTAGTCCTGGTTTAGCCCTGTCTCAGCCCTGTTCAAGTCCTGTTTTAGTCCTGGTTTAGTCCTGGTCTAGTCCTGGTTTAGTCCTGGTTTAGTCCTGGTTTAGCCCTGGTTCCAAAAGTACAGAATAGTCTCTGGATTTCAGTCTATAGGCTCAGTCTTGGCTAAATCCTGGGTTAGTCTTGGTTTAGTTCTGTTGCAGTCTTGGTATGTTCATTTTTATGGACATTGTTGTAAAATATTTTTGCAGTCGATACCGTCCGCTGAGAGACGAGAGGTACGGGACCACATGAATCCCCAATGGACCACGGTTTCCTGGGAACTCCACCGTCTTCGTCAGAGGTCTGGGAAACAAACAGAATATTATCAAAAAATCCACATTGTACTATGCTTAGAAACTACAATACTTTGGAAAGAAAAACACCAATAAAGATATTTTTTTCCTACATAAACAGTTTCTTATCCAGTATCTTAAAACTGTACTGTTTTAGTTACTGGTTTTGTCATTGGTTCAGTCCCTGGGTTTGGTTCTCATATAGTACTAGTTTAGTCCTAGTTTGGTACGAGCTTGGTCCCAGATTTAGGATTAATCTGGGGTTTAATCCAAGTATAGTAGCCTACTAGTTTATACCTGGTTAATCCTGTTTAGTCCAAGTGATGTACTAGTTTTGTCTTGGTTTAGTCCTAGTTTAGTCCTCGTTTAGTCCTCGTTTAGTCCTGCTTTAATCCTTCGTCATTTACTGTCACAAAGCCTCTCAGATTTAAAAACATTCAGAAAAACATTTTAGCCTGTTGTGGATTTGTGTTTTTCCAGCTCAAGTCCAGCTTTAGTCCCGAGTTTAGTCCTGATTTAGTCCTGCTTTAGTCCTGGCTTTAGTCCTGATTTAGTCCTGATTTAGTCCTGATTTAGTCCTGCTTTAGTCCTGGCTTTAGTCCTGATTTAGTCCTGGCTTTAGTCCTGATTTAGTCCTGATTTAGTCCTGATTTAGTCCTGGTTCAGTCCTGTTTTAGTCCTGGTTGAGTCCTGCTTTAGTCCTGGTTCAGTCCTGATTTAGTCCTGGGTTTAGTCCTGCTTTAGTCCTGCTTTAGTCCTGGCTTTAGTCCCGGTTTAGTCCTGCTTTAGTCCTGGGTTTAGTCCTGCTTTAGTCCTGCTTTAGTCCTGGCTTTAGTCCCGGTTTAGTCCCGGTTTAGTCCTGGTTTAGTCCCGCTTTAGTCCTGGGTTTAGTCCTGGTTTAGTCCTGCTTTAGTCCCGGTTTAGTCGCGCTTTAGTCCCGCTTTAGTCCTGGGTTTAGTCCTGGGTTTAGTCCTGCTTAAATTTCTCCTGTGTGAGATCAATAAAGTCTTATCTTATCTTATCTTTAGTCTTGGGTTTAGTCCTGCTTTAGTTCTGCTTTAGTCCTGGGTTTAGTCTTGGGTTTAGTCCTGGGTTTAGTCCGGGTTTAGTCCTGGGTTTAGTCTTGGGTTTAGTCCTGGGTTTAGTCCTGGGTTTAGTCCTGGGTTTAGTCCTGGGTTTAGTCCTGGGTTTAGTCCTGGGTTTAGTCCTGGTTTAGTCGTGGGTTTAGTCCTGGTTTAGTCCTGGGTTTAGTCCTGGGTTTAGTCCTGGGTTTAGTCCTGGGTTTAGCCCTGGGTTTAGTCCTGGGTTTAGCCCTGGGTTTAGTCCTGGGTTTAGTCCGGGTTTAGTCCTGGGTTTAGTCCTGGGTTTAGTCCTGGTTTAGTCCTGGTTTAGTCCTGGGTCTAGTCCTGCTTTAGTCCTGCTTTAGCCCTGATTTAGTCCTGGGTTTAGTCCTGGGTTTAGTCCTGGGTTTAGTCCTGGGTTTAGCCCTGGGTTTAGTCCTGGGTTTAGTCCTGGGTTTAGTCCTGGGTTTAGTCCTGGGTTTAGTCCTGGGTTTAGTCCTGGTTTAGTCCTGGTTTAGTCCTGGTTTAGTCCTGGCTTTAGTCCTGGCTTTAGTCCTGGGTTTAGTCCTGGGTTTAGTCCTGGGTTTAGTCCTGGGTTTAGTCCTGGTTTAGTCCTGGGTTTAGTCCTGGTTTAGTCCTGGTTTAGTCCTGGTTTAGTCCTGGGTCTAGTCCTGCTTTAGTCCTGCTTTAGCCCTGATTTAGTCCTGGGTTTAGTCCTGGGTTTAGTCCTGGGTTTAGTCCTGGGTTTAGTCCTGGGTTTAGTCCTGGGTTTAGTCCTGGCTTTAGTCCTGGCTTTAGTCCTGGCTTTAGTCCTGGGTTTAGTCCTGGTTTTAGTCCTGGGTTTAGTCCTGGGTTTAGTCCTGGGTTTAGTCCTGGTTTAGTCCTGGGTTTAGTCCTGGTTTAGTCCTGGTTTAGTCCTGGGTCTAGTCCTGCTTTAGTCCTGGTTTTAGCCCTGATTTAGTCCTGGCTTTAGTCCTGGCTTTAGTCCTGGGTTTAGTCCTGGGTTTAGTCCTGGGTTTAGTCCTGGGTTTAGTCCTGGGTTAGTCCTGGGTCTAGTCCTGGGTCTAGTCCTGGGTCTAGTCCTGGGTCTAGTCCTGCTTTAGCCCTGGTTTAGTCCTGGGTTTAGTCCTGGGTTTAGTCCTGGGTTTAGTCCTGGGTTTAGTCCTAGGTTTAGTCCTGGGTTTAGTCCTAGGTTTAGTCCTGGGTTTAGTCCTGGTTTTAGTCCTAGGTTTAGTCCTGGGTTTAGTCCTGGGTTTAGTCCTAGGTTTAGTCCTGGGTTTAGTCCTGGGTTTAGTCCTGGGTTTAGTCCTGGGTTTAGTCCTGGGTTTAGTCCTGGTTTAGTCCTGGTTTAGTCCTGGGTCTAGTCCTGGGTCTAGTCCTGGGTCTAGTCCTGCTTTAGTCCTGCTTTAGCCCTGATTTAGTCCTGGGTTTAGTCCTGGGTTTAGTCCTGGTTTTAGTCCTGGTTTTATTCCTGGGTTTAGTCCTGGGTTTAGTCCTGGGTTTAGTCCGGGTTTAGTCCTGGTTTTAGTCCTGGGTTTAGTCCTAGGTTTAGTCCTGGGTTTAGTCCTGGGTTTAGTCCTGCTTTAGTCCCGCTTTAGTCCTGGGTTTAGTCCCGGTTTAGTCCTGGGTTTAGTCCTGGGTTTAGTCCTGGGTTTAGTCCTGTTTTAGTCCCGGTTTAGTCCTGGGTTTAGTCCTGGGTTTAGTCCTGGTTTTAGTCCTGGGTTTAGTCCTGGTTTAGTCCTGGGTTTAGTCCTGGGTTTAGTCCTGGGTTTAGTCCTGTTTTAGTCCCGGTTTAGTCCTGGGTTTAGTCCTGTTTTAGTCCGGGTTTAGTCCTTGTTCATTTACTTTCACAAAGCCTCTCTCTCAGATCTAAAAACATTCATAAAAACATTTGATCCTGTTGTGGATTTGCATTTTTCCGCTCGCTGATTTAAACCCAAATGAACAGGTGCAGGTGAGGCCGTGTCTGTGGAGAGGTGAGACGCAGGTGCCCACTTCACCCTTATCACAAACAGCCAATCTTCCACAAAAGAACAGACGGAGGAAAAGTCAGGAAGAAAACAGGAACAAGGCTTTGATAGTCCAGGTTCTGATGAGATGGACGACAGAGATTGGACAAAAAAAATCAGAACACACGAGGATTCAAGCAACGGTAATATGCACAGGAACAGGTACTAGCAGAGACTAAACCAGCACTAAACTAAGACTAAACCAGGACTAAACCAGGACTAAATTAGGACTAAACCACAGACTAAACCAGGGACTAAACCAGCACTAAATTAGGACTAAACCAGGACTAAACCAGCAATAAATTAGGACTAAACCACAGACTAAACCAGGGACTAAACCAGCACTAAATTAGGACTAAACCAGGACTAAACCAGCAATAAATTAGGACTAAACCACAGACTAAACCAGGGACTAAACCAGCACTAAATTAGGACTAAACCAGGACTAAACCAGCACTAAATTAGGACTAAACCACAGACTAAACCAGGGACTAAACCAGCACTAAATTAGGACTAAACCAGGACTAAACCAGCACTAAATTAGGACTAAACCACAGACTAAACCAGGGACTAAACCAGCACTAAATTAGGACTAAACCAGGACTAAACCAGCACTAAATTAGGACTAAACCACAGACTAAACCAGGACTAAACCAGCACTAAATTAGGACTAAACCAGGACTAAACCAGCACTAAATTAGGACTAAACCACAGACTAAACCAGGGACTAAACCAGCACTAAATTAGGACTAAACCAGGACTAAACCAGCACTAAATTAGGACTAAACCACAGACTAAACCAGGGACTAAACCAGCACTAAATTAGGACTAAACCACAGACTAAACCAGGGACTAAACCAGCACTAAATTAGGACTAAACCAGGACTAAACCAGCACTAAATTAGGACTAAACCACAGACTAAACCAGGGACTAAACCAGCACTAAACCAGCACTAAATTAGGACTAAACCACAGACTAAACCAGGGACTAAACCAGCACTAAATTAGGACTAAACCAGGACTAAACCAGCACTAAATTAGGACTAAACCACAGACTAAACCAGGGACTAAACCAGCACTAAATTAGGACTAAACCAGGACTAAACCAGCACTAAATTAGGACTAAACCACAGACTAAATCAGGGACTAAACCAGCACTAAATTAGGACTAAACGGACTAAACCAGCACTAAATTAGGACTAAACCACAGACTAAACCAGAGACTAAAACAGCACTAAATTAGGACTAAACCACAGACTAAACCAGGGACTAAACCAGCACTAAATTAGGACTAAACCAGGACTAAACCAGCACTAAATTAGACCAAACCAGAGACTAAACCAGGACTAAACCAGAATTAGACCAGGTGTAAACCAGCACTAAACGAGGACTAAATCAGAGACTAAACCAGGACTAGACCAGCAATATATTAGGACTAAACCAGAGACTAATCAAGAGACTAAACCAGCACTAAATTAGGACAAAACCAGAGAATAAACCAGGACTAAGCCAGCACTAAATTAGGACTAAATCAGAGACTAAACCAGCACTAAATTAGGACTAAACCAGAGACTAAACCAGGAGTAAACCAGCACTAAATTAGGACTAAACCAGAGACTAAACCAGGTCTAAACCAGCACTAAATTAGGACTAAACCAGAAACCAAATCAGCAATAAATTAGGACTAAACAACAGACTAAACCAGGACTAAACCAGAGACTAATTCAGAGACTAAACCAGCACTAAATATGGACTAAACCAGAGACTAAACCAGAGACTAAACCAGGACTAAACCAGCACTAAATTAGGACTAAACTAGGACTAACCCAGAGACTAAACCAGGACTAGACCAGGCGTAAACCTGAGAGAGACTTCCGGTTCCGGTGTATGGCTTGCGGTTGGTTGAGAGTTCGAACTAGCGCGAAAAAACACTTTTTCACATTTTTCCGATCAAAAGGAGTTTGCCGTTTTTACGGACTTGGATTAAAGGGGGCTATCACCGGCTACAACAGCTCGCGACTCCCCAAAACGCACGGGGCTGCACGGCGTGTCTGGGTGGAGGGATCGCTCGGAGCGGAGTGGATAACACCGGCAACACCAGCTCGCGACTCCCCAGAGCGCACGGAGCCAAGCGGCGTATCTGGGTGGAGGGATCGCTCGGAGCGGTTAACACCGGCTTCACCAGCTCGAGGCTCCCCAGAGCGCACGGGGCCAATCGGAGTGTCTGGGTCGGGCCTCGCCCTTGGGTGCGGTGCTTACCGGCGTTGCACACTTGGGATCGGGAGTGACCCCAAGCGTGCCCCCCACCATGCCACCGAAAAAAGGAGTAGACTTTGGAGAGGACTTGGACAGCATTAAAAAAACATTGACGGACATGTCAGTCAAATTGTCATGTCTTGACGACTTGTTGGAGGAGATCAAAGGACTAAAAGCGATTGTGAAAGAAAAGGACAAACTAATAATGCAGCTCGAACAGCGTGTGGAGGATCTGGAGCAGTACTCCAGAAAAGAAGACGTTGTAATATCTGGTCTAGAAACGAAACATCGATCATACGCCAGAGTTGTGAATCCAGGTGGAGCAACTGGAGAAAATGCACCACCTGAAGAGCTTTGGACACTGGAGCAGCAAGTGACTGACTTTTTTCTTAAAAAAGGTATTAACGTCCAACAAGACACAATATCAGCATGTCATACACTTCCAAACAGAAATAGTAAAAACAAACCATCCATCATTGTGAGATTTACAAACCGGAAACATAAAAATGATCTACTGAAACAGGCAAAAAAATTGAAAGGCACAAACGTATATGTGAATGAGCACTTGACGAAAAAAAATGCAGATATTGCAAGGGAGGCAAGGCTTCTAAAAAAGCAAAACCATATAATAGCCACATGGGTTTGGAACTGTCGAGTTTGGATAAGGGTAAAAGAAGGAACAAATGCCATTCAAGTCAGGAATATGGATGATCTTGCCAAATTTAAACAGGCAAAATGAAATGTCTAATTGTGAAGTGTGTCAAAATATATATGGTTATATACAGTATTGTTAGTTTAGAACAAACAAACAAATATGAATCACATACAGGAATTGGATACAAAAATAAATGAACATATAATTACAAAGGATTGTGAATATTATAATGAGGAACAATTTAATAATCAAAACTTTGAAGTCGATACTCTCACTATCATCCACTTAAACAGCCGCAGTCTTTACAGTAAATTGTCAGAAATAAAAGAATATATGAGTAATTTTAAGAAAGAGTTTGATATCATTGCAATTACAGAAACATGGTTTAGGGATGACATCATGAATGAAGTACAGTTGGAGGGATATGAGCTTTTCTCAGTAAACAGGAAGAGCAAAAGAGGTGGAGGGGTGGCATTATACATACATTCCAATTTAAACTGCAAAATGGTAAATGAAATGACAACAATTGAAAATAATGGAATCGAAATTGTAACTGTGGAAATTGCATCTGCAACAGAAAAAAATACTTTAATAAGCTGTGTATACAGGCCACCAGACTCTTGTGCTCAACAATTTACTGAAAGACTAATGGAAATGTTTGATAATTATAGAAACAGGAATCAGTTTATTTGTGGGGATTTTAACATTAACCTGGGAAACAAGGAGGACCAAAAAGCAGCGGATTTCTTAAACACAATGAACAGTCTGGGCTTATTTCCATTAATACACAAACCAACTAGAATTACAGCACAAAGTGCAACAGTTATTGACAACATCTTTACAAATGTAAATGAAGATATTGTACTAAGTGGGGTCCTAATAACTGACATCAGTGACCATTTACCCATATTTACATCTTGTAAATACAAACACAAAAATAAAACCGAGAAAGATTATAAAACTGTCAAGGAACAGATCAATGAAAGCCCTAACAGCACTTAATGATGATCTGAAAGCACAAAGTTGGGATTCAGTTTATGTCAATGATGTCAATCAAGCATACAACTCTTTTATAGATGCAGTGATAAGATTATATAATAAAAATTGCCCATTAGTAACCTCCCGACAGAAAAGGGAAGATAAACCATGGATGACCAAAGGAATAAAAAATGCATGTAGAAAGAAAAAATATCTGTATACATATTTTTTGAAAACACAAACAGGAGAGGCAGAAGATAAGTAGAAAAAATATAAAAACAAATTGGTATGGATCATCAGGAAAAGAAAAAAAGAATATTACAGTGAACAACTAAATAAAAACAAAAATAACATTAAGTCAACTTGGGGAATAATAAATAGAGTTATAAACAAGACAGGGAAGCATCCTTATCCACATTACTTTGTAAAGAATAACGCTGACATATATAATGAAAAACTAATTTCTAATGAGTTTTGTGAATACTTTGCTAATGTGGGGTCCAGCCTTGCAGGTAATCCCTCTAAAAAGTTTGATGAAAATACAATCATTGACAATGTGAGCAGTATTTTTCTGGACAAGGTGGAAAAAGATGAAATAAGAAAAATTGTTAAAAACTGTGGAAACAAAAGATCAACTGACTGTGAGGGACTGGACATGATGGTTGTGAAAAATATAATTGAATCTGTTATTGATCCTTTTACATACATATGCAATTTATCATTAACAATGGGAACTTTCCCTGACAAAATGAAATTAGCAAAAATAGTACCGCTTTATAAAAATGGTGATAAACACAACTTCTCCAACTATAGGCCAGTCTCACTGCTTCCACAGTTTTCAAAAATATTGGAAAAGGTGTTTGCAATAAGGCTTGATAGTTTTTTACAGAAACAAAACATCTTGAATAATAGCCAGTATGGATTTAGGGCAAAACATTCAACCGCAAAGGCAATAATGGAACTAACTGAAAAAATAGCATCCGAAATTGACAATGGGAATTATTTCTTAAGTATATTCATTGACCTACAAAAAGCTTTTGATGTAATAAATCATTCAATATTACTTAAGAAAATGAACAAGTATGGCATTCGAGGGGTGGCTCATCAATGGATAGCGAGTTATTTAGAAAACAGAAAACAATATGTACAAATTAATGACACAGAATCAGAAAGATATAATATAAAATGTGGTGTTCCCCAAGGCTCGATTCTTGGGCCCAAATTATTTAATTTATATATGAATGATTTTGTTAATGTATCTGAACTTGGGAAAATTTTATTTGCCGATGATACAACATTATTTTACCATGGAAAAGATATGAAAGAGGTCATAATTAGAGTAAACGAAGAGCTAAAAAAAGTAAAATATTGGTTTGATTTAAATGGATTGATTCTTAATATTAAAAAAACGAATTTCATTTTATTTAATGATAAAAATAAAAAGACGACATATCATTAGAAATAGATGGGATACAGATTAAGAGAGTAAGTGAAACAAAATTTTTAGGAGTCATGATTGATGAAGGACTAAACTGGAGGTCTCATATAAATTACACAAAAAGCAAAATAGCTAAAGCAATTGCGATGATGCATAAAGTAAAGTTCTCACTAAACAGTGCAGCATTATTAATCTTGTATAACTCCATAATCGCACCATATCTGATGTACTGTGTGGAAATTTGGGGGCCGACATGTAAAACTTACCTACAGCCATTATTTATTTTACAGAAAAAGGCTTTGAGAATTATCACCAACAGTCATTATAGAGAGCCATCCAACCCATTATTTGTTAAACTTAAAGTGTTGAAAATGTGTGATATTGTTGAATTAAGTCTCCTCAAAGTCATGTATAAAGCAAAGTGCAGAGTGTTACCTGTAAATATTCAAAGACTGTTTGAGATGAGAACAAGCCAATACAATTTAAAGGGAACCTACATGTTTAAAAAACCTAAATTCAGAACCAAGGTTATGGAGCGAAGCGTCGCTGTGAAAGGAGTTAATTTATGGAATAATCTTGACAAAGAAATCAAAGAATCAAGTACAATAATGGCATTTAAAAAATACATCCAATGTAATGTGTATGTATGAAAAAGAAAACTAAATTGTTACACTGGAAAATGAAGCTTTATGTTTACAATTGATTAATAATTGTGATTGAAATGGAATGTAATGAGGAAAGGTTTTACAGTCACTATCGGTGTTGGTGTTTGGAAAAGGGAAGAGGGGGCAGATAACATAAGATAACTCTTCTTTCTGCTCCCTTTCATTCAATATTTTGTTATTTGTTATCACAAATGTTGATGTCTTTTTATACTTATGAATGAAATAAATAAATAAAAAAAAAAAGAAAAAAAAAAAAAAAAAAAAAAAAAAAAAAGCTGAAGTAAAAGTATGGGGTCAAAAAGTAATTGAAGTATGTATGTAGTATTAATGTACGTAAGTAATGTAAGTACTTTAAGAAACGTAAGTGAAAATGTCACCCTGAACCTAAATCAATCCTTCTTAAATGTCTTCTGGTCCACGGTCTGTCTCGGAGGACCCACTTTCCTCCGTCGTCCTTCCTCTGTCATTAACCTCCACGGGGCCCTGCAGAGTCCTGGTTTAGTCCTGGTTTAGTCCTGGTGCTAAACACACATTTGCATCGTTATTACTGATTCTCCTGCCTCCTCAGACTCACACAAACACACACACAGACGCATCACATTTACATCCATTACCGTTAAATTACAGCGGACGGTTTCAGCGCCGGGATAAAAATGCCAAATTAACTTTGTCTAACGGTAAACACACAGAGGGCAAAGACAGGCAAAGGCACTCAGGGTGATACACGCATTTAAATGTTAGTGAACGTACAAGAAAAGTGGATAAAAGCAGGACTAAAGCAGGAAATAAAGCAGGACTAAAGCAGGAAATAAAGCAGGACTAAAGCAGAGACTAAAGCGCGACTAAAGCAGAGACTAAAGCACGACTAAAGCAGGAAATAAAGCAGGACTAAAGCAGGAAATAAAGCAGGACTAAAGCAGAGACTAAAGCGCGACTAAAGCAGAGACTAAAGCACGACTAAAGCAGGAAATAAAGCAGGACTAAAGCAGGAAATAAAGCAGGACTAAAGCAGAGACTAAAGCGCGACTAAAGCAGAGACTAAAGCAGGACTAAAGCAGGAAATAAAGCAGGACTAAAGCAGGAAATAAAGCAGGACTAAAGCAGAGACTAAAGCGCGACTAAAGCAGAGACTAAAGCAGAGACTAAAGCGCGACTAAAGCAGAGACTAAAGCAGAGACTAAAGCACGACTAAAGCAGGACTAAAGCAGGACTAAAGCAGGAAATAAAGCAGGACTAAAGCAGGAAATAAAGCAGGACTAAAGCAGAGACTAAAGCGCGACTAAAGCAGAGACTAAAGCAGAGACTAAAGCAGGACTAAAGCAGGACTAAAGCAGGAAATAAAGCAGGACTAAAGCAGGAAATAAAGCAGGACTAAAACAGGACTAAAGCAGAGACTAAAGTAGGACTAAAGCAGAGACTAAAGTAGGACTAAAGCAGAGACTAAAGCAGGAAATAAAGCAGGACTAAAGCAGGACTAAAGCAGGACTAAAGCAGAGACTAAAGCAGAGACTAAAGTAGGACTAAAGCAGAGACTAAAGTAGGACTAAAGCAGGACTAAAGCAGAGACTAAAGCAGGACTAAAGCAGGGACTAAAGCAGGACTAAAGCAGGACTAAAGCAGGTACTAAACCAGGACTAAACCAGAGACCAGAACAGGGACTAAAGCAGGGACTAAAGCAGGTACTAAACCAGGACTAAACCAGAGACCAGAACAGGGACTAAAGCAGGACTAAAGCAGGTACTAAACCAGGACTAAACCAGAGACTAAAGCAGGGACTAACGCAGGGACAAACACTGGGACAAATGCTGGGACTAAGGCAGGACTAAACCAGGACTAACCCGGGACTAAACCAGAACTAAACCAAGAGTAAATTAGGTCTAATCTAGGTTTAAACCCGACTGAAGCAGGACTAACTAGGTCTAAACCAAGACTAAACCAGAGACTAAAGACACATGTAAACCAAAACTGAACCAGGACTATACAAGGACTAAACCTGGACTAAACCAGGTCTAATCTAGCTCTAAACCCGATTGAAGCGGAACTAAACTTGGTCTAAACCAGATATAAAACAGTTCTAAACTAATACTAAATGGATACTGGCCACTGTAAACTGGGTACGCCCTCAAGTGCTGGACTAAACCAGGACTAAACCAGGACTAACCCAGAAGTGGACCTAAAATTCCTTTGCTTCCACAATAATCTCCTGTCAGTTGCCATAATGTTATGCCTGATTGGCTCATTTATAATTAATAAAAACACAAGGACAAAAAGATGCTTCTGATGTGTAAATTCTGTTAGATTTAAATAAATAAACAAACGGGCTCATTAAAAGTCGCCCTCGCCTTGTTAGCCACGCAGCAGGCTCGTATGTAGAATAGCTCCTGTTTTAGCGTCCCACTGACAAACACAAACACACCGGGAGGGGGCTGAGGAAGAGCTGGGGCAGATGGTGAAACTGTTACCACACTCAAGTCCTAAATTAAAAAAAAAATATGAAGAAAATAATTAATTAATTGTTAAAAATGTTGATTTTGCTTCCTGTTGTGTCCATCTGGTCCATAGATTGTGTACAGAAGAGGACTAAGTGAGTGTGACGTCACCCACAGCGTTTGGCTCCAGTCAAATGAAGCTCACTGAGGTTATAGGAGCGAATTTGGAGCCGAGTTCTGGATTAGGAATAGGAATTTATTTGCAGATAAAATAGCTAAATAAAAACACTGAACTGGAATTAAACCAGGACTAAACCAAGTCTAGGTCTAAACAAAGACTAAACTAAGAGTAAACCAAGAATGAAGCAGGACTAAACCAGGGCTAAATCAGGGCTAATCCAAGTCTAAACCAGAACTAAACCAGGTCTAAACAAAGACTAAACCAGGACTAAACCAGGTGTAAACCAGGACTAAACAAGGTCTAAACCAAGACTAAAACAAGTCTAAACAAAGACTAAACTAAGACTAAACCAAGAATAAAGCAGGACTAAACCAGGGATAAACCAGAGCTAATCCAAGTCTAAACCAGGATTAAACCAAGTCTAAACCAAGACTAAAACAGGTCTAAACAAAGACTAAACTAAGACTAAACCAAGAATAAAGCAGGACTAAACCAGGGATAAAGCAGGACTAAACCAGATGTAAACCAAAACTAAAACAGGTGTAAAGTAAACCAGGACTAAACAAGGTCTAAACCAAGACTAAAACAAGTCTAAACAAAGACTAAACTAACACTAAACCAAGAATAAAGCAGGACTAAACCAGGGATAAACCAGAGCTAATCCAAGTCTAAACCAGCACTAAACCAAGTCTAAACCAAGACTAAAACAGGTCTAAACAAAGACTAAACTAAGACTAAACCAAGAATAAAGCAGGACTAAACAAGGGATAAAGCAGGACTAAACCAGATGTAAACCAAAACTAAAACAGGTGTAAAGTAAACCAGGACTAAACAAGGTCTAAACCAAGACTAAAACAAGTCTAAACAAAGACTAAACTAACACTAAACCAAGAATAAAGCAGGACTAAACGAGGGATAAACCAGAGCTAATCCAAGTCTAAACCAGGACTAAACCAAGTCTAAACCAAGACTAAAACAGGTCTAAACAAAGACTAAACTAAGACTAAACCAAGAATAAAGCAGGACTAAACAAGGGCTAAACCAGGACTAAACCAGGACTAAACCAGATGTAAACCAAAACTAAAACAGGTGTAAAGTAAACCAGGTCTAACCCAGGTCTAACACAGGTCTAAACCAGGTCTAAACCAGGTCTAACCCAGGTCTAACCCAGGTCTAACCCAGGTCTAACCCAGGTCTAACCCAGGTCTTAACCAGGTCTAAGCCAAAATATAAAAATATGAGTTCAATATTAGGAAATGACGAGGCCACAGCAGCAGTTACAGAGAGAGGGGGACGGTTTTTCAATGTAGAGTGAATTGGAGCCAGAGTTGATGGAGCTGGAAGCGCTTCCGTGCTCACTTCCTGTTCAGAACGTGGCTAGCGGGTTAGCGATATCCATTTATATACAGTCTGTGATCTGGTCACTTAGTCCTACTGAAACATGCAGAGATGGTATAATGTAAAGTAAACAACTTAAATTGTCAAGGTGCACTCTGTAACTTCGCTGCTCGTCTCCATGGACATGTTATTTTCTATTATTTGAATTACAAGTGTTTTTTGGGACCAAAAACACCCTGAAAAACTGTGAGATCTACTGGAAACAAAAAAATTTTAGCTTTAAAGGGCCCAAAATACAGTATTTTCAGATCCATTTTCTAATGTTTCTTCATCACAAACACACCTGGAGTTGTGTTTTGTTTCATTCACATGTTTAACACACAAACCTGCAGATTTACACCGAGTTCTTCTCTCAAACTATTAAAAACACTCAGTTCCACCTTATGATGTCATGTAATAATACAGGAAGTGCTCCATTGTGTTTTTAAACTCCACGCACCTTCATTTTCTAGAATAATTTGGACAGTTTCAGCCCTGGAATTGCCAATTTCTACCGAACTAAAGGTAAAAAGGAGCTGTTCTACTTAAAAACTACCACTTCATGACATCACAAGGTGGAACAGAGCGTTTTGAGCTCTGGAGATGTAGACAAACTAATAATAAAATTTACTCAAACATGTGTGAAAAAAACAAAACACAAGTCCAGGTCCATTTTTGAGGACTTTTTTTCCATTTTTGACTTAAAGCTCACAATAGTCATTTCTGTGTAATATAGGCCTTTTAAAAACAAAATCAAATGGAGAGCTCATTTCTAGATTTCATTTAATATGTTGAAGAAAAAAAAAACTCAAATTAAGCTCCAAATCTCCCTCAGTTTTTGAAATATAAATAAAGCTGCAGCACCATCTGTCTGTGTCTTGTAATGCGAGTCTATGGGAGCCTCCATCTGTCACACTGTACACCGGGACTTTTCTGCGATTACGCGGATTAATAACTTTAAATGTCAATAGATTATGGTTTATTATGGACATCACATTATTGTACGAGGCAGGTGTGTTGTTGCCATGGTGATGGAGAGACAGTATCCGCACCAGTATGGAACTTTTGTAGCTTTTCCTTCACTATTATTCGAATTTTATCTAATTGTTTTTTACGTTGAAGATGCTCTGTGTGACATTACGGAGGGTTGAGGGTCATTATTGCTTTGTTTTACCAATATTTTATTATTATTAGAATGTTCCACAGTATAGCATTAAAAAAGTTACAGGTCAGATCTGTGGAGGTGCAGGCCCACTCACAGTAAGATGTGGATGTTTTTCCCAGTTGTTCATTCATTCATTATCTTCCGCTTTTATCCGGTATTCGGGTCACGGGGCAACAGTCCAAGATCTCAACGCACCAGCCCCTGGACCCTCCTGCGGGTGGTGGGTCCACGGGAGGACAGCTCCACGTTGTTTTGACCGGCATTGGACATGGGAGGGACTCTCGACCAGTGTGCACCAACACTGGGGGCGAGGTGGGGTTAAGTGTCTTGCCCAAGGACACAACAGCAGCACTCATCTGTGGGAGCTGGAAATCATACCACCAGTGATCTGACCTAAAAAAGCAGGACTAAAGCAGGACTAAAGCAGGACTAAAGCAGGACTAAAGCAGGACTTAACCAGGACTAAAGCAGGACTAAAGCAGAGACTAAACCGGGAATAAACCAGGACTAAAGCAGGACTAAAGCAGAGACTAAACCGGGAATAAACCAGGACTAAAGCAGGACTAAAGCAGAGACTAAAGCAGGACTTAACCAGGACTTAACCAGGACTAAAGCAGAGACTAAAGCAGAGACTAAACCGGGAATAAACCAGGACTAAAGCAGGACTAAAGCAGAGACTAAACTGGGAATAAACCAGGACTAAAGCAGGACTAAAGCAGGACTAAAGCAGGACTAAAGCAGGACTAAAGCAGGACTAAAGCAGAGACTAAAGCAGGACTAAAGCAGGACTTAACCAGGACTTAACCAGGACTAAAGCAGAGACTAAAGCAGAGACTAAACCGGGAATAAACCAGGACTAAAGCAGGACTAAAGCAGGACTTAACCAGGACTAAAGCAGGGACTAAAACAGGGAATAAACCAGGACTAAAGCAGGACTTAACCAGGACTTAACCAGGACTAAAGCAGGACTAAAGCAGGACTTAACCAGGACTAAAGCAGGACTAAAGCAGGACTTAACCAGGACTAAAGCAGGACTTAACCATGACTAAAGCAGGGACTAAAACAGGGAATAAACCAGGACTAAAGCAGGACTTAACCAGGACTAAAGCAGGACTTAACCAGGACTAAAGCAGGACTAAAGCAGGACTTAACCAGGACTAAAGCAGGACTAAAGCAGGACTTAACCAGGACTAAAGCAGGGACTAAAGCAGGACTTAACCAGGACTAAAGCAGGACTAAAGCAGGACTAAAGCAGGACTAAAGCAGGACTTAACCAGGACTTAACCAGGACTAAAGCAGGGACTAAAGCAGAGACTAAACCGGGAATAAACCAGGACTAAAGCAGGACTTAACCAGGACTAAAGCAGGAACTACCAGTGATCTGAACGCTCAACCATGTCGAGAGTGGGATACGAACCGCCAACCTTTGGATCAGTGGCCAAACGCTCTATCAACTGAGCTACTGCCGCCCCCGTTTTTTCAAGTTGTGTTTCTGTTAAAGCAGCTGAATAACTGTGAGAAAGATAAGTTTAATGCCGTAGTGTGGAACATTCTAGGCAAAACAATTACATGTCCATTGAGACGAGCAGGTGGCGAACTCCTTGGTTGCCAAGCTACGCAATCACCTTAAACTCCTGAAATTAATAAAACATCATGTAATTAAAGCAATATTTAGGTTTCAAAGAACATAGATTAGCATTAGAGTTCGCATTAGCATTAGATATAGAAAGAATTTACAACAAATTATGAGTTATTTTATTGATTTTTCAATTTTGAAATGCAAAATCATTCTTAACACTAAATATTTACTGAATTTGTTGTCATGGTATAATTTTTTCCACAATTTCAATTTGGTGATTTGATATTTGTTGAAATTTTTATGGAAAGAATTTTGAAAATATATATATATTTTTAAATTGGATGCAAAACTGTATCTTTCCAATTTTGGCCATTTGACGTTTCTCTTCTTGTTGTCATGAAGAAAGGTTTTTATGAATTTTGAACTTTAATGGCGTGAAATTATTCTTAACACTACATGTTTACTCTGGCTTTTTCGAAATTTGGCGATTTGAGGTTTTCACACTGAAATCTTCTTGTTGTCATGGTGATAAAGAAATGCTTTTTGAAATTTGAAAAACTAATGGCCAACAATAATTCTTAGCAATAGAAACTCCAACCTTTTTTCCATTAAATTTAGCTTGTTCTAATTTAAATAATATCCATAACCAAGGAGATTAGCATTAGAGTTATCAATAGCATTAAATATAGAAAGAATTAACAAGAAATTAGTTATTTTCATTTAACGTGTTCTAATTTAAATAATATCTTTACACACACAGAGTAAATTGTGACTTGTTTTCGTGTTTTGACTTGGACACATTTGCATTTGTGTTCATATGAATCACATTAAATATTAACCAATGCTCTGATTATGTAAGCAATGGATGCAGTAGACAGGAAAGGTTACAAAACAAAAGCTTTAAAAAACCAAAAAAAACAAAAAAAACAAAAAAAAACAAACATTAAAAATCACAAAAACTCCATTGAAATTAGCCTGCTGCTTCTGTCTATTGGCGTCCACCATTCAATCTGATTCACGTATTGAAATAAATTATACTTTCGTTGTCTACAAATAACCCCCGCATTTTTTTCATTCAGTTTTTTGTCGAAAAATGGGAGACCGCATTGGCATTACATTAGCCGCGTCTCAATTCGCAGTGTGCACAGTTCGGAGTGTGGTTTTAAGGGTACTCAGGACTGTACATACTTGCACACACTGGAGTGCAATCCGCGGACCGCATGGGCGTCGGCGAAACGGGACAGGTCCCGCAACTACCAGATGCAGCCGCTGACTCCTTTTTCTCCCGTAGAAGTAGTAGCGCGCGGTGCATGCTGGGATATATGACTGCGCGAAGTGTGCATGGATGCGCAGTTGGTCCACACCCCGATTTCCATGGAAACGACTGCGGTTTTCAGGGTGCATGGGACAAAAACGAAATGGGACGGCAGTTGTCGCGCCGGAAGTGATGACGTATGCGCCGTTAAAACCACACTCTGAACTGTGCACACTGCGAATTGAGACACGGCTACTGAAATCGCCCGTCTCTACCGGAAGTCATGACCACAGTGTTAACCAATCAGCTCCAAGGTTCAACCCTACCATTTTTCACCAATTTCTACACTACCAATTTCGACATGATTTCTATATCTGATCAATCCGACTTTATTTCTGATTCAGTTCTTTCTCGTTGATAAAAATAAATCTAGTGTAAGGCATCATATTTGTATTCATGCCATGCAAAAGTAAAAGTAAAATGCACTTTCTTTCAAAAACTCAAATGCTTAAAGTTGGACTTCAAATATTTAAGAGGATTCATTCATTTCAGCCTTTTCACTTCACTACTGTGAGTGCGCTCGCCTCTCCACAGATCTTAACCAACTCGGCCTGCTGGCATCACCTTCAACTCCAACAACGTCATCAAGTCTCACGCCAAACTGCGCTACGTTCCAGGAAGAGCAATAACATCACCACGGAGACGCACAGGTGGCAGACCCCCCCCCCACCAGAAAAGTTACATAGTGCAACTTTAAATGTTTTACAGTAGTCGTCAAGTAGTCGTAATAGTAGAAGTATTAGTATTCAAGTTGTAGTAGTAGTAGTATTCACGCTGTAGTAGTAGTAGTATTCACGCTGTAGTAGTAATATTCAAGTTGTTGTAGTAGTAGTAGTAGTACTATTCAAGTTGTTGTAGTAGTAGTAGTATTCAAGTTGTAGTAGTAGCATTCAAGTTGTAGTAGTAGTAGTAGTAGTAGTAGTAGTAGTACTATTCAAGTTGTAGGAGTAGTATTCATGCTGTAGTAGTAGTAGTAGTAGTATTCACATTGTAGTAGTAGTAGTATTCATATTGTAGTAGTAGAGTAGTAGTAGTAGTAGCAGTAGTATTAGTACTCATGCTGTAGTAGTAGTAGTATTCACGTTGTAGTAGTCATAGTAGTAGTAGTAGTAGTAGTCATAGTAGTAGTAGTAGTATTAGTACTCAAGTTGTAGTAGTAGTAGTAGTCATAGTAGAAGTAGTAGTAGTAGTAGTAGTCATAGTAGTAGTAGTAGTAGTAGTATTAGTACTCAAGTTGTAGTAGTAGTAGTAGTCATAGTAGTAGTAGTAGTACTAGTAGTAGTAGTAGTACTAGTAGTAGCAGTAGTATTAGTACTCAAGTTGTAGTAGTAGTAGTAGTAGTAGTATTCAGGCTGTAGTAGTAGTAGTAGTAGCAGAAGTAGTAGTAGTAGTCGTAGTCGTAGTAGTAGCAGTCGTAGTAGCAGTAGTAGTAGTAGTAGTAGTAGCAGAAGTAGTAGTAGTAGTTGTAGTCGTAGTCGTAGTAGTAGCAGCAGTAGTAGTAGTAGTAGTAGTAGTAGTAGTAGTAGTAGTAGTAGTAGTAGTAGTAGCAGTAGTAGTAGTAGTTAATTGTGAATATATAACTACTATAACTACATCTATAAACACAATTGTTGAATTAAATGAAATAAAATGAACTTCTCAAACTTACTTTTGTTTTCCCGGACTCATTCTTGACTGTTGCTCTTCCAGTTTCAGCCTCTCCAGCGCCCCCTTCAGCACATTGTTCACCTCCTGTTGAAGACACAAAAAACCACAAGTTCAATTTACGACATTTGGCGCAAACAATTAGCACCGTTAGCGTTGCATTACATCACCTTTAGCCAAGTTGTCGCTAACAGAACGCTAACTGTTATGGTTCTACTGCTACTGCTAGCGTCTGATGTTGTCAAGCTGCGACGTGTCTCCTTGCATCAGTCTTCCCTTTTACTCCTCCCCCTCTTTTCTATTTTAAGCCATCAAAAAACAAAAAAACACCAACCCCGCGGCTATGATTTAACAGAAACACGCTAGCAAATTGAAAAGGAAGAACGCTAAATGCTACCAGAAGGTTATTTTTTGGGCACGCTAGCTCTCAAATCACTTACGACAATACAGTTCAATTAGCGTCCTCCTGGCTTGTCATTCTTATTGTGTCGCTAATAGCCCTAGCGTTACCGCCCACCAGCTAGCCGGCGTCTTTGGAAAACAGAAAAAAAAAGAGATCCTTTATTCCCAAGGGACGCAAGCCCACTTCAATCAACAAAACCCACTTAAATTAGCATGTATTAACCGCTAGCAGCAAGTCAATACAAGTAGACAGCATTTTTTAGCCATCTCTTTACGGATTTTTAAGGACCAGGGAGGAAAACATGTGACCCAATTTTGCGTGAGATTACCCCAGAATGAGTGCACTTGTGGGGGGTAGCATGTGTGTGTTAGCGGGCTGGCTGGGTCTTTTGTTATTGTGCATCGCAGCATTAGAGATACTCAGAGGAGACCGGAGCATCTAAAGCCGACAGGGATGTACTAAGTCTGACAGGTAGAAAGATAAAAACCAGGGTTAAATGTCAGGTTTTCAAAGATAAATTGAAAAATACAAAGATTTAATCCAATACAGTTGTTGATTTAAAGCCAGAGTGATTTAGACCTGGTTTAGTCCTAGTTTGGTGCTGATTTAGTCCTGGTTAAGTCCTGGTTCAGTCCTGTTTTTTCATGGTTTTGTCCTTGTTTAGACCTGGTTTAGTTCTAGTTTTGTCCTAGTATAGTCCCTGTTTTAGTCCTGGTTTATACAAGACAATACATTTCTTGATTTAATGCCAGAGTGATTTAATCCTAGATTTAGTGTTGGTTTAGTCCTGGTTTAGACCTAGTTTAGTCCTGGTTCAGAACTGGTTCAATCCTGGCTAAGTCCTGTTTTTTTCATGGTTTTGTCTTAGTATAGTTGCTGGTTTAGTCCTGGTTTGGTCCTTGTTTTGAGTAGATTTAGTGCTGGTTTAGTGCTGGTTCAGTCCTGTCTAAATCCTGACGTATTCTTTCTGTTGGTTCTGGTTTAGTCCTAGCCCTTGAATAGTGCTGTATAGTCCTGGTTTAGAATCGTATTTAATCTTGGTTTAGTCCTGTTTCAGTCCTGGTTTAGTCGTGTTTTTTTTCCTAATATAATCCCTGGTTTAGTCCTGGTTAAGTCCTGGTTTAATTCTTGTTTTTCCTAGTATAGTCCCTGGTTTAGACCTGGTTTAATCCTGGTTAAATCCTCGTTTAGTCCTGGTTTATACAATATGATACATTTCTTGATTTAAAGCCAGAGAGATCTTGTCCTGGTTTAGTCCTTGTTTTGAGCAGATTTATTCCTGATTTAATTCTGGTTTAGTCCTGTCTTAGTCCTGGTTTATTCTTTTTGTGGGTTTTGCTTTAGTGCTAGTATAGCCCTTAGTCCCTTTTTTAGCGTACTTTAATCCTGAGTTAGACCTGGTTTAGACCTGACTAAGTCCTGTTAAGCCCCGTTGTTTTTTTTTCCTAGTATAGTCCCTGGTTTGGTCCTGGTTTAGTCTTGGTTTAAACTTGGTTTAGACCTGGTATACTCCCAGTTTAGTCCTAGTCTGGTCCTGGTCCAATCCTGTTTTATACCTGTAATGGTTCTGATCTTTTCCTGGTTTCATCAGCTGGTTTGGTTCTAGTTAAGTTCTAATTTTAGTCCTAGTTTAGACCTGGTTTAGTCCTGGTTTAGTCCAAATGCATAGACCTAGTGTGATGATGTCCTGGGGTCTTATTATTGTGCATCAAACGACAGTTCCAGGTAAGAGACGAAGCCAACAGGGACAGAACTGACAGGTGCAAGAATAAACCAGTGTTTGTGTCATTAGATCAGGTTTACAACACCTGCAGCTGTCTGCCTCTGTCACACAGGTGTGAACAAGAAAAAAACAATACATATGTGGCTTTAGTCCTGGTTTAGTCCTGGTTTAGTCCTGGTTTAGTACTAGTTCAGTCCTGGTTCAGTTCTGGTTTAGTCCTGGTTTAGTCCTGGTTTATTACTAGTTCAGTCCTGGTTCAGTCCTGGTTTAGTCCTGGTTTAGTACTAGGTTCAGTCCTGGTTTAGTCCTAGTTCAGTCCCAGTTTAGTCCTGGTTTAGTCCTGGTTTAGTACTGCTTCAGTCCTGGTTTAGTACTGCTTCAGTCCAGATTTGGATCTGGTTCAGTCCTGGTTTAGTCTTGGTTCAGTCCTGGTTTAGTCCTAGTTCAGTCCTGGTTCAGTCCTAGTTTAGTGCTGGTTCAGTCCTAGTTCAAGCCTAGTTTAGTCCTGGTTCAATCCTTGTTCAGTCCTGGTTTAGTCCTGGTTCAATCCTAGTCCAGTCCTGGTTTAGACCTGGTGTAGACCTGGTGTAGACCTGGTTTAGACCTGGTTTAGTCCTGGTTTAGTCCTGGTTTAGACCTGGTTTAGACCTGGTTCAATCCTAGTTCAGTCCTGGTTTAGTGCTGGTTCAGTCCTGGTTTAGTCCTGGTTTAGTCCTGGTTTAGACCTGGTTCAGTCCTGGTTCAGTCCTGGTTTAGTCCTGGTTTAGTCCTGGTTTAGTCCTGGTTTAGACCTGGTTCAGTCCTGGTTTAGACCTGGTTTAGTCCTGGTTTAGACCTGGTTCAGTCCTGGTTTAGACCTGGTTTAGTCCTGGTTTAGACCTAGTTCAGTCCTGGTTCAGTCCTGGTTTACTAAACATCTTGCATGTTTTGAAATCCATCATCTTAATACTGGAGTGATCTAAATCCCCCAGACAAAAACAGCAGCTCGGAGGCTTTGCTCTGGACCAATCAGATCGCTCCGCTCAGTCTCAGCCAATCAAACGCCTTGTTTTGCTCCTGTTATCGCAGGAGGAGGATATCGAGTCCTTTCCATCATGTTATGTCACCGCAGCAGTAACCCACGACAACAAACGTCTGAATTATGGATGTTCTCAAGGGCTTGTGACGTTTAATTAAATACAAAAGAAATATGACCATATATTTTATTACTTTTGGTGAATACGATAAATAATGTGCTGAAAAGTGCAGAAATATATAGGGAAGATAATTTGTTTAATCAGATTTTCAATTTGAATGTTTTAACGCTGAAAAAATGGGTTTGAATAATTTTTATTCTGAATTTTAGTTACATTTTCAAAGTTTTTAAACTTCAATATAAAAAAATAGCCTTTAAAATATTCAACACAAATATTTCCAAGATCTCAAATTCAACAGCCAAAATTCAGAGCGTAAAATTTGCGGTGAAAAAAATTTGCAGGAAAGATCCAAGGAGCCAAGGCAGAAGCAATCGTTCCTAAGTGATACGATCTAATTTAGGAACAAACAGGAAATGGTGCAGTGAAGCGACCTGATTGGTCAGAATTAGCCTCATGTCTTTTACTGGTTAAGTGTAAACCCCGCCCACAGAACCACATGGAAACAGCCTCACTCACATAGGATCGATTGCTTCTGCCTTGGCATCTGGGATCTTTGCTGCGAAAATTTTCAGTGAACATTACACTCTTGATTTTATTTTTAGGGCTGAAATGTGCTGAATATTTAAAAAGGTGAAATTTGTATTCTGAAATTGAAACATATTGAAAAAGGTATACTTAAAATCCAAATAAAACTCAAATATCGTTTTTCAGAGTTTTTTTTTTTTTTTCCCATAAAATTTCAGGTGAACAATACATAAAGCTGAAATAACGAAAAATTTGAACCTACAGACAGACTCCAGACACGCATACAATTTGAAAAGTCAAAAAGCAAAAGGGAAAAGGGGAACATTTAAGGCAAATTCTCTGAAGATTCGACTGATTAGTGGAGGGGTCACAACATCGGAGAGCCGGATGTTTCTTTATGCGTCCTCATGTATATTTATGTTATGTTAATTTATTCGTACATTTGCATACACATTATACGCATATTAAGTTTGTTAATCACCCACTAAGTGTCCTGAATTTATTTGGAGATTTCCTGCATTTACTGGACATGTTTTTAATTAAGTTTGGTTTAGTCTCTGGTATAGTCCTGGTTCAGTCCCTGGTTTAGTCCCTGGTTTAGTCCCGGTTTAGTCCCGGTTTAGTCCCGGTTTAGTCCCGGTTTAGTCCCAGTTTAGTCCCAGTTTAGCCCCAGTTTAGTCCCAGTTTAGTCCCAGTTTAGTCCTGATTTAGTCCCGATTTAGTCCCTGGTTTAGTCGTGGTTCAGTCTTGATTTAGTCCCTGGTTCAGTCCTGGTTCAGTCTTGATTTAGTCCCAATTTAGTCCCAGGTTTAGTCCTGGTTCAGTCCCGGTTTAGTCCCGGTTTAGTCCCTGGTTTAGTCCTGGTTCAGTCCTAGTCACCTGCTTGTTTCTATGGTTCCATCATTGTTCTGCGAGGAATGTTCCACAGTGTGACATTACACAGCTCTACTTTGCATTTATTCAATTACAGGTGGTTTTATAGCTTTAAAAAAACAAAAAAAAACAGGGATTCTGACTGTGAACAGGGTCGCCTCTCCACAGATCTGACCTGTAACTTAGTCTGGTTTGGTCTCCATGACGATAAACATGGCATTTGACGAAGCCTGCACCAGAAAAGTCACAGAACAAGAAAAAAAGCTGGTATAAAGTGTGATTTTGTGTTTTCCTTCTGTTTTTGTTGTGAAATGACCCAGTGTCTGAGCAGGTCTGAGGTGGCAGACGTGTCGAGAGGACGTCAGTGGTGTTTTGGCGACAGTGGACATCGATCTGGCCGTGTGACTCTGTGGCTGTTATGGGGAAGATGGTGTCTGTTTAAGTGACAGAGAAATGGACGAGACGTGTGTGGGTGGACATAAGGACAGGTCTAAAGCCCGTGTCCACTGCAAGGTTTATTTATTTTACACTACAAGACGTGAGGCATTTTGTGTTGTAAGTCACCATGATAACTGCTATATAGACTTATCGTTCTATATGTGTCCGACCATGTGGAAACCCGCCGCATGTCACGATTAGTGAAACAGAAGTTGTTGTTTTTTTCAAAATTTGTGATTTTCATTTTTTGCAGAATGTGCTAGTTGAGATCATGAAGAACCTACTCCATGTTTCAGATAACAGCATTGGCTGCTTAAAAAACTGAAATTGGCTTGTTTTTCGGAAAGAATCGAGGCATGTCTAAATTACCATCCTACCGCTGCAGACCAATCACGTGACATTAGCGCTCTTTTGTTTTCTTTTTCCACCTGTCAGCTGTGCTCAGCTCATGAATATGTAGCTGCATTTGCATCCGTAACTTTAAAAAATCCATAATTTTGACTGTAAATGCTCCGTAAAAAGGAAGGAGTCTCTCCTCGGGACATGGGACACTTTTGCTTATGTACAGAATGCGATTGGATACTTTACTGCCGAAAGACCGTGGATATGCGAATAATCGGACAACAAGGCAAACAACAGGCAAGTAAGTGTCCCCGATGATGTTTGCAGGAACACATTTACTTTATAGACTTAAAGGCATATGCCACCCCCAGGTCAAACTTGTGCATCTCCCCACAGTCCAGAGACTAAAATAAGTGGTGGAAAGCGTTTTTCTGGTGACCCAGCCATTGTCCAGGTCTGTCAGCACTGACCGCCGCGGTATCTGCAGCTCCTCTGCAGCTACTTAGACTGGAGTCTAACGGCGCCAGAGAAAGATTTCGGCCAAAGGGAATTAAGATAAGATAAGATAAGATAAGATAAGATAAGACTTTATTGATCTCACACAGGAGAAATTTACTCGCCACAGTAGCTCCAGGACAATTGGACAGTTTGCTCGATGCTTTTCCCTATTACTTTCTGTGTAGTGCACATTCATATCGAGTGCAAATAAATGTGCAAATCAACACGGAGAGCTTGACTTGGTCATTTTGGGTGGGAACTATTTTTCAGTGCGGAAAAAGACAGACGAAGCACACACCACGCTGCGCAACAGGGGAACTGCCTTCCTGGTGCGTAACAGGGATTCCCCTGTCAGCGTGGTGTGTGCTTTCCACCACTTATTTTAGTCTCTGGACTGTGGGGAGATGCCCAAGTTTGACCTGGGGGTGGCATATCCCTTTAAGGACATGTTTAAATACTAATTCAGCTTTCGTGTGGCGATCATATTTATGACAGGAAACCGCACTGGCCTCGTCATCTACTCAAAACTATGGCTAAATCTCGGATTAGAGGCCACTTTTGACTCAAACGAAAGTGTAGACTAAGACATTGAGCTTCTGTAATTTGAAAAGTGATAAAGTTTGTGTTATTTGGTGACTGCAATCGTCTGCCCCGGGAACTCACGTTAACGGATATAGCTAAACTACAACATCTACGAAACTGCTCCAAATGACACCAAAGTACTATGGCTGAGTAAAACAACTTCTTTTATTACCAAAATAAGGTTCCTTTAAATATTCCTTTAATAGTAGAGCAATATTCTTGGAGGTCTTCTGTACAAGTCCAGACTGAAACCTCGCTAGATCTTCAGATATCTCAAAAAATCCATATTGGACCGTCCCTCATTTAATCTTTTTTGCATTTGCATAGGGATTGGTGATGTTTTTATCTCCCTGTTCTTTTCGGAGTGTTTTCTTTATCTCTCGTTTGTGTCCACTCAGCTCATTGTCAGAGGAGAGGTGCACATGTTAATCTACAGACGGAGAGTAAAGAGAGAGACCCGAGACTTCACCGGAGCACGAGACAAAATCAATGAGAGGGGACCACCGCTATACATCACTGTACAGCACTTAATTAGACGTTATCTGGAGAGAGACTCCACACTGAAGACAGGAGGACAGAGAGAGGGAGGAGGGGAGAAGGAGATGAAAGACGAGGGGAGAGAGGAGAGAGAGGCTTTATCTGGAGCTCTATACTCCACACACAAGACAGAAGAGGAGAGAGAAAAGGGAGGAGAGAGGAGGGAGAGAGACCTTATATGGAGCTCTAGACTCCAGACTGAAGAAATGAGAAGAGAGAGAGGAGAGAGAAAGAGAGGAGAGGGGAGAAGGAGATGAAAGAAGAGGGGAGAGAGGAGAGAGAGAGACTTTATCTGGAGCTCTATACTCCAGACTGAAGGAGGGAGAGAGAGGAGAGAGAAAGAGAGAGGAGAGAGGGAAGAGAGAAGGGAGAAGAGAGAGAAGAGAGAGCGAGAGGAGAGAAGGGAGGGGAGAGAGAAGAGAGAGGGAGGAGAGAGGAGGGTGAGAGACTTTATCTGGAGCTCTGTACTTCACACACAAGACAGAAGAGGAGAGAGAAAAGGGAGGAGAAAGGAGGGAGAGAGAAGGAGGGAGACAGAAAACAAGAGTAGAGAGGGAGAAGAGAGACAAGAAAGGAAGAGAAGAGAGAGAGACTTTATCTGGAGCTCAATATCTGCACAGAAGACAGGAGAGGAGAGAGAAAAGGGAGGAGAGAGGAGGGAGAAGGAGAGAGTGAGGCCTTATCTGGAGCTCTATACTCCAGACTGAAGAAAGGAGGAGAGAGAGAGAGAGAGAGCAGAAAAGGGAGGAGAGAGAGAAAAGAGAGAGGGAGGAGAGCGCGGGAGGAGAGAAAGAAGGGGAGAGAGACTTTATCTGGAGCTCTAGACTCCACACACAAGACAGAAGAGGAGAGAGAAAAGAGAGGAGTAGAGGAGGGAAAGAGAAGGAGAGAGACAGAAAACAGAAGGAGAGAGGGAGAAGAGAGACAGAAAACAGGAGAAGAGAGGGAGAAGAGAGAGGGAGAGAGAGAGAGGGAAGGAGAAAGAAAAGAGAGGGAGGAGGTCTATACTCCACACACAAGACGGCAAATGGAGAGGGAGGGGAGGGAGAGAAAATAGGAGCGGAGAGAGAGGAAAAGAGAGAGGAAGAGAGAATGAGGGAGACAGAATACACGAGAGGAGAGGAGAGAAGAGAAGGAGAGAAAAGAGAAAGAGACAGAAGGAGAGAAAAGAAAAAAAAAAGAGAGGAGGGGAGGAAGAATAGAGAGAGAGAGAGAGAGGAGGACAGAAGAAACGACGCAAGATAGAGAGGGGGAGAGAAAGGAGAGGATAGAAATAAGAAAAAGGGGGAGTAAGGAGGGTGGAGAGAGAGAAAAGGAGAAGGAGAAAGGAGATAGAGGAGAGAATAGGGCTGATAGATTAATCGGTTGGAATAATCGTGTCGAGTCGACTATTAAAATAATCATATTTTGAGAGAGAAAGAGAGAGAGAGAGAGAGAGAGAAGAGGTAAGAGAGAGAAGAAGGGATGAGAGGCAGGAGGGAGGGGTGTGGGACGAAGAAGGAGAGGAAGAGGAGACAAGGAAGATAAGAAAGAGGAGAGGAGATAAGGGAGTTGTAAAGGCACGAAGTGGACCAGCAGAGTGGACTGATCAATACGAGTCTATCAGGACGACGACTCGAACAGAAACAGAGAAGAAAAGAGAGATACAGAGTTTACAGGAAGTCGATAAGAGGACAAAGTAGTAGTAGTAGTAGTAGTAGTAGTAGTAGTAGTAGTAGTAGTAGTAGTAGTAGTAGTAGTAGTAGTAGTAGTAGTTTTCACAAGCGATAAATATAAGAAGGGAAAGGGGTAACGGTGGAATCTAATACAATTTCATCAAAATATAGATACAGTACTTATGTTTGGGCCCAGGTTTAGTCTTGGTTTAGTCTTGGTTTAGTCCTTAGTTTAGTTCTGGTTTAGTCCTTGGTTTAGTCCTTGGTTTAGTCCTTGGTTTGGTCCATGGTTTAGTCCTTGGTTTGGTCCATGGTTTAGTCCTTGGTTTAGTCCTTGGTTTAGTCCTGGTTTAGTCCTGGTTTGGCCTTGATTTAGTCCCGGTCTAGTTCTGGTTTAGTCCTTGGTTTGGTCTAGATTTAGTCCTGGTGTAGTTCTGGTTTAGTCCTTGGTTTGGTCCATGGTTTGGTGTTGATTTAGTTCTGGATTAGTCCTTGGTTTAGTTCTTGGTTTGGTCCCGGTCTAGTTCTGGTTTAGTCCTTGGTTTGGTCTTGATTTAGTCCTGGTGTAGTTCTGGTTTAGCCCTAGTTTAGTCCTTGGTATAGTCCTTGGTTTGGTCTTGATTTAGTCCTGGCATAGTTCTGGTTTGGTCCTGATTAATCCTTCACTTAGTCCTGGTTTAGTCATTCGTTTAGCCCTTGATTTGGTCTCGATTTAGTCCTGGTGTAGTTCTGGTTTGGTCCTGATTTAGTCCTGGTGTAGTTCTGGTTTGGTCCTGATTAGTCATTGCTTTAGTTTTGGTTTAGTCCTTGGATTAAGTATTTGGTTTAGTCCTTGGAGATTGGTCTTGATTTAGCTCTAGTGTAGTCCTGGCTTAGTCCTTAGAATTGGTCCTTGGTTTGGTCTCGATTTAGTCCTGGTGTAGTTCTTGGTTTAGTCCTTGGATTGGTCTTAATTTAGTTTTAGTTTAATCCTGGTTTAGTCCTTAGAATTGGTCCTTGGTTTAGTCCTTAGAATTAGTAGTAGTAGTAGCAGTAGTAATAGTAGCAGTAGCAGTAGTACTAGTAGTAACAGTAGTATTAGCAGTACTTGCAGTAAATAAGTACTTCCTATGATTAAACATTAGCATTAGCATCACCTTTGACACAGTTTGCAGTGAGTCGGTGTCAAAATCCTTCACATATTTGTCTAAATGTGTTAAACAGCTGAAGAACACAGACTGACATAGAAAAATGAGCCGAGATCTGAATGCATTAAAGAAAATCGATAATATTTAGGCCTGAGTATTGGAAAAGGGGCGTGGCTCTAATGATCCGTATACAGACACAGTCCATCAATTATCTGTAGTGTTTTCACAAGCAATAAATATGAAGAGAGGGAGGGGGAAAGCTGGAATATAACACAATTTCATCAGAAGATAGATACTTGTGTTTGGGCCTGCTTTAGACCTGGTTTACTCCTGGTTTAGGCCCAGATTTAGACCAAGTTTAACTCTGGTTTAGTCCTAGTTTGGCCCTAGTTTAATCCTGGTTTAGTCCTGGGTTTGGTCCCAGTTTAGTTCTGGTTTCATTCTCGTTTAGTCCTGGTTTCTTATTGGTTTAGTCCTGGTTTGTCATTGGTTTAGTCCTGGTTTAGTCCTGATTTACTTCTATATTAGACCCAGATTTAGTTCTGGTCTAGACCAAGTTTAACTCTGGTTTAATCCAAGTTTGGCTAGTTTAGTCCTGGTTTAGTCCAAGTTTGGCCCCGAGTTTAGTCCTCGGTTTGGTCCCAGTTTAGTTCTGGTTTCATTCTATTTTAGTCCTGGTTTCTTACTGGTTTAGTCCTGGTTTGTCATTTGTTTAGTCCTGGTTTTGTCCTGATTTACTCCGATATTAGACCCAGATTTAGTTCTGGTTTAGACCAAGTTTAACTCTGGTTTAATCCTAGTTTCATTCTAGTTTAGTCCTGGTTTGTCATTTGTTTAGACCCTGGTTTGGTCCTGGTTTAGATCAAGTTTATCTCTGGTTTAGTCCTAGTTTGGCCGTAGTTTAGTCCTGGGTTTGGTCCCGGTTTAGTTCTGGTTTCATTCTAGTTTAGTCCTGGTTTCTTATTTGTTTAGTCCTGGTTTGTAATTTGTTTAGTCCTGGTTTAGTCCTGATTTACTCCTATATTAGACCCAGATTTAGATCCGGTTTAGACCAAGTTTACTCTGGTTCAACCCTAGTTTGGCTAGTTTAGTACTGGTTTAGTCCTTGTTTGGTCCCGGTTTAGTTCTGGTTTCATTCTAGTTTAGTTCTGGTTTGTTGTTGGTTTAGACCCTGGTTTAGTCTTGGTTTACTCCTGGTTTAGACCCAGATTTAGTCCTGGTTTAGACCAAGTTTACTCTGGTTTAATCCTAGTTTCATTCTAGTTTATTCTAGTTTAGTCCTGGTTTGTCATTTGTTTAGACCCTGGTTTGGTCTTGGTTTTGACCAAGTTTAACTCTGGTTTAGTCCTACTTTGGCCCTAATTTAGTCCTGGTTTAGTCCTTGGTTTGGTCCCCATTTAGTCCAGCTTTGGTTCTGTTTTCTTTTTTTTTTTTTAGTTTAGCCCATCCTTGTTTGTAGTTGGTTTAGACCCTGGTTTAGTCTGGTTTAGTCCTGGTTTAGTCTTGTTTTAGTCCTGGTTTAGTCCCAGTTTAGCCATTGTTTTAGACTGTGGTTTAAACCTGGCCTAGTCCTGGTTCAGTCCCAGTATTTTAGCCCAATTTAGTCCCCATAAGTTCAGTTCTAGATTTATCTCAGTTTAGTCCTGGTTAAAACCTGGTCAAATCCCAGTTTCTTCCCAGTCTAACCTTGGTCTAGTCCTTGCCTGGTTTACACCTGACCATATCACAAGTAAGATATGGTCTGGGAGCCACCTTCGAAATATCTCGTAGCGGAGGTGTGGTTTACGATCACGGCTGTTTATTGGGCGTTACGAATGTCTATCATTTGGCGTATACGTAGCCCATAGCCAATCATGTCAGCTGTCAGTTCAAACTACTAAGTTTCCGTTAGTCACGTAGTACGCGTCACCGTCTTCCTACCCCTCCCCGCTCTCTGATTGGCTCCCAGAATCGGGAGAGCTCGCTTGCCATAGTTGCCAGGCTGTCTTTCAGATCGGAACGAACGAAAGCAGCCTGGGATTTCCCAGGTTAGTCTAGTCCCAGTTTAATCCTGGTAGAGTTCTTCCTACAGGTTTAGTCCTGGTCTCGTTCTGATGCAGTCATGGTTTGGTCCTTTAACTCATCAGTTTTGCAGTTTATCTTGAGTCCTGGGGTGGAAAAAAAAGCAAAGTCTTAATGTACGGTAGCCTGTTTGGACAAAAAGCCTGGCTCTTGAAAGGCTCACAAAGTGTAGCCTCGAGGTTTGAAAGAAAAGACCAAAGACGAGATGCACTTTAGACACATATGGCATTTCCTCCCTTTCAGACATGGTGGAGTCTCCAAAACAACTTCAGGTTTAGTTAAATATAACATTTTTCATATATATTTTTTCTACAAAACCTAAGATAAGGTAGATTTAAAAGTGCAGTTACGTTTAGTCTTGATTTAGTGCTGGTTTAGTTGAGGTTTGATTCAAGTTTAGTTCAAGTTTGGCTCAGGTCAAGTCCTATTTTGGTATTTTGGTTTAGTCCTTGGTTTAGTCCTTGGTTTAGTCCTGGTTTAGTCCATGGTTTGGTCCTGGTTTGGTCCCTGGTTTAGTTCCTGGTTTGGTCCAGGTTTAGTTCTGTTTCAGTCCCTGGTTTAGTCCCTGGTTTAGGTCCTGGTTTGGTCCTTGGTTCAGTCCTGGTTTAGTCCCTGGTTTAGTCCTAGTTTAGTCCTGATTTGGTTGAGGTTTGATTCAAGACTGGTTCAAGTTTGGTTCAGGTTAAGTCCTATTTCAAACCGAGATTTAGATTCCAATACTTTTTATTATCGATACCTCCAAAAAATTAGTATCTAATTTTGGTACTAGCTTTAGTATTAATTATTTTCTGATTTCCGATACCTTTGACAACATAACGGTTAGAGTTGTCTTACCGGTTCAGGGGTCCTGACGGCGCGGTCGTCTGGAGGGGGCGTGGCACTGGTGACGGTGGGCGGGGCTAAAACAGAGTCGCTGCTGCTCCTCACCAACAGAGGAGTGTCTACGGAAGGAGAGAGAAATATTAATCACTCCCTTATTTTTTGATGATTTTCTTAACTATTTTAATGCAGGACCTAAAGGTGCATTGCGTAACTTTTCTGGTTATCAAGTTAGAGGTCAGATCTGTGGAGAGACGACCCCGCTCACAGTCAGAATGCTTGTTTTCCTTGGTATTTTCGAGCTAGAAAAGCATCTGTAATTGATTAAACGTAAGCTAGAGGTGTTAACGTCATACTGTGGAATATTCCAGACAGCAAAAACAAGGAGGTGACGAACCCTCCGCCAGAAAAGTTACACAGTGCAGCTTTCATAGGGTTCAGGCCCAAAAACATGTGCGGCTGTTGCGATGCATCAAAAGTGGCTGAAATAATTGGATTTTTGTTGAGTTTTGAAAGGTTCTTTTTTGTGCTTAAAGAAGGGTACAACTGTTAATGGTGACGATTGTCATTTTTATTGCTATGGAAACCCACCTCACTTCATCAGCTTTCAACTGAAACCAGATCCACAACGCACGAAACTGAGCAGCCAGATAATAGAGTCTGAAACTTGGAAGATTTAAGCCTTCCAGATTTATATGGGAACACGGTGAAACAGATAAACGTAGGTAACAGGTTTATCTTTACTGTATTGATCCAGCCAATAAAAAAAAACATCCATCGCTGCAATTTTGTTTATGATTCAATAATGACCGGAGATCGACTGATACGGGGCTTTTCATAACCAATGCAGATTTAGAATCCAAAACATCAATGCCCATATTTCTATGCCGCTATGTATGGCCGATTTTTATTATTTTCCCCCAAATATGTAATTTAAATCAAGTACAAACTCACCCATATCCCTTTTTTACCACAAACCCATAAGGAAACTGCTTATTTAAGTGTTAAAATAAAGCTGAGTGTGTTTTTATGCAGCAGATCGACAAAAACAAAATATGGGCCTGTGCTGGAGATTTAACGCCGATATCAGATATGCTAAAAAGTCCAAATATCGGCCAACTGATATATCGTTCTATCTAAAAATAACAGTAGTAGTACAAAAATGTTCTTAAAATATAATGATTTTATCTGTGTTTTAGTCAAATTACTTCTAAAGGTGCCACAAATCAGGCGCTCTGTAATGTTCCACGTTATGGCATTATACAGATCTATCTCAGTTGTATTCTGAGTGCACACATACAACTTTTTTTTTTTTAATTCCAGGACTAAACCCAGCATAAACCAGGTCTAACCGAGGACTAAAACAGGACAGACCTACTGCTCTGTCTCCTGGTCTGGTGTGGTCTGGAGTTTTGTTGGTCTTCTCATCTGTGGAGTCCTAGTTTCTTTGTGGTCCAGTTTCTGAGCCTCTGCAGCACAGAGAGATGTCCAGAAGAACTCGTCTGGACATTGGACTCAATAAAATAGGCCCGCATGCCGTAAAACTTCTGCAGGTTTCTGGTCAGGGCCTCACTGAAGGTGAGATTTCGGGTTTCCATAGTTGTTCTTTCCATGGGGTCTCAAACTCCTCCCACAGGTCATCCATAGTCTTCATCCTGATCTTCTCCATCAGCTCCAAGGACACGAATGGGTCTTTGGGCGCAGAGAAGTAGCACAAGACCATGAAACACTGGCTTTTCTTCTTTCGTCCCTGCTCTTCCATCCAGGGGTCTTCCTTGGCGTTTTTTTGTACTTATAAACCCCGAGGTTCCACCCAAACATCTCGTCACAATGGAGAAATTTGGCGGTGACTGTGAAGGGGAAAGGAGTTATCTTGGGGACTATTTGGGCTTGAGCTGTACTCATCTTCCTCAACTTTTTCTACGAGGCATATTTGCCCCAAGGCAAGTGTATGGTGCTCTTCAGAAGATAGTGGAAAATGTCATCTCCACTCTCGTCGTCTTCCTCCCGCTTTTCCTCTGTACCAGCACAGCACAGAGATGTCTCCATCTCTCTGCTCCTCCTTTTCTTCCTCCATCTCTTCATCATGAGAGGCAATTTCATTTCTTTTCTTTCTTCTGGAGGCTGCTGCTCTAGTTCTTTCCTAGAGGAGCCGCCTGACCCAGTTTGGTGCTCTCCGTCCTGCAGTTTCTCAGTCCTGTCCTCTCCCTGGCCTGCCTCCTCCATCTCTGGACCTGTTCCGGTGGTTCTCTGGTGTTCCTTCAGCTTTTTCAGAGCCAGATTCATAGCGCCGTCTAAGGCAGGGGTGCCCAACCAGTTGATCGCGATCTACCAGTTGATCGCGTATAGATACGTTCAGACTGCAGGGCTTAATGCTCAATTCCGATTTTTTTGTGAAATCAAATTTTTTTGCGAGGTTGTTCACATTTCCAATTAAATACGACTTGTATGTGATCTCCAGTGTGAACTTTAAAGGAGAATTAACATCTTTTTACAATCTGAGCCTTATTTCGGTAATAAAACAAGTTGTTTTACTCACCCATAGCACTTTGGTGTCATAAGGAGCATTTCTGGAGATGTTTTAGATTTGCGATCTCCGTAATGCGAGTTCTCCTTGCACATGTTTGCGGTCTCCAAATAACACAAACTTGAGCACTTTTCAAATCATAGAAGCTCAATGTCTTAGTCTACACTTTCGTTTGAGTCAAAAGTGGCCTGTAATCCGAGATTTATCCATAGTTTCGAGTAGATGAGAAGCACAGTGCACATGTGCGGAGTCACAGTTTATTTCGCTCTCAGCTCTCGAGACCCAAACATGAAACGCAAAACTGTAAATTATGGATAAATCTCAGATTACAGGCCACTTTTGACTCAAACGAAAGTGTAGACTAAGACATTGAGCTTCTATGATTTGAAAAGTGCTAAAGTTTGTGACCGCAAACATATGCCCTGAGAACTCACGTTACGGAGATTGCTAATCTAAAACAACCCTGGAAATATCTCCAAATGACACCAAAGTGCTATGGGTGAGTAAAACAACTTATTACCGAAATAAGGCTCAGATTGTAAAAAACGTTAATTTTCCTTTAAACTCCCCAAAAGTGTCCCGCATGCGCCTTGGAGGACACGACGATATCACATGCAGTGAGCGTGTTCAATGTTTACGGAAGTCGCCTAAAGTTGCTGTCGTACCGGAGTCAGAACATGTACAGCTTATTTGTTTTAAGGAGGAGACGGAGAAGGAGAAGGACGAGGTTTTTGGCCACGGCGTTTTGTGGGGCAGTGGCAGCAACGTCCGTAGAAATGAACGTGTTGGTGCGGAGTCGCAGCCAACAGCGGTGGGATTGCTACGTGCTTCGCCGCTTCACTGATACGGAGTTTATATACTATTTTCACATGACGAGAAGAACGTTTGTGTACATTTGTGAGCGCTGACTTGTACCACTCTCACTGGAGGAAACACGCCCAAGTCGGATAAACGCGACCTGGCCGTTCAGACTGAAGTCGCATGCCAAAAGATCGGATATGTATTGATTTTAGGACCACATATCTTGGGCTACATTCACACTGCAGCCTGAAGTGACCCAAATCCAATTTTTTCACCCCTATGCGACTTTAAAAATAACCCACACCATCAACCTCAAAAGTAGATCCCGGTTAAAAAAAGGTTGAGCACCCCTGGTCTAAGGCCTCCTCTTTGGTGTTTCCAGAAATGACCACCTCCAAATCTCCAGCGCTCACTTTGGCGTAAAACACCGTTGTTATCTCTACTTGTACCTCCAGCGTTAAGAGTTTTTGCCAGACATTTTGTAGGGTTTTGAACTTGAAGTGGTGGTGTACATATTTTTTTTAAATAACCACCAGAGGGCGCTCAAAAGTTTGGACACACTCGGTGAAAGGAAACAAGCGCATGAGTTATTAGAATCATTCACCACGATGAGTTTATAAGTGCTTTTCGCAACTTTCAGAGGCCCGAGCGGAGTTTTTCCACAGCAACTAGCATACTAACCGTGCACCAGCCTTACTTCCTGCTTCTCTGACAATAAAACGCTTTATAATTAGCTGCAAAAAGAACGCAGTGGACTTATTTTGACCCCAAGAGCTGCTGATACATTATTATAATATATCTGTACTGGGGGAAGAGACTAATTGAGTTTTTTTACATGGAAAAACTGTAGCCTTAAACCACAAAACCACCGATACATGAGTCAATATAGAGTTTTCAAATCCATTTCTGCAGCGCTCTCCTCCCACGCAGTTCAGCGCATCATTATGAGACATGTGTTGACCTGATCCTCCCACACAGAGAGCAGAAAACAGCCCCCAGCCTCCACACGACCAGGAGGGCAAAATCTGCATCCACTTTAGATTATCAGGAGAACTACACCGGCTGTTTAATGTGTGTGTAACTCACCGCAATTTCACTTATTTACCACAATAAATGCAAATGGGTTTAAGCGCGTAAAGGTGATAATAAGGGTGATAAAATAGATTCATGTACAGTTACAACTTGGATAACCTAAAGCTGCACTGTGTAACTTTTCTGGTGGTCCGTCAGCTGCTTGTTTCTATGGCGAATGTTCTGGAGAATGCCTCGAATGTTCCACAGTGTCACAATAAACAGCTCTACTTTACATTTATTCAATTACAGGTGGTTTTACAGCTCAAAAATACCTAGAAAATGTATTTTTAAGGGATTCTGACTGTGTGCGGGTCGCCTCTCCACAGATCTGACCTGTAACTTGTTCTAATTTGGTCTCCATGAAGATAGAAAGGTTTAATGCCACACTGCGGAACATCCCAGACAAAGCAATAACATCTTCGTACCACTGTATTTTGGTCTTATCTGACCACATGACTTTCTCACATGACTCCTCTGGATCATCCAAATGGTCATCGGCAAACTTAAGACGGGCCTGGACATGTGCAGGGGAACCTTCCGTGCTATGCATGATTTTAAACCATGATGTCTTAGTGTATTACCAACAGTAACCTTGGAAACGGTGGTCCCAGCTCTTTTCAGGTCATTGACCAGTTCCTCCCATGTAGTTCTTGGCTGATTCCTCACCTTTCTTAGGATCATTGAGACCCCACGAGGTGAGATCTTGCATGGAGCATCTTTAGGCGCGGCGAGAGCCGGAGCTGGTTGCAACGCGCTCCCTTATTTTCCAACTTTTTTTCTGCTCTTACCTGCTTGTTCGTTTGCACACTTTGAAGATTCTGTGTATAAGGCTAAGTGCTTCAGAAACGCGATGTTTCTGCTCCATTTCAACCTCTATTTTCTCTGGATTTTAACTTTTTCACCGTTGCTATGTGTGTTGCTATGTGCGTGAGGACACGTGCCCCCATTGTTTACACGAGGGATCAGCTGTTAGCGCTGCGCGGCGCAGTTGTGCGCCCCCGTGACCGCCATGACATCCCGGAGGAGCTGCTACGGAGGACGCGCAGAGGCCGACGTTACTTTTTCGTGCTGTTCTTGATCTGTGCGTTGCAACACTGGAATTTCCCCACTGAGGGACTAATAAAGGCATATCTTATCTTATCTTATCTCCATTTTAAGCAGTTTGCAGAAGTCAAAAAAGAGGTTATTCCTCACCTGCCTCATGCATTGTCACAGTAAATCTAACAAAAACTAGCATGCTACCGTGCACTTCCTGATTCTCGGACAAAAAACACTTTATATTTAGATGCACACATCACACAGCAGAGTTCAAGAGCTGCTTATACAATAGTAAAAGTCCTTTAAACTCGTTAAAGGTGCACTGTGTAACTTTTCTGGAGGAAGGTGCGTCATTTGCTTGTCTCCATGGTGATGTTACTGCTCGGCCTGGAATGTTTCGCAGCATGGCATTAAATATATCTTATATTTATTTACAATTACAGACGTTTTTATGTCTCAAAACTACACCCAAAACATGCATTATTACGGTAAGCAAGTCCACTTTTCCACAGATCTGACCTGTAACTCGACCTGTGGTTTGGGCTGTTTGTCTCCATGGCGATGTTACCATTTTGCATGGCATGTTCCACAGCATGGCATTAAATATATCTTTGATTTATTTACAATTATAGGTGTTATATGTCTCAAAACTACAGCAAATACATGCATTATTAGTGTGAGCAGGTCCACTTCTCCACAGATCTGACCTGTAACTTGGCCTGTTTGTCTCCATGGAGATAGTTAAATTAAATGCCATACTGTAGAACATTTTAGGAAAATCAGCAGGGAGTAAAGCAGCTGTCAGACACTAGAAGAAAAGTTACACAATCCACCATTAAAGTCCATTAAAGTTACTAACCTTTTTAGCATTGTAAATTTTGCTTTAAAACATAATTCAAAATTTGCCACACTACGCCTAATTTCGTGGACAGTAGGGCCAATTAAATTGAAATCACAATTTGCCTGGACGCAATTAGCAAAAAATCACAAAGGCTGCAATCTTATAAGTATCATAATTTCCTGCACAAACAACAGAATCTCCTGTTTTATTTTACATAAAAGCTGCTAAACCTGTCGTTTAGATCTGTACAAACGTTCGGAAATGTGATTCTTGTTTTAGTTTGTCAGTTCAGATTTCAGTTCCGCTGTTTTAGTTCTGGTTTAGTTCTGGTTTAGTTCTGGTTTAGTTCTGGTTTAGTCTTGGTTCAGTCCCGTTTTAGGTCAGCTGTTTTGATTTAGTCCTGGTTCAGTTTTGGTTCAGTCCTGGTTTAGTTCTGGTTCTGCACTGGTGTAGTCCTGGTGCAGTCCTGGTTCAGTCCTGGTTCAATCCTGGTTTAGTCCTGGTTCAGACCTGGTTCAGTCCTGGTTTAGTCCTGGTTTAGGCCTGCTTCAGTCCTGTTTCAGTCCTGTTTCAGTCCTGGTTTAGTCCTGTTTCAGTCCTGGTTTAGTCCTGGTTTAGTCCTGTTTCAGTCCTGGTTTAGTCCTGGCTCAGTCCTGGTTTAGTCCCGTTTCAGTCCTGGTTTAGTCCTGGTTTAGTCCTGGTTCAGTCCTGGTTTAGTCCTGGTTCAGTCCTGGTTTAGTCGTGGTTCCGTCCTGGTTCCGTCCTGGTTTAGTCCTGTTCAGACCTGGTTCAGTCCTGGTTTAGTCCTGCTTTAGTCCTGCTTTAGTCCTGCTTTAGTCCTGCTTCAGTCCTGCTTCAGTCCTGCTTCAGTCCTGCTTCAGTCCTGGTTTAGTCCTGGTTTAGTCCTGGTTCAGTTCTGTTTTACTTCAGCTGTTTTGATTTAGTCCTGGTTCAGTTTTAGTTCAGTCCTGGTTTAGTCCTGGTTCAGTCCTGGTGCAGTCTTGGTGTAGTCCTTGTTTGGTCTGGTTCAGTCCTGGTTCAGAACTGGTTCAGTCCTGGTTTAGTCCTGTTTCAGTCCTGGTTTAGTCCTGGTTTAGTCCTGTTCAGACCTGGTTCAGTCCTGGTTTAGTCCTGCTTTAGTCCTACTTTAGTCCTGGTTCAGTCCTGGTTTAGTCCTGGTTTAGTCCTGGTTTAGTCCTGGCTCAGTTTTAGTTCAGTCCTGGTTTAGTCCTGGTTTAGTCCTGGTTCAGTCCTGGTGCAGTCTTGGTGTAGTCCTTGTTTGGTCTGGTTTAGTCCTGGTTCAGACCTGGTGCAGACCTGGTTTAGTCCTGGGTCAGTCCTGGTTCAGTCCTGGTTCAGTCCTGGTTCAGAACTGGTTCAGTCCTAGTTTAGTCCTGGTTCAGACCTGGTTCAGACCTGGTTTAGTCCTGGTTCAGTCCTGGTTCAGTCCTGGTTCAGTCCTGGTTCAGAACTGGTTCAGTCCTGGTTCAGAACTGGTTCAGTCCTGGTTTAGTCCTGGTTCAGACCTGGTTCAGACCTGGTTCAGACTTGGGTCAGTCCTGGTTCAGTCTTGGTTTAGTCCTTGTTTAGTTCTGGTTTAATTTCATTATTTCATTTAAGCTGTTTTATCAGTTCAGATTTCAGTCTTTTTGTCAATTCTTTAAAATCTTAACTTTGAACAGAATCCGATTATTAAAACAGAAATCCCAAATGTAATCAGAATCACAACCCTTTTAGTATGAGAACGCCCAGTCCACAAAGACGAGCAGAAAATCGTGTGTAGTTTCCGGTGATCCATCTGAGTTAGGGGGTCTGTGACAGGGTCTTGCTCAAAAGCATAAGTGCGATAGGGTTTGTCATGAGGAGGTCAGGGTTTTTTTCTGCTGTGAAAAATGGACATGTAAAATGAGTTGGACACGGAGTTACCCGGGGCACGGCGGACTCGTGTTTGGAGTTGCATTTTGCCAAAGTGGATTAGAAAAAACTGACACTGATGGGTCATTTTGGAGAGGAACCTTTAGTTAATGTACGTTTTGTAATTTGAAACTGTGACATCCCTCAGGAACATTGCAATGACGATAAAAACGGCCCATATTATGACATTTTCTGATCTATTTAATATCGTTTCCTCATCAAAATCAATCCTCGAGTTGTGTTTTTAAACTCCACACACCTTCACTAGAATCATTTAGATTATTTCAGACCTGGAGTTACCAATCTCTGTTGGACTAAAGGTAAAAGGAATGAAACAAATACAACTCTTGGTATGTTTTTAAGGGGGTAATGACATTATAACATGGCAAGAGTCAGTTTTGCATAATATAGAACCTTGAATACCAATTCTGATACCACAATAATACTAAAAATCCTCTTTCTTTAAGCAATAGAATGAGATTTTCCACATTAAATGGTAGAACTTTCCTTTCTATTCCCATGTGGAATATATCTGTGTAATCACTCAGTGCTTCCATAGTGGTCCAGGTCTAAACCAGGTCTAAACCAGGCCTAAACCAGGCCTAAACCAGGTCTAAATCAGGTCTAAACCGTGTCTAAACCAGGCCTACACCAGGTCTACACCAGGTCTAAACCAGGCCTAAACCAGGTCCAAACCAGGTCTAAATCATGTCTAAATCATGTCTAAACCAGGTCTAAACCAGGTCTAAACCAGGTCTAAACCAGGCCTAAACCAGGTCCAAACCAGGTCTAAATCATGTCTAAATCATGCCTAAACCAGGTCTAAATCAGGTCTAAACCAGGTCTAAACCAGGTCTAAATCAGGTCTAAATCAGGTCTAAACCAGGTCCATGGGTGTATACTAGTCTATGTGCTCTTATACTTGTTCTGATCCAGCTCAAGATCGTTCTAAAGGCATTCAGGAAAGAGATTGTTTAGTGTCGATTAGGTCTGTCAGTTTAACGTGTTAATTAGATTGGTTAATTAATTACAATGCAAATTAATGCGTTATAAAAATTAACGCAATTAATTATGAGTTGCAATATTTGCAAAATTTGTCCCATTTAAGGACCTGTAGGCGACCTGGCAGTGGCGTCACTTCCACCTGCGTCGCTAATCAAACAAATAAAGTCTGGAGGAAACTGACATGGGCTCGACTCAGGGGGCGAGGAGTGAAACGCCGCCAGGGCCTTTGAACGGCAACTTTATTTATAAAAAGAACGAAGACGGGATGATCAACAAGAACGCTGTGATTTGGAGCTTTTGTCAAAAAGAATTTTCCGATCACAGAAGCTGCTCCAGCCTGACGGATCATTTGAACGATAAACACGTCCGGACAAGTTCCATCATTACTGGTGATAGAGCGAGCGTGAGCGAACTTCAACAAACCAACAAACCAACAAACCACCAAACTACCAAACCAACAAACTAACAAACCACCAAACCACCGAACCAACAAACCAACAAACCAACAAACCAGCAATCCAACAAACCACCAAACCAACAAACTAACAAACCACCAAACCACCGAACCAACAAACCACCAAACTACCGAACCAACGAATCAACAAACCAGCAATCCAACAAACTACCAAACCAACAAACCAGCAATCCAACAAACCACCAAACCCCCAAACCAACAAACTAACAAACTAACGAACCACCGAACCAACAAACCACCGAACCAACGAACCACCGAACCACCAAACCACCAAACCAACGAACCAACAAACCACGCTCACAGAATTTGGGTTCTCTCTCTCTCGATTAAAATGTGATTAATTAGATTAATTAATTACAAATCCTGTAATTAATTAAGATTCATTTTTTAATCGCCTGACAGCACTAGTATCGATACCTGCAAAGAATTAGAATCTAGTTTCACCAGTTTTCATATCAGTGAGTCAGATTTTCCATCATTTTGACAAATATGGTGCACTATGTAACAAATTAGTGTTTCATTTTCGATTCTTTGACACTGATAGCATTACATTATTTTCATACTTCCATTCATTAATAACGGTGAGTGAAGTGTCTTGCTCAAGTACACAAAAACAGCAGGAATCTAACCCCCGCACTCCTGCAGGGCCTAGTCCATGGTCACAGTTAAGCCCCATTAAATCCATAGGTCTCGTTCATAAACCTTGCTTCAATTAACCACATCTATCACACCTCTTCCTCTCCATCAATCAAACTGGGGATCTAAAGGTCACCCAGGGGTCACCCAGGGGTCACCCCCGTGCCCTCTGACCTCTGGCCCCTGCAGGGTCGTGACGGGGAGGTGTGGAGGATATCGATGAACTTGTTTTGGATGCAGCTGAAGACGCTCTCGAGGGAAAAGGTTAATAAGAGGTGAGTGGGCAGAAGATTAGTGGAGATGTCACAGCACTGTTTACAAGTAAGTAGTAGTCGTAGTAGTAGTAGTAGTAGTAGTAGTAAGAGTAGTAGTAGTAGTAGTACTAACAGTAATTGTAGTAGCAATAGTAGTAGTAGTAGTAGTAGCAGCAGCAGTAATTGTAGTAGCAGTAGTAATAGCAGGAGTACTAGCAGTAATTATAGTAACAATAGTAGTAGTAGTAGCAGTAGCAGTAGCAGTAGTAGCAGTAATTGTAGTAGCAATAGTAGTAGTAGTAGCAGTAATTGTAGTAGCAATAGTAGTAGTAGTAGCAGTTGTTGTAGTAGCAATAGTAGTAGTTGTAGTAGTAGTACCAATAGTAGTAGTAGTAGTAGTAATAGTAGTAGTAGTTGTAGTAGTAGTAGCAGCAGTAATAGTAGTAGTAGTAGTAGTAGTTGTAGTAGTAGTAGCAGTAATAGTAGTAGTAGTAGTAGTAGTAGTAATAGTAGTAGTAGTAGTAGTACTAACAGTAATTGTAGTAGCAATAGTAGTAGTAGTAGTAGCAGTAGTAGTAGCAGCAGCAGTAATTGTAGTAGCAGTAGTAATAGCAGGAGTACTAGCAGTAATTATAGTAACAATAGTAGTAGTAGTAGTAGTAGCAGTAGCAGTAGTAGCAGTAATTGTAGTAGCAATAGTAGTAGTAGTAGCAGTAATTGTAGTAGCAATAGTAGTAGTAGTAGTAGTAGCAGTAGTAGTAGTAGTAGTAGTAGCAGTAGTAGTAGTAGCAGCAGTAGCAATAGTAGCAGTAGAAGTAGTAGTTGTAGTAATAAAGTCAATCTTCTAATCTTCTAATCTTTAATCACTGTAAGGCGCTTTGTGTTACATTTTTTGAATGAAAAGCGCTTTATAAATAATGTTTGATTAATGATTGATTGATAGCAGTAGTAGCAATAGTAGTAGTAGAATTAGTAGTTGTAGTAATAATAGTATCAGCAGCAGTAGTAGTAGCAGCCGTAGTAGTAGTAGTAGTAGTAGTAGTAGCAGTCGTAGCAGCCGTAGTAGTAGCAGTAGTAGTTGTAGTAATAATAGTATCAGAAGAAGTAGTAGTAGTAGTAGTAGTAGTAGTTGTAGTAATAATAGTAGCAGTAGTATTAGTAGTAGCAGTAACAGTAGTAGTAGTAGTAGTAGTAGCTGTAGTAATAATAGTATCAGTAGTAGTAGTAGTAGTAGCTGTAGCAGTTGTAGTAATAATAGTAGTAGTAGTAGTAGTAGTAGTAGCAGCAGTAGTAGGAGCAGCAGTAGTAGTAGCAGCCGTAGTAGTAGTAGTAGTAGTAGTAGTAGTAGCAGTAGTAGTAATAATAGTATAGTATCAGAAGAAGTAGTAGTAGTAGTAGTAGTAGTAGTAGTAGTAGTAGTAGTAGTAATAGTAGTAGTAGTAGTAGTAATAATAGTAGCAGTAGTAGTAGCAGTAGTATTAGTAGTAGTAATAGTAGTAGTAGTAGTAGTAATAATAGTAGTAGTAGTAGTAGCAGTAACAGTAGTAGTAGTAGTAGTAGCTGTAGCAGGAGTAGTTGTAGTAATAATAGTATCAGAAGTAGTAGTAGTAGTAGTAGTAGTAGTAGTAGTAGTAGTAGTAGTAGTAGTAGTAGCTGTAGCAGGAGTAGTTGTAGTAATAATAGTATCAGTATCAGTAGTAGTAGTAGTAGTAGTAGTAGTAGTAGTAGTAGTAGTAGTAGTAGTAGTAGTAGTAGTAGTAGCTGTAGCAGGAGTAGTTGTAGTAATAATAGTATCAGTAGTAGTAGTAGTAGTAGTAGTAGTAGTAGTAGTAGCAGTAGCAGTAGTAGTAGTAGTAATAGTAGCAGTACCAGTAGTAGTAGTAGCAGTACTCTAAATATTCAAGGTTACACTTACACTAATAAAACTCCAGGTCTGTTTTTGAGGAGAAAACAACATTATAACATGACTTAAAGCTCAAAAGAGAATAATAAATAAAATCTGAAAAAAAGGTACAATATTAGTCGATGATACTTTCTACAACATTCTCTGAGGGTGTGATGCTAAACTGAGGCACTGCTCTGTCTGAAGCTCTACTAGACTTTAATCTGAGCTTTATTTTATCACAATCTGACCAGAAAGAATTGATTTGTGCGTTTAAACAAGTCTCTCACACAGAAAATTACAGCCACAAGAACGCTCGGACTGATGACAGGCTCGTGAAAATGTGTGGTTTAAAGGTGCACTATGTCACTTTACTGGCGCCTGGTTGTGTTCATTTATTTAACTCCTCTGCGCTCCTCATTATCAAACTGCCATCGAACTGTTATAAAACCTGGATTAGTCCTGGTTTAGTTCTTATTTAATCCTGGTCTAGTCCCTGGTCTAGTCCCTGGTCTAGTCCCTGGTCTAGTCCCTGGTCTAGTCCCTGGTCTTGTCCCTGGTCTTGTCCCTGGTCTTGTCCCTGGTCTAGTCCTGGTTTAGTCCCTAGTCTAGTCCCTAGTCTAGTCCCTAGTCTAGTCCCTAGTCTGGTCCCTAGTCTGGTCCCTAGTCTGGTCCCTAGTCTAGTCCTGGTTTAGTCCTGGTTTAGTCCTGGTTTAGTCCTGGTTTAGTCCTGATTTTTATCCTCATTTAATCCTGGTCTAGTCCCTGGTCTAGTCCTGGTCTAGTCCTGGTTTAGTCCTGGTTTAGTCCATATTTAATCCTGGTTTAGTCCCTGGTCTAGTCCTGGTTTAGTTCTGATTTGTCCTGGTCTAATCCCTGGTCTAGTCCCTGGTCTAGTCCCTGGTCTAGTCCCTGGTCTGGTCCCTGGTCTGGTCCCTGGTCTGGTCCCTGGTCTCGTCCCTGGTCTAGTCCCTGGTCTAGTCCCTGGTCTAGTCCCTGGTCTCGTCCCTGGTCTAGTCCCTGGTCTAGTCCCTGGTCTAGTCCCTGGTCTAGTCCCTGGTCTCGTCCCTGGTCTCGTCCCTGGTCTCGTCCCTGGTCTCGTCCCTGGTCTCGTCCCTGGTCTAGTCCCTGGTCTAGTCCCTGGTCTAGTCCCTGGTCTCGTACCTGGTCTCGTCCCTGGTCTCGTCCCTGGTCTCGTCCCTGGTCTAGTCCCTGGCGCCTCACACTGTCGTAACACTGACACGGTGTGTGCGTCGGACATTACAGTACGGCTTTAACCTCGCTTATTATTTAATTATAGGTGTTTTTACAATAAAACGATACCTCGAAAAGTTTGGTTTTCAACTCACCTCTCCACAGATCAGACCGGTAAATTGGCTTGGGGCTTGTTTCCATGGAAATATACAAGTTTATTATCAATCCGTGCACCAACATCTCCATAGTAACACACCCTCCACAAATGTAAACCCATTTTGTAATTTTGCTAAAGCATTTTTGTCTGTTTTTTGGCTAAAGCGTGAATTGTGTCTCCACGGTAACGGCTGAACATTCCACCGTACAGCCACACGCAGAATACCCCCAGCGTGATATTGTGCAGTTCCACTTACTTCCTCTGAGAGTAGCTTCGTTCACTTCGATCTCTCCTCGGGTTGGGTCCTCGTACTCCAGGCGGGGGTGGTAGCTGGCCGGGTCCGGTCTTGGGTCTGGTCTCGGTCCTGGTCTTGGTTCTGGTTCTTGGACCGGACTGGGGCTGGAGTATCCGTTAGTGAAAGTCTCTGGGGGAGTGTCCGAGCGCTCGCGTTCGATCTCAAACACCGCCACCAACTGGAAAAGACAAGGAAGGACATTCTAATTTAGTTTCTCGGAATTTTCAATGACGTTCATTGTCCTTGATTTTTACAGGGACTAAACCAGGACTAAACCAGGACTAAACCAGGGACTAAACCAGGACTAAACCACAGACTAAACCAGGACTAAACCAGGGACTAAACCAGGACTAGACCACAGGCTAAACCAGGGACTAAACCAGGACTAAACCAGGATTAAACAGGGACTAAACCAGGACTAAACTACAGATTAAAACAGGGACTACACCACAGATTAAACCACAGACTAAATAAGGGACTAAACCACAGACTAAACCACAGACTAAACCAGGGACTAAACCAGGGACTAAACCAGGGACTAAACCAGGGACTAAACCACAGACTAAACCAGGACTAAACCAGGGACTAAACCAGGGACTAAACCAGGGACTAAACCAGGACTAAACCAGGATTAAACAGGAACTAAACCAGGAATAACCAGGGACTAAACCAGGGACTAAACCAGGGACTAAACCAGGACTAAACCAGGGACTAAACCAGAACCAAACCAGGATTAAACAAGGACTAAACCAGGAATAACCACAGACTAAACCAGGACTAAACCGCAGACTAAACCAGGGACTAAACCAGGACTAAACCACAGGCTAAACCAGGGACTAAACCAGACTAAACCAGGACTAAACCACAGACTAAACCACAGAATAAACCAGGGACTAAACCACAGACTAAACCAGGACTAAACCAGGGACTAAACCAGGACTAAACCACAGACTAAACCAGGACTAAACCAGGGACTAAACCAGGACTAGACCACAGGCTAAACCAGGGACTAAACCAGGACTAAACCAGGATTAAACAGGGACTAAACCAGGACTAAACTACAGATTAAAACAGGGACTACACCACAGATTAAACCACAGACTAAATAAGGGACTAAACCACAGACTAAACCACAGACTAAACCAGGGACTAAACCAGGGACTAAACCAGGGACTAAACCAGGACTAAACCAGGGACTAAACCAGGGACTAAACCAGGACTAAACCAGGATTAAACAGGAACTAAACCAGGAATAACCAGGGACTAAACCACAGACTAAACCACAGACTAAACCAGGACTAAACCAGGGACTAAACCAGGACTAGACCACAGGCTAAACCAGGGACTAAACCAGGACTAAACCAGGATTAAACAGGGACTAAACCAGGACTAAACTACAGATTAAAACAGGGACTACACCACAGATTAAACCACAGACTAAATAAGGGACTAAACCACAGACTAAACCACAGACTAAACCAGGGACTAAACCAGGGACTAAACCAGGGACTAAACCAGGACTAAACCAGGGACTAAACCAGGGACTAAACCACAGACGAAACCAGGACTAAACCAGGATTAAACAGGAACTAAACCAGGAATAACCAGGGACTAAACCAGGGACTAAACCAGGGACTAAACCAGGGACTAAACCAGGACTAAACCAGGGACTAAACCAGAACCAAACCAGGATTAAACAAGGACTAAACCAGGAATAACCACAGACTAAACCAGGACTAAACCGCAGACTAAACCAGGGACTAAACCAGGACTAGACCACAGGCTAAACCAGGGACTAAACCAGACTAAACCAGGACTAAACCACAGACTAAACCAGGGACTAAACCACAGAATAAACCAGGGACTAAACCACAGACTAAACCAGGACTAAACCAGGGACTAAACCAGGACTAAACCACAGACTAAACCAGGACTAAACCAGGGACTAAACCAGGACTAGACCACAGGCTAAACCAGGGACTAAACCAGGGACTAAACCAGGACTAGACCACAGGATAAACCAGGGACTAAACCAGACTAAACCAGGACTAAACCACAGAATAAACCAGGGACTAAACCACAGACTAAACCAGGGACTAAACCACAGACTAAACCAGGACTAAACCAGGGACTAAACCAGGAACTAAACCAGGATTAAACAGGGACTAAACCACAGACTAAATAAGGGACTAAACCACAGACTAAACCAGGACTAAATCCCAAGACTAAAATAGGACTAACCAGGAGTCACAGAACTACACCAAGAGATCTAAACCAGGTGTAAACTGGGACCAAACCAGAACTACACCAGAACTAAACTAGAAGTAAACCATGAGACAGGGAGAACATGTACACTCCACTCAGGGAGATCAGAATTTAACCCACAACCTCCTTATATAAAAAAAAAAAATCCCAAGAATATTGAGAAATAGGCTCAATATCCAATACTGATTCTGATTCCACAATAATAATAAAAAAAAAACTTTCTTTGGACAAAATCTTGTGATTTTCCACATTAAATTGTAGTATTTTCTTTTCTTATATTTGTGTAATTCCCCCACTATTACCTGTATTTTTTTTCCCCTCACTCATCCTCCTGGTTTAGTCCTGATTTTATTTAATCCTGGTATATTCCCTGGTATATTCCCTGGTCTAGTCTCTGGTCTAGTCCCTGGTCTAGTCCCTGATCTAGTCCCTGGTCTAGTCCATGGTCTAGTCCATGGTCTAGTCCATGGTCTAATCCCTGATCTAGTCCCTTGTCTAGTCCTGGTTTAGTCCTAGTTTAGTCTTGGTTTATTCCTTATTTAATCCTGGTCTAGTCCTGGTTTAGTCCTGGTTTATTCCTTATTTAATCCCGGTCTAGTCCCTGGTCTAGTCCCTGGTTTAGTCCTGGTTTAGTCCCTGGTTTATCCTTGGTTTCTTTTTCCTCCTCTGCTCTCCTCATTACCGAACTGCCACGTAACTCATATAAAACCTGTCATAAATATTTACCAAACCAAGTCAGAATTAGAAAAAAACATGAAAACCTGTCACTTAAATCAGGCATTTAATCTTGTCATTAATTCTGGTCAATATTCAGTTGGATTGACAACAATTTCTCAGACAAGACGACACCAAAACACCGAAACCATCAACACGACCTTACCAAGATGGCCGCCTCACACTGTCATAACACTGTCACGGCGTGTGCGTCGGACATTATCTCTGTAATCGGATGAGACTGGAGAATGAAAACGTGTCCGGTGTAATTACGGTGAGGGGCCGCGGTGGACACATTAATCAGGTCGTTTAGAAAAGTTCTAATTGAGATTTGGTTGTGACAGGCGAGAGGTTTACGAGCTTTTGTTTTGACACGATGAACGGATAAAACTGGATTAAACAGAGGAGGAGAGGAAATGAGCAGTTAACGAACGACAACAAGAGGTACAGAGGAGGGAGAGTGAAGATATGGTGCAGAGGAGTTTATTTTTAAATGGCATTTAGAATCGTATTTTTGTATCTTGATAAAAACTGAGTGACATTTTAAAGCCACAGGGTGTAACCTTCATCAGCTTCTCTCTGCACGAGTCTAAAACTAAAACTGCATTTAGACAATCATTATTTTCACTTTACAGGGATGAAAGTGCCCAATCAAGAAAAAAAGAGGAAAGTCACAGCTGTTGTGAAAGAACTGCGCGCGCTCACTCGCTCGCTCGGTCCACAGCTCCAGACACGGGCTCGTGTGGCTCGCACACCAGCAGAAGTTTAATACGAGACACGTACTTTTGTTCTGAATACGGGACGATTCTGTTTTTCAAGGGATGGTTGGTGACCCTAAACACAACTATACACACATATATATATATATATATATATATACATACATATATATATATATATATATATACATACATACATATATATACATATATATACATATATACATACACACATATATATATATATATATATATATACACACCCAAAATCTTTCAACGAATTTGCACAGATATTAAAAAAAAAAAAAGACCCCGCGGCTGAAAAAAAAGCGGCGATCCGCTAAGAGGCGGAACTCTTTCATCCCTGATTTTAACTGAATAAATCAATTGTGGTTAGATATTTTAGAGACTTGGTTTAATCCTGGTTTGGTCCCAGGTTTAGTCCCTGGTCTAGTCCATGGTCTAGTCCCTGGTCTAGTCCCTGGTCTAGTCCCTGGTCTAGTCCCTGGTCTAGTCCCTGGTTTAGTCCCGGTCTAGTCCCGGTCTAGTCCCGGTCTAGTCCTGGTTTAGTCCCTGGTTTAGTCCTGGTCTAGTCCCGGTTTAGTCCCGGTCTAGTCCCGGTTTAGTCCAGGTTTAGTCCAGGTTTAGTCCAGGTTTAGTCCCGGTCTAGTCCTGGTTTAGTCCCTGGTTTAGTCCCGGTCTAGTCCCGGTCTAGTCCCGGTCTAGTCCTGGTCTAGTCCCGGTCTAGTCCCGGTCTAGTCCTGGTTTAGTCCCGGTTTAGTCCAGGTTTAGTCCAGGTTTAGTCCCGGTCTAGTCCTGGTTTAGTCCCTGGTTTAGTCCCGGTCTAGTCCCGGTCTAGTCCTGGTCTAGTCCTGGTTTAGTCCCGGTCTAGTCCCGGTCTAGTCCCGGTCTAGTCCCGGTCTAGTCCCGGTTTAGTCCCGGTTTAGTCCCGGTCTAGTCCTGGTTTAGTCCTGGTTTAGTCCTGGTTTAGTCCAGGTTTAGTCCAGGTTTAGTCCCGGTTTAGTCCCTGGTCTAGTCCCTGGTTGCATTATCTCCTCTGCTCTCCTCATTTAAACTTCAGTATTCGTCTCTTTGCTTTGGGAGTTCTTTGCTTCGTGATGGATGCCGTCTGTGAGTCTGCACTCTTCGGTCCAGACCTCATCCATCACCACTTCAGATCTGATCTTTTATTTAGCGTTCCCTCCCTCGTTTTTTTTTTGGAGTTCTGTTTCCGTACGGGGTCCAGTCGAGGAGCAGGAGCTGTTTTGCATACAGGAAAGTGTCACCAGGAAATTGCACTGTGGGAGGTCCAAGTGAAATGGGTTTAGCTGTGATCATAATCTCGAATCGCTTTTATTGTTTGTACGTGAAAACGCACGTTTGATTGATCTGTGTTTCTAACTGTAGGCACTGCTCTGTCTGAAGCTCTGTTACTTCAAATTAGACTTTAATCTACGTTTTAAAGAGCGCCTATTACACTATTTTCTGACCTGGAGTTGTGTTTTTGTTTCATTCACACATGTTTAACACACAAACCCTGCGCATTTAGGCCGAGTTCCACCTTGTGATGTCATGTGGTGATACAGGAAGTGCTCCACTGTGTTTTTAAATGCCACACACCTTCACTGGAATCATTTGGATCATTTCAGCCCTGAAATTGCCCAACGTAAACGGTAGCTGCAAACTTAGAAACTACAGCTTTATGACATCACAAGGTGGACCAGAGCATTTTGAGCTTTGGAGATGTAGACGGACGAAAAATAAAGAGTTACTCACACATCTGAATGAAGAAAAACACAACTCCAGGTCTGTTTTTGAGGAGGAAACAACATTACAACACAAATAAAAGCTCACAAGAGTCCTTTTTGTGCAATATAGGATCTTTACGAGGAGAAAATAATCCCGCACTCTGTCTCGTTTTCAGCCCTAGGCTTTCATCAGGCAAAATGGAGTAAGAGCTAAAGGTGGACATCTTAAATAGGGTGTGGCAGGCACCCAAGGGTGACAGGTCGTAAAAGAACAGTGTACCCAAAACAACATAATTCAAAATCCAAAGGCAATCAATCAAAACAGTGTAATGTAAATAATAATAATAATAATAGAACCATAATTGAAAAATAATGAGAGGAGAATATTCAAATACATATAGATCTAGTAAATATGTAACTATAGAATAAGACTGGCGTGCTATATACATATCTACATATTAGGGATGCACGATATACAGGCATTAAGCATATTTTCGCATTCGTGTATCTCGTCTCGTCTCGTATCACTGCGCTCACATTAGCTGCCTGTTGCCTGTTCACTCGTAAACTTCCCCTGACGGCGGAGCGCATCCGTCGTTCACTTCCGCTAAAGGTTAACAGGCTAATAATAAGTAATAGGCGCGTAGTGATACGAATCAAGACGAGATACGCGAATGCGAAAATACGCTGCTGGATGTTTCGTGGACGCAAATATATCACCTTTCGGACAAATGTTTTGTTTTGAGAAGAAAAACAAGCTTTATTACGAGTCCCAGCGAACTCACCGGACCTAATTACCCGAGCACCAGAACGCGAGCAGAACCGGGCTGAGCGCAAACTGTCAGAGGTAACTCAGTGTTACCGCACGTAACTTTTAGAAGGAAACCCATACAGATAACATTAAAAAAAAAAAACACTATCCCTTTAAGATGTCCATCTTTTACTCCATTTTGCCAGATGAAGACCTAGTGCCTAAACGTTGCACATCTCAATAAATCTCACATTTTGCAAGTAAGACGGAGTGCGGGATTATTTTCTCCTCGTATATTCTGCGTCTGCTCCCTCACCTCCAACGCACCCGTTTGAAGAAATTGAAGTTCTCATTCTTGCAATAGAGGATCTTTAAAATATGAACTCTGAACAGAACCCAATTATTAAAACTGCTATTACATATTTTCCACAAATTATTCAACCCTAAACGAGAATATACAATAGCCTAAATAAGGACTGGCCTGATTGACACAGATGCTGTAAGTGACTGAGATTGTGCGGAGACAGTCCCTCCGGCGGACCGGTTCTCTCCGTGGGTAAAGTGTTTGTGAAGCTGCACAGATGCTGCAGAGCCAAATCTGCTGACAGGGGACGGGTGCTGACGAGGGTCAAACTCAGGTGAGAAAATCTGAGTCAGCATCACACTGAGAAACGCTGACGCCAATGTTCAACGACAGGACCAACACGGAAGGAGAGGTTTGGTTTAGAACTGGTTCAGTCCCTGGTTTAGTCCCTGGTTTAGTCTCTGGTTTAGACCCTGGTTTAGTCTGGGTTTAGTTTCTGGTTAAGATCCCGGTTTAGGCCCTGCTTTAGTCTGGGTTTAGTCCCTGGTTTAGTCAGGGTTTAGTTTCTGGTTTAGACCCTGGTTTAGTCCCGGTTCAGTCCCGGTTCAGTCCCGGTTTAGCCCCTGGTTTAGGCCCTGGTTTAGTCTGGGTTTAGTTTCTGGTTTAGTCCCTGGTTTAGGCCCTGGTTCAGTCTGGGTTTAGTTTCTGGTTCAGACCCTGGTTTAGACCCTGGTTTAGTCCCGGTTTAGTCCCAGTTCAGTCCCGGTTTAGCCCCTGGTTTAGGCCCTGATTTAGTCTGGGTTTAGTTTCTGGTTTAGACCCTGATTTATTCCTGGTTTAGTCCCTGGTTTAGGCCCTGGTTTAGGCTGGGTTTAGTCTCGGTTTAGAACCTAGTTTAGTCTGGGTTTAGTCTGGGTTTAGTCTGGGTTTAGTCCCTGGTTTAGTCTGGGTTTAGTCCCTGGTTTAGTCTGGGTTTAGTCTGGGTTTAGTCCCTGGTTTAGTTCCTGGTTTAATCTGGGTTTAGTCTGGGTTTACTCCCTGGTTTAGTCACTGGTTTAGTTTGGGTTTAGTCAGGGCTCAGTCCCTGGTTTAGTCTGGGTTTAGTCTGGGTTTAGTCCCTGGTTTAGTTCCTGGTTTAGTCAGGGCTCAGTCCCTGGTTTAGTCTGGGTTTAGTCCCTGGTTAAGTTCCTGGTTTAGTGAGGGCTCAGTCCCTGGTTTAGTCTGGGTTTAGTCACTGGTTTAGTTTGGGTTTAGTCAGGGCTCAGTCCCTGGTTTAGTCTGGGTTTAGTTCCTGGTTTAGTCAGGGTTAAGTCCCTGGTTTAGTCTGGGTTTAGTCTGGGTTTAGTCTGGGTTCAGTCTGGGTTCAGTCTGGGTACAGTCCCTGGTTTAGTCTGGGTTTAGTCTGGGTTTAGTCCCTGGTTTAGTCTGGGTTTAGTCTGGGTTCAGTCTGGGTACAGTCCCTGGTTTAGTCTGGGTTTAGTTCCTGGTTTAGTCAGGGTTCAGTCCCTGGTTTAGTCTGGGTTTAGTCTGGGTTTAGTCTGGGTTCAGTCTGGGTTCAGTCTGGGTACAGTCCCTGGTTTAGTCTGGGTTTAGTCTGGGTTTAGTCCCTGGTTTAGTCTGGGTTTAGTCCCTGGTTTAGTCTGGGTTTAGTCTGGGTTTAGTCTGGGTTCAGTCTGGGTACAGTCCCTGGTTTAGTCTGGGTTTAGTCTGGGTTTAGTCCCTGGTTTAGTCTGGGTTCAGTCTGGGTTCAGTCCCTGGTTTAGTCCTGTTTTATTCCATGTTTATTGCTGATCCCAGATCTGATCTTGAACATTTCTACTTAACAAAAATACCCTGAACAGAAATCCAGTCACGTTGTTGTAGTCCCACGTTCACAGCACAGCGCTAGCATAACTGTGGCGATTTGCACACGGCGCACTCCTGTTTGCTCTGTTATGCTAATGTGAAACAGGGTCATATTATTCAAACGCTGGTTGACACGCCGCTGCCTCAGGTCCATATCAATTTCCCTTTCGGAGAAGGAGAAAAATAAGGCCATTTGTCTCACGGAATGCTAATGCGAAGCAGGGGAGGCTAAACCACAGCTAGCATCACTCAGCCAAGGCTAACCAAGCGCCTGTGAAATGCAAAAGGAGGATAAATATTGGTCCAATGCTTTTTTCAACGAATAAATGAACTGAAAATAGTTGGGGTCTCGGGGCAAGAAGTTTTGTTGAAAAGAAGTCAAAAAGAAAGGTGCAAACGAGATCGAAACCAGGCCTGAACCAAGATCAAATCAGGACCAAATCAGGAGGCAACGAAGACCAAATCAGGAGGCAACGAGGACCAAACCAGGAGTAAACGAGGACCAAATCAGGAGGCAACGCAGACCAAATCAGGAGGCAACGAGGACCAAACCAGGAGTAAACGAGGACCAAACCAGGAGTAAACGAGGACCAAACCAGGAGTAAACGAGGACCAAATCAGGAGGCAACGAGAACCAAACCAGACCGCTGAAACACTCATTTATGCTTTCATCACTTCCAGATTAGACTATTACAATAGCATTGTTTACAGTACATCCTCCAAAACACTCAATAAGCTACAATACATTCCAAACTCTTCTGCCCGTCTTCTCACACACACCCGCTCCCGTGAACATATCACCCCTGTCCTCCAGAACCTCCACTGGCTCCCCATCCCTCAGCGCATACAGTTCAAAGTTGTCCTCATCACCTTCAAAGCCCTCTATCAACTGGCCCAGACCTGCTCGCAGACCTGCTCCACCGCCACACCCCATCCCGCTCTCTCCGCTCCTCCCATTCAAACCTCTTGTCCCTCCCCTGCAGGACCAAGCTCCGAACCTGGGGAGACAGAGCCAACCCTCTGGAACACGCTACCTCAACACCTCCGAGACTGCACAGACCTCATCATCTTCAAAAAAAACCTCAAGACCCATCTGTTCAAAGCTGCTTTTAATGTTTAAATTATTTGCCATTTTAATTCATTTTGTTTTATTTTTGACTGTTTTATGGACTGATTTTATTGTATTGCTCTGTGAAGCGTCTTTGAGTGTCATGAAAAGCGCTATATCAATAAAATGTATTATTATTATTATTAAACCAGGAGTCAACGAGGACCAAATCAGGAGGCAACGAGGACCAAATCAGGAGTCAACGAGGACCAAATCAGGAGTCAACAAGGACCAAATCAGGAGGCAATGAGGACCAAATCAGGAGTCAACGAGGACCAAATCAGGAGTCAACAAGGACCAAGCCAGGACCCAACCAGGACCACAGCCTGTATAAATAAGTGGACTAAGCAAATGTGACATCACCTATAGCGTTTGGCTCCAGTCAAATGAAGCTCATCGAGGCTCAAATCAAGACCAAATCAGGACCAAACCAGGACTCAACGAGGACCAAACCAGGAGTCAACGAGGACCAAGCCAGGGCTCATCCAGGACTCAGCCAGAACCCAACCAGGACCACAGACTGTATAAATAAGTGGACTAAGTGAATGCGACGTCACCTATAGCGTCTGGCTCCAGTCAAATGAAGCTTATCGAGGCTCAAATCAGGACCAAATCAGGACCAAACCAGGAGTCAACGAGGAGTCAACGAGGACCCAACCAGGACTCATCCAGGACTCAGTTTACATGGAAATAATAAACACATTAAACAATTTTTATTTAATTCCACTCAATGCCTGGAGGTTGGGAAGGGTTCTGATTGGACAAGGACACGAACGGATTTACGTCGACCGGAAGAAAACGCACACTTCAGCTGCTACTGGCTTTTTTGTCATCTCGGTTTGTCGTTGCACCGCGGACACAAATCCAAACTTTTTCCGCAGTCGTTCTGATGATAATGAAGCAGCAGCTGGAGAATTCCATCATCACGCTTTACGTCTTTCGCTGAGAAGAAGGGAAGAGCGAAATCCAAAGAGCAGTGGATGAAAGTCCGAAGTGTGGACCGGTGGAGCCGTCGTTTGGATTGCGTCAAAACGAGCATGTGCTGAACGACTGGAGTTATTTTTAAGAAGAATGAAATGTTTACATAATGAAGGAATAAATTAATTCGGCTTTAAAATCTGAATAAACCACCCACTTACTTTGGGATTGAGTTTAATTCCGAATAATAATTTTCATTAGGAATTAATTTTTATTCTGAATTAAAGCTCTCATGTAAACATGGTAATTGTGGTTTATCTTGTAGCTCTGTACAGCGTAAGGCCAAACAGTGCCCCCTGTGTCCCGGTTCTGTCACTGCACTTGTCTTTTTTTCCCAGTTCTTTCTTTCATTTGCTGTTCTAATCACGCCATTTTTCTTCAGTGAATCTTCATCACGTCTCACAATGCACTTCTATTGAGATGCCTCTGCTGCCGAATCATTCATCTTACAAACTCTGCTTCTCTCGCTCGTTTCTCTCTCTATTTCTTTCTCTGTACATCTATACTCCCTTCTCCTCCCTTTCTCCTTCTCATCTCTCCTTCTATCCTCTTTTAACCTTTCCCCACATTTTTTCTCTCTCCATCTCTACCTTTCCCTCTCTATATATTTCTGTGTACATCTATACTCCTTTCTCCTTCTCATCTCTCCTTCTATCCTCTTTAACCTTTCCCTTCTCTCTCTCTCCCACATTCTCTCTCTCTCTCATATATTCTCTCTCTCCAACATTCTCTCTCTCTCTCACACATATTCTCTCTCTCACACACATATTGTCTCTCTCCCACATTGTCTCTCTCTCGTATATTCTCTCTCCCACATTCTCTCTCTCCCTCTCATATATTCTCTCTCTCTCACACATATTCTCTCTCTCTCACATATTCTCTCTCTCTCTCTCACATATTCTCTCTCTCTCTCACATATTCTCCATATTCTCTCTCTCTCTCCCACATTCTCTCTCTCATATATTCTCTCTCTCACACATTCTCTCTCTCACATATTCTCTCTCTCTCACATAGTCTCTCTCTTTCATATATTCTCTCTCTCTCTCTGTCATATATTCTCTCTCTCTCTCATATATTCTCTCTCTCTCACACACATTCTCTCTCACATATTCTCCATATTCTCTCTCTCTCCCACATTCTCCCTCTCTCATATATTCTCTCTCTCTCACACATATTCTCTCTCCCTCACATATTCTCCATATTCTCTCTCTCTCTCTCTCCCACATTCTCTCTCTCATATATTCTCTCTCTCTCACACATATTCTCTCTCTCTCACATATTCTCCATATTCTCTCTCTTTCCCACATTCTCCCTCTCTCATATATTCTCTCTCTCTCACACATATTCTCTCTCTCTCACATATTCTCCATATTCTCTCTCTCTCTCCCACATTCTCTCTCTCATATATTCTCTCTCACACATTCTCTCTCTCTTTCCCACATTCTCCCTCTCTCATATATTCTCTCTCTCTCACACATATTCTCTCTCTCACACATATTCTCCATATTCTCTCTCTCTCTCCCACATTCTCTCTCTCATATATTCTCTCTCTCACACATTCTCTCTCTCTCTCACATATTCTCTCTCTCTCATATATTCTCTCTCTCTCTCTCTCTCTCTCATATATTCTCTCTCTCTCTCATATATTCTCTCCCTCTCACACACATATTCTCTCTCTCGCTCACACACATTCTCTCTCTCACATATTCTCCATATTCTCTCTCTCTCTCCCACATTCTCTCTCTCTCATATATTCTCTCTCTCTCACACATATTCTCTCTCTCTCACATATTCTCCATATTCTCTCTCTCTCTCCCACATTCTCTCTCGCTCATATATTCTCTCTCTCTCACACATATTCTCTCTCTCTCACATATTCTCCATATTCTCTCTCTCTCCCACATTCTCTCTCGCTCATATATTTTCTCTCACACATATTCTCTCTCTCACATATTCTCCATATTCTCCTCTCTCTCCCACATTCTCTCTCTCTCTCTCTCTCATATATTCTCTCTCTCTCTCATATATTCTCTCTCTCACACACATATTCTCTCTCTCTCTCTCACACACATATTCTCTCTCTCTCACACACATATTCTCTCCCTCTCTCACAGATATTTTCTCTCACACATTCTCTCTCTCTCACACATATTCTCTCTCTCCCACATTCTCTCTCTCCCACATTCTCTCTTTCCCACATTTTCTCTCTCTCCCACATATTCTCTCTCTCTCTCCCACATTTCCTCTCTCTCCCACATTTTTTCTCTCTCATATTCTCTCTCTCCCACTTCTCTCTCTCCCACATTTTTTCTCTCTCTCTCTCTCCCACACTTTTTCTCTCTCTCTCTCTCCCACATTTTCTCTCTCTCTCTCCCCCACATTTTCTCTCTCTCTCTCTCCCTCCCCCACATTTCTCTCTCGCCCACATTTTTCTCTCTCTCCCACATTTTCTCTCTGTCTCATATTTTTTCTCTCTCCCTCTCTAAAGGATGGGCCCTTTGCTCTTTTATTTAACTTTTCTCTCTCTTTTTACCTCTCTCTCAACCTCCCTTTCCCTCTCTCTTCCTCTCCCTCCTCCCTTCTCTCTCTCCCTTTCCTCCTAATCTCTCCTTCTGCCCCATCTCTCTCCTTTCTCACTCTCCCCCTCGATGTACCTTCTCCTCCCTTTGCTTTTTATCTCTCCCCTCACTCCCCGCGCTCCTTCAATTTATCTTTCCTCTCTAAACCCTACCTTTCTCTCTCTCCCTCTTCTTTCCTTCAGTGTCTCTCCCTCTCTCAACCTCCCTCCCTACTCTACTAGTCTTTCCTCTCACTCTCTCCTCCTCCCCTCCATCTTCCTCATCATCTCCCTCTCTCCCTCTGTCCTCCATTCTTCTTGTTTTGTTCACTTTAGAACAGCAGATGCATTATTCAGAGGCAGAGGGTGGGACACCGATCATTTTATACATCTATAGGTTCCACAGACAGACGCACAACGAACACACACACACACATACAAACATACACACAAACATACACACACACAAACGCAACGATATTATAGCAACAAATACAGACACACAGAGAAAGAGACACACATGCATATACACACAAACATACACTCAGAGACACACACACATGCAACAATACTATAGCAGCAAATACACACACACACAAACATACACACACACAAACGCAATGATATTATATCAACAAATACAGACACACAGAGAAAGAGACACACACACATGCATATACACACAAACATACACACACACAAACGCAATGATATTATAGCAACAAATACAGACACACAGAGAAAGAGACACACACACAGAAAAACACACATGCACAGAGACATACACACAGACATGCAACAATACTATAGCAACAAATACACACACAGAGAAAGAGACACACACACACGCATACACACGCAAACATACACTCAGAGACACACAAACACACACAATACTATAGCCGCAAACACACAACAATACACAGACAGAGACACACAACAATACTATAGCAGCAAATAGACACAGAGACACAGACATACACACACGCAACTAGGGATGCATGATATATCTGCATTAACATCAGTATCGGCCGATATTGCAAAAAAAAAATTTTTTTTGAACATATCGGTATCGGCCCGATGTGTAAAACTGGGCCGATATTAACGGCCGATATTTGTCCGTACTATAAACACCAGATTAAGAGTGACATGGTGCGTCATGTGTTTGTGTTAAAAGATCAATATTTCATCAGATCAATAAGTTAGTTAAAGGTTATAAACGAGTTCATTTCATATTTGTAAATAGTTAAAAAGAGTTAAAGGTAAAATCAGAGTGAGAACTCTTCACCTTTAAGGATGGTTCTGTTGTGAGTAAAGAGTGAGCGTTCCTGTGTTAAAGTCCGCTCTGTTTTATATGAATGAAGCCTGAAGACGCTCGTGTTCACGCGCAATATGTTTTATACGTTTGAACCTCGGCGAATTTTCACCTTTGTGAGTATTTTATGTTAACACTTTGATTAAGGTGATGTATATATTACATTTGAACAAGACGTGAACTTGTGTTTTCACGGAGCTAACTGTTTAAGATACTCGTATTTTGTTCATCACATGTTTACGACATTAGTAATGTGCCTTCTGTGTTCTATGTTTCAGTTACTACATAAATATAAAAGAGACCTCCATAAAACAAGAAAAGTACGCCTTGTGTACAGAGTTTTTCTTTATTAGTTCGCTGGCTGTCAAGCCTCACAGTCACGTGTCGTGAGGACGGCACATGTGATTTATCATCCTTGTGTTTTTTTTAATGTAAACTTTCTCACAGGGGTTTTGTGAATAAAATAAGTTAAGCTTTATGGAGTCAAAACATGTTTTGAAAATAAAAGAAGACATTCAAAAATTAATTTTGCATGATTTTTAGTCTGTATAAAATGTTATCTCAGAATAATAATAATATTAAAAAAAAAAAAAAAAAAAAAAAACGGTATCGGTTAATATCGGTTATCGGCCATATCAGCACCATTAACGTCGGATATCGGTATCGGCTAAAATTGTCACATCGGTGCATCCCTACCCGCAACAATACTATAGCAGCAAATACACACAGACACACACACACTTAAAGGTGCATTGTGTAACTTTTCTGGTGGAGGGTCCGTCAAACGCTTTTCTCCATGGAGATGTTATCACTTTGTCTGGAATGTTCCACAGTGTGGCATTAAACCTTTCTATCGTCATGGAGACCAAACCAGACCAAGTCACAGGTCAGATCTGCGGAGAGACGACCCCGCTCGCCGTCAGAACGCCTGTCTTTTCAAGGTAGTTCTGAGCTATAAAACCAATGTCAAGTAGAGCTCATTAATGTCACACTGTGGAACATTATAGGCAAAGCAATGATGTAGCCATAGAAACAAAGAGGTGACGGACCCCCCACCAAAAAGGTTACACATTACACTTTTAAAAATGTCTCCCATGTTATAACATTCTTCCTCATCAAAAACATGTCTGAGGAGGTTTTAGAGTCATCCATGCATGTTTGAGTAATCTAGCGATCTCTCCTGGGCCCTATTCAAACCCTCTTTACGGTTAGCTGTACGATTCTGTACGAGGCTCCGCCCACAAGCCTACGTCACCCACGCTCCTACACGACAATTCTCCATAAATGTACAAAAACATGATACAAAACTGCACTGCGACTTCACAAACCTGGTACGATGTGCGCGGAGAGCAAAGGGAGAGGAGACAATTTGGACGTTTTTTGTTTTGTTTTCAGTGAATAAAGCATTTTCAAAACAATAAACGACGATGGTGATCTAAAACAATGTTACGTGTTAGCCGTTACCCACAATTAGAAAACATTTTCGCGATGGGGGGCACATTTCACGTGTTATTTCCTCGCGATTTTGCCCCTCAATTACAGAACGAAGCATGTCTCTGTCTGCACCATCTCTCTGTTGTTTAGTCACGGTCGAGAGGAGCGGCGGAGGTGTAAAAGGCTCGTTCTTCACAGATATAATAAAACCTAATGGAAGCCGACAGAGCCCAGGTTCAGAGACGGATCGGCTCCGAACCGTGACCGGAGGAAATCCACCTCTGAGTGTGACAAACAAATGGGAAATTAGAGCCGATTTTAAAACACGGAACACTGAATCACGGGGTGTTCATAAAGACAAGGGTGGCAATGAATTAGCCACGGCTTTGAAATGAGTAGAAGACCAAGGGGATACTGGGAGTGAACCAGGACTAGATCAGGACCAAACCAGGACTAAACAAAGACTTAACCAGGACTTGATGTTTTTATAAGTTTGACGCTGCACGCCGTTTCTTCTTCTGTTTTAGCGTTAAGACGACACAGCGCCACTTGTTTGGACTAATGTTAAACGGCAGCGCCATTTTTCGCCGCACATTTGTTCAGAGTCGACGCGTGCATTTATTGGCTCACTGACGCGGGCTTATAAAGTCAAGGAACCGAAAGTTGGCACCGATCGAAAGTTCGTTTTTCAGTACCAGGACTTACCCAGCCTTTTCAGTCGGTTCCTACTTGGAAGAAAGTTTCGGTGCCCGGTCCTAGATTTAACTGGGACTAAACCAAAACTAAACCAGGACTAAAAAGATGAGTAACCAAAATACACCACGCAACACCATGTCTAAACCAGGTCTGAACCAGAACTAAAGCAGGACTAAGATCAGGACTAAAATCATGATTAAAACCAGGTCTTAAACAGGACTAAAGCAGGAACTAAACCAGAACTAACCCAGGGACTGAACCAGGACTAAGCCAGGACTAAAATCAGGACTAAACCAGGTCTGAACCAGGGCTAAACAAGGACTAAAATCAGGACTAAAAACAGGACTAAAATTAGGATTAAAACCAGGTCTGAACCAGGTCAAAACCACGATTAAAAAGATGAGTAACCAAGAGCGCACCACACGAGCAGCATTAAACCAGGTTTAAGTTGGTCTAGTGTACGAATTAACCAAACATGAGTAAATCAGTAAAAAAAAAAACACGTCTAAACCAGGACTAAAATCAGGTCCAAACCAGGACTGAACCAGGTCTAGGCCATGACTAAACCATAGCTAAACCATAACTAAAATCAAGACAAAAAAAAAATACTATGAATTTATTATAAGAACAGACTAAACCTGGTCTAACCTTGGTCTAAAATCAGGCCTGGCTTAGGACTCAACTAAGACTAAACCAGTACTAAAACCAGGACTAAACCAGGACTAAACCAGGACTAAAATCAGGACTAAACCAGGTCTGAACCAGGACTAAACAAGGACTTAAATAGGACTAAAATCAGGATTAAAACCAGGTCTAAACCAGGTTCGAACCAGGACTAAACCAGGACTAAACCAGGACTAAACCAGGACTAAACCAGGACTAAAATTAGGATTAAAGCCAGGTCTGAACCAGGACTAAACAAGGACTAAAATCAGGACTAAATCCAGTATTAAAACCAGGTCTGAACTAGGGGTGTGAAAAATAATCGTCATGACAATGCATCGCGATGCTAACTTTCACAATATACTGCATCGATTCTTGATGCCAAATATCGATTATTAATTTAAAAAACGGAAATGCGGAAAAGCGGAAATGCCGCTGCCTTCACGCCAGCGGCATTTCCGGCGGCGGGCTGTGTTTACACGCTGGAGCGGTTTTTAGAGCAACATGTGCGTTCACGCTGCGCTGTGCGTGCCCAATGCGCTCCTGTCTGCCGAAATACGGAAGTCTGAGAAGGACATCTTACCGAGTGTGACATAACGGCTGCTGAGGAGGTCGTCGCTGCAATGAAACCTATGAAAGTAGCTCCACTCGCAATATCAGAGGAGACCAGTCCAACGCCGTCTATTGTAGCGCCACTCCGTGCTCAACTCGTCCACGAGCTCCAAGACAATCTGACTGATTCCATCTTGACAAGGGAAATTAAAACCACAATGTGCCAGGATCTTAACAAGAGGTATTTGAGTGAAAAAGAGGCTCTGTATAAGACCTTTCCTTTCCGAGGACGAGAGTTAAGATGTTTACACTGGAGTAACTGCAGAAGCCATCAGGACCAAGTGGGCATTACAGGTAACATTAACAACAATACAATTAAAGTGTAATTTAACAATATAAATTCATATTTTAGCATTTAAAAGCATAAATAAGTAATGATAAAAGGAGAAATTCAAGTAATGATAAAAGGAGAAATTAAATAAGTAATAAATAAATACATATTAATACATAAATTAATGAATAAATAAATCTATCGTAGGTAAATGCAGTTGTCATCGGAAATAGATAAAAGCATTCACAGTTCGATTGTGTTGAACTGATTTCCAGGAAAGCAATGGACTTCGGTCAGTATCAAGGAAGGATGGCAGCCTTTTGTTATTGATTTGGTTTATTTGTTTTTGTTATTCAATAAATTCAGTTATGAATTGAGTTGCTCAGTTATCAATTGAAGACACTACTCTTTTATCCTCTTTTATCCTCTTTTTTTTGGTACATTTTCACTGAAGTATGTTGTATATATTGCAATGCATCGCAGTAATTCAAGTATCGTGATGCATCGTGATAGTATCGCATCGTGGCATATGAATCGTGATTCGAATTGAATCGTGACTTCTTTGCCAATACCCACCCCTAGTCTGAACCAGGTCTGAACCAGGATTAAACCAGGACTAAAATCAGAACTAAAACCAGAACTAAAACCAGGTCTAAGCCAGGTGTGAACCAGGTCTAAACCAGGTCAAAACCACAATTAAAAAGATAAGTAACCAAGAGCGCACCACACGAGCAGCATTAAACCAGGTTTAATTTGGTCTAGTGTACGAATTAACTAAACAGGACTAAAATCAGGTCTAAACCAGGACTGAACCAGGTCTAGGCCATAATTAAACCATAGCTAAACCATAACTAAACCAGGACTAAAAAAAAATTTCCATTTACAACTTATCATAAGAACTGACAGACTAAACCCGGTCTAACCTTGGTCTGAAATCAGGCCTGGCTTTGGAGTCATCTAAGACTAAACCAGTACTAAAACCAGGACTACACCAGGTCTAAACTAGGACTAAACCAGGACTAAGCACTTGCAGTGTAACATACCCCACTCAGTCACAGCTCCTATAAGCGCCTGTACTCTTCTGACACATTTTTGACATGTATTTTTCCAGCATTTCTCACATAAAACTGTATTTTTTGGCAGGTTTCTAAAATGTAAACATCTGGGAGCCCAAACAGCCTTAGCGTTAGCATGATGATTAGCTTTACAGACGTGCGATTCTGTAATGACACGCGCAATGACAAGCTAACGCGCTAACAGGATTAGCCCCGTAAGCCTCCTCTGGCAAATATTTTTACACCAAGTCCAACTGGGGCAGAGTTTAGAAAGTGCATTTGTAACATGGAGTGTGAAATATTGGGAAATTAACACTGCACAGAGTTAGAAATAACACTGGAAGCTGCACTGTGTAACTTTTCTGGTTGGGGGGGTCCATCACCTGCTTGTTTCTATGGAGATGTCACTGCTCTGCCTGGAACGTTCCATAGAGTTTTTTTTGTCTTTTTTTAGTCCCTGGTTTATTCCATTCCCTGGTCTAGTCTGGTCCCTGGGTCTAGTTCCTGGTCTATTCTAGTCCTTGGTCTAGTCCTTGGTCTAGTCCTTGGTCTAGTCCCTGCTCTAGTCCCTGGTCTAGTCCCTGGTCTAGTCCCTGGTCTAGTCCCTGGTCTAGTCCCCTCGTCTAGTCCTTGGTCTAGTCCTTGGTCTAGTCCTTGGTCTAGTCCTTGGTCTAGTCCTTGGTCTAGTCCCTGGTCTAGTCCCTGGTCTAGTCCCTGGTCTAGTCCCTGGTCTAGTCCTTGGTCTAGTCCTTGGTCTAGTCCTTGGTCTAGTCCTTGGTCTAGTCCCCTCGTCTAGTCCCCTCGTCTAGTCCCCTCGTCTAGTCCCCTCGTCTAGTCCCCTCGTCTAGTCCCCTCGTCTAGTCTTTGGTCTAGTCCTTGGTCTAGTCCCTGGTCTAGTCCCTGGTCTAGTCCCTGGGCTAGTCCCTGGTCTGGTCCCTGGTCTGGTCCCTGGTCTGGTCCCTGGTCTGGTCCCCTGGTCTAGTCCCTGGTCTAGTCCTTGGTCTAGTCCTTGGTCTAGTCCCTGGTCTAGTCCCTGGTCTAGTCCTTGGTCTAGTCCTTGGTCTAGTCCTTGGTCTGGTCCCCTGGTCTAGTCCAGTGTTTTTTTTTGTCTTTTTTAGTCCTTGGTTTATTCCATTCCCTGGTCTAGTCTGGTCCCTGGGTCTAGTTCCTGGTCTATTCTAGTCCCCGGTCTAGTCCCCGGTCTAGTCCCCGGTCTAGTCCCTGGTCTAGTCCCTGGTCTAGTCCCTGGTCTAGTCCCTGGTCTAGTCCCCGGTCTAGTCCCCGGTCTAGTCCCCGGTCTAGTCCCTGGTCTTTATTTACTTTTTTATTTGATCAGTTTCTCAAATCAGATGTTTTGCTGACAGATAACACATACAGCTGTCGCATAAGCACGGGTAAAAAAAAAAACGTCTGAAACATCAGGAGCGTTGCCATAGCGATTAACAATTGTAAACACTTCCTGTCACATGTGCGAGGAAGACGAGCCCCCGGGAGGTCTTCTGTGTGACGGGGCCGTTTCAAAATGAAGCCACAGGTCGGAACATCTGGTCCGTTTTAAAATCCCATTTCAAAAGTGAACGCCTGAAGATAACGGCTATTATGATGAACAGAGCGAAAGACAGAGAGAATGAAGGAGGGATGGAGGGAGAAAGGTGGGAGGGAGGAAGAGAATGGGGGAAGGGGGAAGGATAGGGAGGAAAGAGAGAGGGTGAAGGACAAAGGGACAGAGAGAGAGAGAGAGAGAGAGAGAGCAGGCAGGGCGAAACAGGGTGGAGGAAAGAGAGAGAGAGAGAGAGAGTGGGGGGAAAGAGAGAGAGAGAGAAGGCAGGGGGAAACAGAGGGTGGAGGAAAGAGAGAGAGAGAAAGGGTGGGGGGAAAGAGAGAGAGAGAGAAGGCAGGGGGAAACAGAGGGTGGAGGAAAGAGAGAGAGGGAGGAGGAAAAAGAGAGAGAAAGAGAGAGAGGGAGGAGGAAAAAGAAAGGGAGAGAGAGGGTGGAGGAAAAAGAAAGGGAGAGAGAGAGGGTGGAGGAGAAAGAGAGCGAGAGAGAGAGGGTGGAGGAGAGAGAGAGAGAAGGTGGATGAAAAAGAAAGGGAGAAATGGAGAGGATGGAGGAAAAAGAGAAAGAGAGAGAGAAAGAGGATGGAGGAAAGAGAAAGAGAGGGGGGAGGAAAAAGAGAGAGGGTGGAGAAAAAAAGAGGGGGGGTGGAGGAAAGAGAGAGAGAGAGGGTGGAGGAAAGAGAGAGAGGGGGGTGGAAAAAGAGAGAGAGGGTGGAAGGAGGGAGCAAGAGAGGAAGGAAGGAAGGGAGGAAGGAGGGAGGGAAAGGAAGGAGGAAAGAGGGGGGAGGAAAAAAGGAAGAGAGAGGGCAGGGAGGCAGGGGGAGGGGCAGAAAGAAAGAAAACTATGATGATGAACAGAGTGAAGGAGGGAGAGAGAATGGAAGGAGCAAATGGAATGGAAGGAGGGAGAAGGGAGGGAGGGAGGGAGGAAGAGAATGGAAGGAAGGGTGAAGGACAAAGGGACAGAGAGAGAGAGAGAGAGAGAGAGAGAGAGAGAGAGAGAGAGAGAGAGAAGGGAAAGAGAGCAAAAGAGAGAGGGTATGGGTGGGGCAGAAAGAAAGAAAAACATCATGGTGAAAGAGCAACAGAGAGGGAGAAAGAGAGAGAGGGTGGAGGAAAGAGAGAGCGTGCTAAGAGTCCTCGGGGAGTGAAGTGATCCAGAGGTGAGAAAAGCCACTGAGCCCCCAGCGCAGACTTAATCACTGATTCTACTCCTCCGTCAGGTCTCTCCGTCTCTGAGGAGAAGAGAGGGAGGAGGAGGAGGAAGAGGAGGAGGGGGGCAGAAGGAGAGGGGTAGGAAAGGTGGAGAGGGAAGGAGCCAAGAAGAAGAGGATGAGCTAAGGCAATAGGGGAGAAGAATATGGGAGAGGAGAGAAGGATAGAGGAAGAGTAGCGAGGGAGGAGGGAAAGATACGAGGAGAGGAGGAAAGAGATGAGGGGAGAAAGAAAAAGAGATGGTGAGCAAGGGAGGAGGTGAAGAAAGAGCGTGGGTAAGGGAGAAGGTGGGAGAGGAGGAGAAAAGGGTGGGGTGAGGGAGGGAAGTGTGAGAAGTGGAGGATATAGGATAGAGGAAAGGAAGGAAGGAAGATTAAAAGAGGAGGAGAGAGGAAGAAGATGGGAAAAGTGGAGGACAAGGATTAGGGAGATAGAAAGAGAGGAAAGGAGACAATAAGAAGGAGAGGGGATGAGAGGGAGGAGTAAAGGATATAGGAGAGGAGAGAAAGAAAGGGAGAAAGATAGAAGAGAGGAAGAAAGAGACAAGACAAGGAGGTAGGAGAGGAGAGAAAGGAAAAGAAGGGGAAGAGAGGAGGATGGGAGTGAGGAAGGAGAAAAGAGAAAAGGAGAGGAGAAAAGGAGACGAGACGAGAGAGGAGGAAACAGAGGAGGAAACAGAGGAAGGAAGGAGGATAGGAGAGGAAAGGAAAAGAGATGGGAAAGAGAGAAGGAGTGAGGGAGCAAGGAGAAAAGGAGGGAAGATAAGGAGATCAGACAAGGAGGAGGTAGGAGAAGAGGAGCGAAAAGAAAAGAGATGGAAGGAGATGGGGAAAAGGAGGAGGATAGGAGTGAGGGAGGAAGGAGGAAAAAAGAAAAAGACAAAAGGAGAGAAGACAAGGAGATGAGCAGAGGAGACGAGGGGAGGAGGTAGGAGAGGAGGAGACAAGGAAAGGAGATGGAAGAGAGGGAGGCAATGAAGATGGAGGAAGGAAAGAAAGGAAGGGGAGGAGGTAGGAGAGTAGAGAAGGAGACAAGGGCAGGGAGGGAGGGAGTGAGGGAGGAGAAAAGGAGCCAAGGAAAAAGGAGACAAAGAGGCAAGACGAGGGAGGGGGGTAGCAGGGGAGGAGACAAGGAGAGAAAGGAAAAGAGATGGAAGAGAGGAAGGGAACGAAATAAGGAGGAGGAGAGAAAGTAAGGAAGGGGAGGAGGTAGGAGATGGAGGGAGTGAGGGAGGAGGAAAGAGAGAGGGAAAGGAGACAAGGAAAGAGGAGGCAAGGAGATGAAACGAGGGAGGAGTTAGGAAAATAAATAAGAATAATAAGAAGGGAAATAAATAAGGAGGAGGAGGAAGAAGAAAGGGAGGGGAGGAGGTAGGAGAGGAGAGAAGGAGACAAGGACAGGGAGAGAGGGAGGGAGGGAAGGAGACAAGGAAAGGAGACAAGGAAGGAGGAGAAATGAGGGTAGCAGGTGGTGTGATCAGGGCCGTATGGGGAATAGAAACATGATTACTGCTGTGACTGTATAGCCTCATATTAAACACGAGATTTAGACATGTAAACAGATACGGAGACAAATATTCATACAATTACAATAAAAGCTGGACAATTTCACATTTCAAATAACGTAACAAAACAAAAAGTGGCGGTTTAACGTTCATATGACGGGTTAGAATCATTTAACATAATTTTATTCAAGATTTAACTACAAGAATTTAATTTTTTCCCCTGTTTTTTAATGAATTTTGTTGAAGTTTATCATTTTACTTCCTGGTGCATGGCGCATGTACAGGAAGTACTTCTATAACTGTTACCCATAGCAACCATAATGTAAACAAGGACCAAAGTTTGTCTTAATTAGACATTTGTTTTTTTAATGCCTTAACAATCACAACACTTCAGTCAGTCTAGTTTAGTCCTTTTTAGTCCTGCTTTAGGTCTAGTCTAGTCCCTGGTTCAGTCCCTGGTTTGTTCCCTAGTACAGTTCTTTTTGCACTTTTTTGTCTTTTTTAGTGCCTGGTTTATTCTATTCCCTGCTCTATTCCCTGGGTATAGTTCCTGGTCTAGTCTAGTCCTTGGTCTAGTCCTTGGTCTTGTTCCTGATCTGGTCTAGTCCCTGGTCTAGTCCCTGGTCTAGTCCCTGGTCTAGTTCCTGGTCTAGTTCCTGGTCTAGTTCCTGGTCTAGTCTAGTTCCTGGTCTAGCTTCTGGTCTAGTCTAGTCCCTGATCTATTCCCTGGTCTCATCCCTGGTCTCATCCCTGGTCTAGCTCCTGGTCTAGTCTAGTCCCTGATCTATTCCCTGGTCTAGTCAGACCAGGGACTAGACCAGGGACTACATCAGGAACTAGACCAGGAACTAGACCAGGAACTAGACCAGGGACTAGACCAGGGACTAGTCCCTGATCTAGTCCCTGATCTATTCCCTGGTCTAGTCCCTGGTCTAGTCCCTGGTCTAGTCCCTGGTCTAGTCCCTGATCTAGTCCCTGATCTAGTCCCTGGTCTAGTCCCTGGTCTAGTCTCGTCCCTGGTCTAGTCCCTGGTCTAGTCCCTGGTCTAGTCCCTGGTCTAGTCCCTGGTCTAGTCCCTGATTTAGTCCCTGATTTAGTCCCTGGTCTAGTCCCTGGTCTAGTCCCTGGTCTAGTCCCTGATTTAGTCCCTGATTTAGTCCCTGGTCTATTCCCTGATCTAGACCAGGGAGATTTTTTTAAGATTTAAGTCTTTATTTGGTCTCACACACTATGACACAAGGGAGAAATTTGACTTCTGCATTTGACCCATCCTTTTACAGGAGCAGTGAGCAGCCATCTTTCAGTGCTCGGGGGGCAGTACCGTGAAGGGACTTGCCCAAGGACCCACACTGGTTTGCTCAATGCCGGGGGGGCCCTGGTCTAGTCCCTATTCCCTGGTCTAATCTAGTCCCTGGTCTAGTCTAGTCCCTGGTCTAGTCTAGTCCCTGGTCTAGTCTAGTCCCTGGTCTAGTCTAGTCCTCCAGCTCTTTCTGGTCTGATTGTGTTAAGTAAAGCTCAGATCTAACAAAGCCTCAGACAGAGCAGTGCCTACAGTTAGCATTACACCTCCAAAGAATGTAATTTATCAATCACCTTGTTAAGTCCTAAATTAACCTCGATTGAAGCTTTTTTTTGTCTCACTGGTCATTTACAGGTCCGATATTACACAGAATTATAGTTGGGATTTCAGATTACAGTGTAGAGGTTCAGACAGAGCAGTGCCTTCCGTTAGCTTCAAATCAGCTGCAAAGTAATCAAAGTGGACCAGCAGCAGCCTTGTATTAACACGTTTTAGCATATTTAAGAGTGGAAATACGAGCCCCACAGCGCCCCCTGTCCCCCTGTGTGATTTATGGAGAGTTTAGCCTTTGCCTTTATGAGTCCACATAAATAATGATGCGGGGCTCAGCTGGCGGCGTGTACCCACAATGCATCAGCGGCGGCGATGACCGAGTGGGCGGACGCACGCACGCGGGGAAGCTCCTCTCTCCACAGGGCTGTAAACACAACGCCATGCCTCCGAGCAAAAGTACGGGACATTTACAAGCTCCACCGTACTCCAAACATCTCAGGAGGATCCAGGAGCTGCTGTTCTGCTTTCATTTCATCGTGTTTAAAGGGCGCAGGTTACACCGTTTTCTCAATCAATCAATCAATCAATCAATCAAACATTATTTATAAAGCGCTTTTCATACAAAAAATATAACACTAATGCAGTTTTATGGAAGATCATTTGTTCACCACTGAATTTCTAACTCTGAAAATTTTTAATTCTGTCCATGCTTTAGTCCTGGTTTAGTCCTGGTTTAGTCCTGGTCTAGTCCTGGTCTAGTCCCTGGTCTAGTCCCTAGTTTAATCCCTGCTTTAGTCCTGGTCTAGTCCTGGTTTAGTCCTGGTCTAGTCCCTAGTTTAATCCCTGCTTTAGTCCTGGTCTAGTCCTGGTTTAGTCCTGGTCTAGTCCCTGCTTTAGTCCTGGTCTAGTCCATAGTTTAATCCCTGCTTTAGTCCTGGTCTAGTCCTGGTTTAGTCCGGGTCTAGTCCCTGCTTTAGTCCTGGTCTAGTCCCTAGTTTAATCCCTGCTTTAGTCATGGTCTAGACCTGGTTTAGACCTGGTCTAGTCCCTGCTTCATTCCTGGTTTAGTCCTGGTCTAGTCCCTAGTTTAATCCCTGCTTTAGTCCTGGTTTAGTCCTGGTTTAGTCCTGGTCGAGTCACTGGTTTCGTCCCTGCTTTAGTCCTGGTCTAGTCCTCGTTGAGTCCCTGGTTTAGTCCTGGTCTAGTCCTCGTTGAGTCCCTGGTTTAGTCCTGGTCTAGTCCTGGTCTAGTCCTCGTTGAGTCCCTGCTTTAGTCCTGGTCTAGTCCCTGCTTTAGTCCTGGTTTAGTCCTGGTTTAGTCCCTGGTCTAATCCCCGCTTTAGTCCTGGTTTAGTCCTGGTTTAGTCCTGGTCTAGTCCTGGTCTAGTCCTGGTCTAGTCCTGGTCTAGTCCCTGGTTTAGTCCTGGTTTAGTCTTGGTTTAGTCCCTGGTTTAGTCCCTGGTCTAATCCCCGGTTTAGTCCTGGCTTAGTCCCTGGTTTAGTCCTGGTTTAGTCCCTGGTTTAGTCCTGGTCTAGTCCTGGTCTAGTCCTGGTCTAGTCCTGGTCTAGTCCTGGTCTAGTCCTGGTCTAGTCCTGGTTTAGTCCTGGTCTAGTCCCTGGTTTAGTCTTGGTTTAGTCCCTGGTTTAGTCCCTGATTTAGTCCCTGGTCTAATCCCCGCTTTAGTCCTGGTTTAGTCCTGGTTTAGTCCTGGTTTAGTCCCTGGTTTAGTCCTGGTTTAGTCCTGGTTTAGTCCTGGTTTAGTCCCGGTCTAGTCCCGGTCTAATCCCCGCTTTAGTCCTGGTTTAGTCCTGGTTTAGTCCTGGTTTAGTCCTGGTTTAGTCCTGGTCTAGTCCCTGGTTTAGTCCTGGTTTAGTCTTGGTTTAGTCCCTGGTTTAGTCCCTGATTTAGTCCCTGGTCTAATCCCCGGTTTAGTCCTGGCTTAGTCCCTGGTTTAGTCCTGGTTTAGTCCTGGTTTAGTCCCTGGTTTAGTCCCTGGTTTAGTCCTGGTTTAGTCCCGGTCTAGTCCTGTTTGTGGTTACATTCTAGTTAAACGTGTAGATGTTTTAAATGGCCACACTTGTATTCCTCATCACCTCCTCCTCTGTGCTGCACTTTTCAGATGGATGTTTTCGCCTGAAGTCGTGATGTTTGAGTCCGTGTAATTCACTTGTACAAGCTCCCCTTTCGCTCGGACCAAATGAAGACGTAATATGGGCCACGATTTGGAGCTCGGGGCAGAAAAAAGGTGAAAAATTGAAGCAACGTGGAGTTTGTGAATGATTTTCTGTGCCTGGGGGAGCGTAGATGTGCAGTGTCCATGTTTTTGAATGTCACGATAATGTAAAGTCTACGAGGAGAACGGAGGAACTGAACCAGGACTGGACCAGGACTGAACCAGGACTGAACCAGGACTGAACCAGGACTGAACCAGGACTGGACCAGGACTGGACCAGGACTGCACCAGGACTGGACCAGGACTGGACCAGGACTGGACCAGGACTGAACCAGGACTGGACCAGGACTGGACCAGGACTGCACCAGGACTGCACCAGGACTGCACCAGGACTGGACCAGGACTGCACCAGGACTGGACCAGGACTGGACCAGGACTGAACCAGGACTGGACCAGGACTGGACCAGGACTGGACCAGGACTGAAATCAGGACTGAAACCAGGACTGAACCAGGACTGGACCAGGACTGGACCAGGACTGGACCAGGACTGGACCAGGATTGCACCAGGACTGCACCAGGACTGAACCAGGACTGGAACCAGGATTAAACCAGGATTAAACCAGGACTGAACCAGGACTGGACCAGGACTGGACCAGAAAAGGACCAGAAAAGGACCAGGACTGGAACCAGGACTGGAACCAGGACTGAACTAGGACTGAACCAGGACTGGAACCAGGACTGGAACCAGGACTGGAACCAGGACTGGAACCAGGACTGAACCAGGACTGGAACCAGGACTGGAACCAGGACTGAACCAGGACTGAAACAGGACTGAACCAGGACTGAAACCAGGATTGGAACCAGACTGGACCAGGAATGAACCAGGACTGGAACAGGATTGAACCAGAAGAAAACCAGGACTGAACCAGGGCTAAACAAGGACGAACCCAAGATGAAACCAGGAATTAAACCCGGGACTAATCTTGGGACTAGACCAGGGATTAGACCAGGAACTAAACCAGGGATTAAACCAGGAACTAAACAAGGGACTAAACCAGGGACTAGACTAGAACTAAACCAAGACAGAATCAGAGACTAAACCAAGATCAAACTAGGACTAAACCAGATCTAAAGCAGGACTAAAGCTGGGACTAAACTAGGACTAAACCAGGGACTAAAGCAGGAACTAAACCATTGACTAGACTAGAACTAAACCAAGACTGAATCAGGGACTAAACCAACACTAAACTAGGACTAAACCAGATCTAAAGCAGGACTAAAGCTGGGACTAAACAAGGACTAAAAAAGGGACTAAACTAAGACTGAAGTAAAGCGGGACTGGACTAAGAGCACTGATCCAGGACTAAACCGGGACTGAAATAGGACTGAAATGGTACTAAACCAAGACTGCACCAAGACTAAACTGGGAATGAACCAAGAGAACTGGACCAGGACTAAACCCGGGACTAAACCTTGCACCTTGAATACGATAAAAGCTCCTTCTCCTTTATGGTACATTCTGCTCTCCTTTGTAAACATATTCAAATGTGTGTTAAATCCTTCACGCTGTAAATAAAATAAAGTGTATTATTTGATGATTATTTGATTCTGCGTGGTCACTTGAGCCTTGATTACAACGTTATCTCGACCCTGATTCTTTCTCCTCCCATTTCAGAACAGCAGCTCTCCACACTGATTAAACTCAATTAGTAGACTCCTACTTCAACGGGCTGAGAGTCCACAGAAGAGGAGAGTTAGACGATTTCATTTAGCTCAGTCTGGGTTAAATCCAGGTTTAAGTCCAGGTTTAGACCCTGGTTCAGTCCTGGTTCAGTCCTGGTTTGGTACATTACAAGTCCTGATTCAGTCCTGGTTAAAGTTCTGGTTTAGTCCTTGTTTAGTCCCTGGTTAAGTCCCTAAGGTAGTCCCTGTTCTGGTCCCAGTTTAGTCCCTGGCTTGAGCCCAGATTTAGACCTAATTTAGTCCTGGTTTGGCACCAGTTTAGCCCTGGTCTAGTCACAGTTTAGTCTCAGTTTGGTCCTAGTATAGTACCGGTTTAGTCCCTGGTTCAGTCCTGCTTTGTTTAGTCCTTGGTTTAGTCCCTGGTTCAGTCCCTAGTTCCATCCCTGGTTTCGTCCCTGGTCCTGTCCCTGGTCCTGTCCCTGGTTTCGTCCCTGGTCCAGTCCCTGGTTTAGTCCATGGTTTAGTCCATGGTTCACTCCTTGGTTCAGTCCCTGGTTCAGTCCCTGGTTCAGTCCCTGGTTCAGTCCCTGGTTCAGTCCACGGTTCAGTCCACGGTTCAGTCCCTGGTTCAGTCCACGGTTCAGTCCACGGTTTAGTCCACGGTTTAGTCCCTGATTCAGTCCCTGATTCAGTCCCTGGTTTAGTCCCTGGTTTAGTCCCTGGTTTAGTCCCTGGTTCAGTCCCTGGTTTAGTCCCTGGTTTAGTCCCTGGTTCAGTCCCTGGTTTAGTCCCTGGTTTAGTCCCTGGTTTAGTCCCTGGTTTAGTCCATGGTTTAGTCCATGGTTCAGTCCATGGTTCAGTCCATGGTTCAGTCCCTGGTTCAGTCCCTGGTTTAGTCCACATCTTAGTCCACGGCTTAGTCCACGGTTTAGTCCCTGATTCAGTCCCTGATTCAGTCCCTGGTTTAGTCCCTGGTTTAGTCCCTGGTTTAGTCCTTGGTCTAGTCCTTGGTCTAGTCCCTGGTTTAGTCCTTGGTTTAGTCCCTGGTTCAGTCCCTGGTTTAGTCCCTGGTTTAGTCCTTGGTCTAGTCCCTGGTTTAGTCCTTGGTTTAGTCCCTGGTTTAGTCCTTGGTCTAGTCCCTGGTTTAGTCCTTGGTCTAGTCCTTGGTCTAGTCCCTGGTTTAGTCCCTGGTTCAGTCCCTGGTTCAGTCCATGGTTCAGTCCCTGGTTCAGTCCTGGCCATGGTTTAGCCATGGTTTAGGCCTGGTTTAGACCTGGTCTGGTCCTGCTCCTAATGTAATTTCTACATTTTAATATCTCTACATGATAGTGACGTTTCCTCTCAGTTTGAGGGATGGCTCAGCTCCAAACTCATTTGACAGTTCACTGAAGCAACAGTGAAGTTTATGGACAAGTCAAACTAGCGGGACTTCAAAACGAGGTGGGGTTTAGTTTCTATGAATACAGATCGACCAAAATATTATGACCGTTTTACGCTAATATGAATACAAATAAACTTTACAACGAGGACTAAACCAGGATTTTTTTAAAAAAAGGACTAAACCAGGACCACAATAGGACTGGTCATATCCAGTTATTGGACTACAGTGAACCCTCGTTTATCGCGGGGGTTAGGTTCCAGAAATAGCCCGCAATAAGTGAAATCCGCGAAGTAGGACAATTTTATATTTTACAATTATTCTACATGTTTTAAGGCTGAAAACGCTTCACCAGACACATTATACACCTTTCTGAGACTGGTATTAACATTTTCTCACATTTTTCTCTTGTTTAAACACTCAAACTTTTGTAGATTTTCATTAAAATATATTAATAGTGGGGGGGGGGGCACGTGACACGCGGGCACGTGCGCGCGGGCACGTGCGCGCGGACACGTGTGTTTGTTTTGGTACCACATATCCATGCCATGTGCGAAAGTCGAGTGGAAAGCGACCTGGATATCATTTTGGGCAAGACTCAAGCCAATGCTAACAGTGCCGAACCGCTAACAGACGCCTCTGAGCACCAGTCCTCACCACAAGACCAGGTAAGACCAACCTGCGCTCACAAGAGTTGGTTGCATTTCACCCCGGCTCCAAAATCAGTCCGCTATCAATGCGTCGCCAATACTCCACAGCTCTCTAGGACGGGGTAGGTCGGGTTCGTCCTCTCGTCCTCTCACGGGGAAGAGCCACTGTCTCCTCTGTGCGCGCGAGTGTCCTCTCCCCGCTGCGGCTCCCCCGGACGCTCCATGTTAATTCTTGGCTCTTCCATGGTCCGGCTCGCACTCTCTTCCATGGCTCGTGCAAGTAAACAAAGGCCACACCTCCTGTCACCCAGGCGCTCTCGTGAAGGACATCAGAGACTCTGTCCCTACCATCCCTGGTCTAGACCTGGTTTAGTCCTGGTTTAGACCTGGTTTAGTCCTGGTTTAGACCTGCTTTAGACCTGGTTTAGTCCTGGTCTAGTCTCTTAGCTAATCAGGGCGCAGGACAGAATGTTACACTGTAAAAAAAAAAAGTTACACTATAAAAAAAATTGAAAAAAAAAAAAAAAAAAAAATTGGAAAAAAAAATCCGCGAAACAGCGAGGCCGCGAAGAGTGAACCGCGATACAGCGAGGGTTCACTGTAATTCAATCCTGGTCTAGTCTTGATTTAGTCCTGCTTTAGTCCTGGTGCAGTCTCAGCATACTCCTGGTCCAGTCCAAGTCTAATCCTGGACAAATCCTGGTCTAGTCCTACTTCAGTCCTGATTCAGTCCTGGTCTAGTCCCAGTTCAATCCCAGTCTAGTCCTAGTTCAGTCCCAGCCTTGACCTGGTTTAGTCCCACGCTAGTCCTGGTTCAGTCCCGGTCTAGTCCTATTCCAGTCCTGTTCCAGTCCTGGTCCAGTCCTTGTCCAGTCCTTGTCCAGTCCTTGTCCAGTCCTGTTCCAGTCCTGGTCCAGTCTTGGTCCAGTCTTGGTCCAGTCTTGGTCCAGTCTTGGTCCAGTCCTGGTCCAGTCCTGGTCCAGTCCTGGTCCAGTCTTGGTCCAGTCTTGGTCCAGTCTTGGTCCAGTCTTGGTCCAGTCTTGGTCCAGTCCTGGTCCAGCCCTGGTCCAGTCTTGGTCCAGTCCTGGTCCAGCCTTGGTCCAGCCTTGGTCCAGCCTTGGTCCAGTCCTGGTCCAGTCCTGGTCCAGCCATGGTCTAGTCCTGGTCTAGTCCTGGTCTTGTCCTGGTCTAGTCCTGGCTGTGTTTTGACACTTTCTATGTGTCAGTCTCTTTGGACAGAGATTTTATTTGAGTCCAGTTGATTTTGTGTTAAATAGTGGTCACTCCTGATCTCGTCCTGTTTTAGACCTGGTTTAGTCCTGGTTCTGTCCTAGTTTAGCCCTGGTCTAGTCCTGGTTTAGACCCGACAGTGTTTAGATGACTTTCTCTGTGTCAGTGTGTTTGGACAGAGCTTTTATTCCGGCTGCAGTTGATTTGTGTTAAATATTTAATGCCCACAGCTGCTCTCACATCTGCGCTCTCAGAATCATTATTATTCTAAACTCCCTCTCCTCGCCTCTGATTGGTCAAATGAATGGACCTCTGCGCCGTTCAACAGACACTTGAAAATAACAGCATCGCTTCCCACTGCTGATACAGAGCACTGAAATGACCTGCTTATGCAGAAATTAAAGCTGCGCTGTGGAACCTTTTGAAAGAAGGGTGCTAGTATCCATGGAGACGTCATTGCTTCGCTTATGTATTTTGCATTTGTTCTGTTACTTCTAAAAATCCATTAAAAACATGGATTAAACCAGGACTGAACCAGGACAAAAGCAGGCCTGAATCAGGACCTAAATCAGGGCCTAAACTGGGGCTTAAATCAGGACTGTATTAGGACTAATCAAGGACCAAACTAAAAGCATGCATTCTCAATGTGCGCGTAGTTGCCTCTCCACAGATTTGACATGTAACTTGGCCTGGGGGCTTCACCTGCTTGTCTCCATGGAGATGGGCAATTTTAATGCAATGTTGTGGCAGATTCAGCAAATGATATGGTTGAGTTCACATGACATCTTAACATCCAGAATTTGTATAGTATAGTGCCTGACCGATATATTGGTTAGCAGATTATCGGGCGATATGGGCACTTGGAGACATTGGCCTAAATCTTGCCAACATGGGCCAATAGTCCACATGGGCATGTTAGATCTCGTTATGAAGCTTAGACTCTCTATATTGTGTTTATTTAATCCAATTTACAGATAAATCTTGATGTGCACATTAGGGTTATAACTTCTTTACAACCTCTATACCCTGTATCATTTTGGCTACGTTCACACTGCAGCCTGAAACGACCCAAATCCGATTTTTTTGCCTCTATGCGACCTGTATCTGATCTTCTAATGACAGTGTGAACGACACAGATCCGATTTTTTCAAATGCGATCCAGGCCACTTGGATATGTGGTCCTAAATCCGATACATATCCGATCTTTTGACATGCGACTGCAGTCTGAACGGCCAGGTCGCATTCATCCGACCTGAGTGTGTTTCCTCCAATGAGAGTGGTACAAGTAGGCGTTCACAAATGTGCACAAACGTTCTTCTCATCATGCGAAAATAGTATATAAACTCGTATCAGTGAAGCGGCGAAGCACGTAGCAATCCCACCCCTCCTGCCTGTGACTCCGCACCCACATGTTCCTTTCTGCACACGTTGCTGCCACTGCCCCGCAAAAGGCTGTGGCCAAAAACCTCGTCCTTCTCCGTCTCCTCCTTAAAACAAATAAGCTGTACATGTTTTGGCTCCGGTACGAAAGCAACTTTAGGCTACTTCCGTAAACATTGAGCGCGTTCGCTGCGTGTGACGTCATCGTGTCCTCCAAGGCGCATGCGGGACACTTTTGGGGAGTTTAGCGTTCACACTGGAGATCACATACAATTCGCATTTAACTGGAAATGTGAACGGCCTCGCAAAAAAATCTGATTTCACAAAAAAATCGGAATTGAGCATTAAGCCCTGCAGTGTGAACGTAGCCTAAGATGAACTTTTGCTAGTAATGAAAGGAACTGACCTTCATTTGGTCATATTTTGAGTCCCCCCGGACTCAAAATGAAGTTTTCGTAAAGCCTACCAACCACCAGAATAATTTTCTCTTTAATAACACAGGAACAAAACACATAATCAGGGTACAGATAATATAAAATAAAAGTAGAAAAAATTATGATTGTCCCAGAATTCTGGGATGGCTTTAGGCCTACAACATATCAGCCTACAACGAGCTGGTTACTCAACTGGTAAGTGTCTGCGAACACTGGTGTGTGAATGTGAGTGTGAATGGGTGAGTGGTTCCTTGTTGTAAAGTACTTTGGGTGCCTTAGAAGGTGAAAAAGTGCTATATATAAATATGTGACCATTTACCATATAATGGATCCAATTTTTTTAAAATCCATATCGGTCAGATTTTTGGTCATATCCATATAGTAGAGCAGGGGTGGGGGCGAAAAAAACGGATTTGGTCACTTGGGGTGCAGTGTGAACGTTGCCCAAAATATGTGGTCCTAAAACCGATACATATCCGATCTTTTGGCATGTGACTTCATTCTGAACGGCCAGGTCGCATTCACCCAATCTGGGCGCGTTTCCTCCAGTGAGAGTGGTACAAGTAGGCGCTCACAAATGTACACAAACGTGCTTCTCGTCATGCAAAAATAGTATATGAACTTCATATCAGTGAAGTGGCGAAGCACATAGCAATCCCACCACTCTTGTCTGCGACTCCGCACCAACATGTTCATTTCTGCAGACGTTGCTGCCACTGCCCCTCAAAACGCCGTGGCCAAAAACCTCGTCCTTCTCCTTCTCCGTCTCCTCCTTAAAACAAATAAGCTGTACATGTTCTGGCTCCGGTACGACAGCAACTTTAGGCGACTTCCGTAAACATTGAGCACGCTCACTGCGCATGACGTCGTGTCCTCCAAGGCGCATGCGGGACACTTGTGGGGAGTTTAAAGTTCACACTGGAGATCACATACAAGTCGCATTTAATTGGAAATGTGAACGAACTCGCAAAAAAAATCGGATTTCACAAAACAATCGGAATTGAGCATTAAGCCCTGCAGTGTGAACGTATCCATACACGATCGACTGGTTGGGCACCCCTGTAGTAGAGTATAGTAGAGTAGAGTGTAGGACAGGTCAGAATATTATGGTACAATTTACTATTTAACCATCCTGGGTTAGTCCAGGTTTTAGTCAGTGGTTTAGTCCAGCTTTGGTTTAGTCCTGGTTAGTCCTGCTTGGAAAGCTTTAGATGGTCGTAATATTTTGGTCGATCTGTACATATTTAATATTCTTGGATTTTTTTTCCAGTCAGGTGGTTGTGGGTTTGACTCCTGATTTCTGTATGGAGTGTGCATTTCTTTACATCTTTTACTGTGGCAGAGTGGTTAGCCTGTCTCCGACCCTAAGTGAAGAGGCTGTGGGTTTGATTCCCCGATCATTTGCTCATATTGTGTTCCTCCTCTTCAACATCTATAATTCATTTTCTGATTATTACTTTTGCTGTTTTGCCTCGCGGTCTCCATCTTTCAAACAAACAATATCCAAACATTTATGAAGATTTATTCACAGTCTTTGAATGCGATCAGGGACTAAACCAGGACTAAGCCAGTGGCTAAGCCAGGGGCTAAACCAGGAACCAAACCAGGCTCTATAGCATGGACTAAACCAGGTCTAAGACAGAACTAAACCAGGGACTAAACCAGGACTAAAACAGAACTAAAATAGGGACTAAAGCAGAACTAAACCAAGACTAAACCAGGAACTAAACAAGGCTCTATACCATGGACTAAACCAGGTCTAAAACAGAACTAAACCAGGGACTAAACCAGGAACTAAAACAGGGTCCAAACCAGGTCTAAAACAGAACTAAACCAGGGACTAAACCAGGCTCTATACCATGGACTAAACCAGGTCTAAAACAGAACTAAACCAGGGACTAAACCAGGACTAAAACAGAACTAAAACAGGGATTAAACCAGGAATAAAACAGGACAAACCGGAAGTAAATGGGCTACACCAAGAAGACAAACTAGAGCAGGAGTAAAACAGGGCTAAAACCTGGACTAAAATAGGACTAAACTGGGAATAAAAGGACTAAATCAAGAGGATTAAACCAGGACTCAACCAGGGTCTAAAGCAGGACTAAACCCGGGACTAAACCAGGGCACAGGGAGAACATGCACACTCCACTCAGAGAGATCCGGAATCTAACCCCCAACCTCCTTAATGAATAAATCCAAGAAAATTAAAATATTTGACATTTTACTTTGCACATCTGATTAAAAAATTACAGCTACGAAATTTCAATTGAACAGAAACAACATCCTGTGGTGTATTCTGATTTTTGAGATAATTTTGCTCCCTACAAATTGGAAACGTCTTCGAGGCCCCCGGGTTTAGAATAGTGAAGAGAAGAGATTAATAAAAACAACGGAAAAAATCAATTAATCACAAAACACAAGACGTAATGTTTGTAGCTCGAGGTGGAGATAAAGAAGAGCTATTATTATTAGAAATCTGCTGGAAGAAAAGGGAAAATAGGATTGGAAAGGTTAAATCAGGGCTAACCAAGGACAAAATATAGGACTGAACCAGGACTAAACAAAGATTAAACCGGGACCAAACTGGGACCAAACTGGGACCGCACTTGGACCACACTTGGACCACACTTGGACCACACTTGGACCACACTTGGACCACACTTGGACCACACTTGGACCACACTTGGACCACACTTGGACCACACTTGGACCACACTTGGATAAACCTTGGACTAAACCAGGACTGACCAAAGATCAGTGTAGTCATAAACAAAGACTAAACCAGGATTAAACCAGAACTATACCAGGACTAAACCAAAACTAAATCGGGACTAAACTTGGACCAAACCAAGATCAAAGTAGTACCAAAGTAGGACTAAACAACGAGTAGATTTAGCAAGTGCTAAACCAGGATTTATGAGACTAAAAAGTAAATCTGGAGTCAACAAGGATCAAACCAGGTCTAAACCAGGACTAAACTTGGACCAAAATAGGACTAAACCATTGCTAAAGGAGGACTAAACTTGGACCACAGTAGGACTAAACCATAGCTAAAAGAGGACTAAACTTGGACCAAAGAAGGATTAAACCTGGACTTAACCAAGACTAAACCAAAACTAAACAAAAACTTATGGAAATCTGGACAAAATCAGGTCAAAATTAGAAGTAAACCAGGACTAGAACTACACCAGGGCTGTCAAAACTTGGAAACAAACTACAGAACCAAACCAGGACTAAGGCAGGATTAATTAGCTGAAAAACAGATAAATTTGGTTGTTCTGGTCAGATTTTCAGCATCAAATCTCGGGGAGACCTCATCATAAACCATGCAAAATACATCCAAGTATCAGTCTCATATAGGCAAATCTACATACAGATCTGACGAGCTATAGATCACAATTACACTTTGACTTTTCCAATCAGAGGAACGTGAACCTTCTGCTCTTCGCTCATCAAGTCCCATTCAAAGCCCAGTACAGACGCCGCATGTCGAGACGCCAATCAAACCGCTGTGTCAAAGAGTCAAAAGCCAATCAGGGTGCGCTCCTGTAATCACCAGCCATTCACTACAGATTTTATTTTTTATATTTTGTTCTCTGGAGGGTTCGACAGTGGAGATCAACGGAGATAAGCTAACACAGGGATATGCTGATGTGGAATTCTATGGGAATTTTCAATATTACAGAAGTTTTAAGGAAATATGATGGATTATTTTTATGTTTTAGATAAATGTTATTATAATTCAGAATGGCAAGGTACAGAGTCACTAGTGTTAGCAGAGTTTCAAGGAGCTGTAGCTGATTTTTACTGTATTAAAATCATGAAAAACAGAGCTAATTAATTTCAAACAGTCTGCAGGGCTAAACCAGGACTAAACCAGGACTAAAACAAGACTAAAGCAGGACTAAATGAGGGCTAAACTATAGCTAACCCAGGAGTAAACCATGGACTAAACCAGGACCAAACCAGGGCTAAACCAGGACTAAATCATGAATGAACCAAGACTAAACCAGGCCTAAACCACTGCTAAACCAGGGCTGAACCAAGACTAAACCAGGGCTAAACCACTGCTAAACCAGGGCTGAACCAAGACTAAACCAGGGCTAAACTAAGACTAAACCAGAACTAAACCAGGAATGAACCAAGACTAAACCAGGAATGAATCAGGGCTAAACCAGGGCTAGACAGGACTAAACCACTGCTAAACCAGGGCTAAACCAGGAATGAACCAAAACTAAACCAAAACTAAACTGGGGCTAAACCAGGGCTAAACGGGAGTAAATCACTGCTAAACCAGGGCTAAACCAGGAATGAACCAAGACTAAACCAGGGCTAAATCAAGACTAAACCAGGAATGAACCAGGGCTAAACCAGGACTAAACCACTGCTAAACCAGGGCTGAACCAAGACTAAACCAGGGCTAAACCACTGCTAAACCAGGGCTGAACCAAGACTAAACCAGGGCTAAACTAAGACTAAACCAGAACTAAACCAGGAATGAACCAAGACTAAACCAGGAATGAATCAGGGCTAAACCAGGGCTAGACAGGACTAAACCACTGCTAAACCAGGGCTAAACCAGGAATGAACCAAAACTAAACCAAAACTAAACTGGGGCTAAACCAGGGCTAAACGGGAGTAAATCACTGCTAAACCAGGGCTAAACCAGGAATGAACCAAGACTAAACCAGGGCTAAACTAAGACTAAACCAGAACTAAACCAGGAATGAACCAAGACTAAACCAGGGCTAAATCAAGACTAAACCAGGAATGAACCAGGGCTAAACCAGGACTAAACCAAGGCTAAACCAGGGCTAAACCAGGGCTAGACAGGACTAAACCACTGCTAAACTAGGGCTAAACCAGGAATGAACCAAAACTAAACCAGGGCTAAACCAGGGCTAAACCAGGACTAAGCCAGGAATGAAACAGGGCTAAACTAAGACTAAACCAGGATCTAAACCAAGGCTAAACCAGGGCTAAACCAGGGCTAGACAGGACTAAACCACTGCTAAACCAGGGGTAAACCAGGAATGAACCAAAACTAAACCAGGGCTAAACCTGGATTAAGCCAGGAATGAAACAGGACTAAACGAAGACTAAACCAGGACTAAACCAAGGCTAAACCAGACTAAACCAGGACTGAACCAGGGCTAAATCAGGACTAAACGAAGACTAAACCAGGACTAAACCAAGGCTAAACCAGACTAAAGCAGGACTGAATCAGAGCTAGAAGTGTGTATGCAGATTTACCATACTATGAGACTAGAAGTGTAAATAAAATATAAGGGGTTACTTTTTCTTTTTCAGATAAATAAAGATAAATATTATAATTCAGTCTGGTAAGTCAGGTTTAGCAGAGTTTAAAGTCCCTGTAGCTTGATTTTTTACGACGTGGAAAAAAAAGAACCAGTTAATTATAAACAGTTTAATTAGCTCCTAATTATTCACCACGATGAGTTTATAAGAGCTTTTCACAACTTTCAGAGGCCAGCGCTGTCAAGGTAATGCTAACAAATAAAATATTTGCTCAAATAAATTGGGGGGGGGGGGGGGTCAGGTAGTAGGACCTTCACTTTGGTGTGCAACCTTAGTTTAAAGCCCCACTGTGTAACTTCTAAGCCAAACATAGACAAAAATAAAAGCTTTTTCCCCCATTATGGAACAAGCTGAGCGAGTGTGCTTGCATCTCCACAAACCTTACTCTTGACCTGCTTGTCTCCATGGCTATGACATTCCTCGGTATGGCATAAATTGATCCATCTCCATGGAAAATGTTCTGAAATATGGTTTGAAATTTCCATTGAATCGCGCAGCTGACGTGCCATCTCCAGAAAGTTACGCAGTGTTGCTTTAAAGATGCACAACATAACTTTTATGGGTTCTCCACCTGTCTCCACGGAGATGTTACCGTTATTGCTTTGGAATGTTCACCAGTATGGCATTACACTTACGTTTCTTGCATTTCAATAAATTACATGACTTCTTTCACTTGACCTGGGGGGCATCTCCATGTCAATAAAAACGCCACAGTGCCAGAAAAGTTACACAGTGCACCTTTACCTTAAAAAAAAAACAAAAAACACAAACTCCTGTACCTTTTGTCACGTCTTTCTTTCTAGATCACGGCTCTTTACTTCATTTGCACAGTGAAGCGTACAAAATGGCTTCTCACCGCATCCAATTAAATACAGACGATTATTCAAAAGAGGTGTCACTCCGAGAGATAACCGAGACCAAAGACGCACTCCGCAAAGCAGAACGCGCACTTTTCCTTGACAGATGCACAAAAAATATAAAAATAAATACTAAATCTGAGGCACGATTGCTGAAAAGGTGAGAAATTACGAGTGTGACATTTGAAAAGCAGATGAGCAGTGATAGGAGAATGAGCAGTGGTTATAGGCAGGTGGACAGCAATTAAAGGAGTTAATTATGAAACCAGAGATGGAAGAAAACGATTTGCGTTGCTCATTAAATCTTCCGTGAAATTAAGGTTTTCATGTGGATGCACGGAGAGGAGAAAGAGGAGGAGGAGAGTTCAGACATGAGGTGATGCGACGTTATGTTAGTGGAAATTATAGATCGTCAAAAAGTTAGGAAGAGCAAGTGAGGTTTCAGTCTTCCTCTGTTGTTACTATTATCGTTTATTTATTTAGATGTTTACACCAATTTCTTGGACCACACTTGGACCACACTTGGACCACACTTGGACCACACTTGGACCACACTTGGACCACACTTGGACCACACTTGGACCACACTTGGACCACACTTGGACCACACTTGGACCACACTTGGACCACACTTGGACCACACTTGGACCACACTTGGACCACACTTGGACCACACCAGGACTGACCAAAGATCAGTGTAAACGAGTCATAAAGACTAAACCAAAAGGAAATCGGGACTAAACTTGGACCAAACCAATATCAAAGTAGAACTAAACAAAGTGTAGATTTAGCAAGTACTAAACCAGAACTAAACAAGGATTTATGGGACTAAAAAGTAAATCTGGAGTCAAGGAGGATCAAACCAGGTCAAAACCAATCCATCATCAAAAAGTTAGGAAGAGGAAGTGAAGTTTGCGTCATCCTCTCTTCTTACTATTATTGGTATTGTTCTTCATGGCTTTCTTGCTTATTATTATTCTTTTTCCGCCAAAATGAGTTTCAAGGAGCTGTGGCTGATTTATACTGTATTAAAATCATGAAAAACAGAGCTAATTTCAAACAGTCTGCAGGGCTAAACCAGGACTAAATGAGGGCTAAACTATAGCTAACCCAGGAGTAAACTAAGACTAAACCAGGACTAAACCACTGCTAAACCAGGGCTAAACTAAGACTAAACCAGAACTAAACCAGGAATGAACAAGACTAAACCAGGGCTAAATTAAGACTAAACCAGAACTAAACCAGGAATAAACCAAGACTAAACCAGGGTTGAATCAAGACTAAACCAGGAATGAACCAAATCTAAACCAGGGCTACACCAGGGCTAAACAGGACTAAACCACTGCTAAACCAGGGCTAAACCAGGAATGAACCCAAACTAAACCGGGTCTAAACAGGAGTAAATCACTGCTAAACCAGGGCTAAACCAGGACTAAACCAGGGACTAAACCAGGACTAAACCAGGGCTAAACCAGGGCTAAACCAAGGCTAAACCAGGACTAAACCATGACTGAACCAGGGACTAAACCAGGACTAAACCAAGGCTAAACCAGAACTAAACCAGGACTAAACCTAAACCAGACTAAAGCAGGACTGAATCAGAGCTAGAGGTGTGTATGCAGATTGACTATAAGACTAGAAGTGTAAATAAAATATAAGGGTTTTTTTCAGATAAATAAAGATAAATATTATAATTCAGTATGGCAAGTCAGGTTTAGCAGAGTTTAAAGTCTTTGTAGCTTGACTTTAATGTTTTAAAACATGAAAAAAAGAACCAGTTCATTATAAACAGTTTCATTATGAAGAAGTTCCTAACTATTCACCACGATGAGTTTTTACCCCCTGAACATCGATGAAAAGTCCCACAACCGGGTATAGAAATTCGGAATAGTGATAGAGAACAATGAGACAAGCCTAAAAATGAATTGGAGCACGTCCCTATGACGAACAGGAAGTCGTCAATATTGAAACAAAAAAATCGCTGCCGTTCTGACTTGGGTGTGTGCAGAAATTTTCAAATATTTTGTGTTTGGTCCAAATGAGCTCAGATTTCACACGCCACATCTACAGGCATAGGGTCACAAAAATGAGCCGTGTCTTTGGCCCTTAGAGTTTGCCCATAGGACGCCGACAAATAACGCTATAGTTGCCTGTTTCTTTGATGACCTCTCACGGCCCCAGACGTTGACCTAGAGAGCTCAAATTCAAATCACAGTTGCGTGACCCCGGCCCGAATGTAATGAAATATGAAATAATGACTTCCGGTTATGGCGCCCATGGGATAAGTCGTGTTTTACACCGCCGTGTTTTATAGGGCTTTATTTGACAAAAAAAACTGCAAAGTGCTGCAAAGTGCAACAAATCTATAAACCTGAACCAACAAGATGCCTCCAAAAACAACAAAAACTGTACAGGAAGCCAGCAAAAAGGCAAAACAACCAAAACTAACGAAATATACCCTCTGAGATGTGCCGAAAACTAATGTCAATGTCAATGCTAACGATAGCATCTCTGCTCCGCAGAAGATGGCGGCTGCAGTCATGAAGGAGAAACTCCTGAACAGTAAGGTGGACAAAATACTAGCTATTGTCACCAGCATAAAAGCTGACCTGGACAAAATCTGCGAAGAGATTAAAGACTGTGTGAATCAGGTTACACAGACGGAAACTCGCATCTCTAATGCAGAGGAGGAAGTAGAAGCCCTGTTGGACCTCATAAAGATGTATATACCCGCCAGTGAGTAGTGTTATTTCAGTTTAGTTTTGTAATGGGACTACAGCAGCATTTTTGTGTTAATAGACTTTGAGATGCATGTCTAAACAAATTCATTTCCCCTCTCACTGCTCAATAACTGATTAAATCAAAGGCAAACAGCCAAGAAACAAACACAAAGAATAAATCTTAATTGAGTTACCTGGAACTGCAGGGGACTGCAACGTTTTAAAAAGGTCAAACAAGTAATGACCAAACTAAAAAATATGGACTCTAAAATTATATTTTTATAAGAGACTCATCTTATGGAGGAGGTGGCGAGGCAATGTATTTACATCCCCATTTACTTCCCGCGCAAGAGGGGTGATGACACTTATACACAAATCAATGCCATTCCAAGTAAATAATAATATTAAGGATCAGAAAGGTAGATATTTCATTATACATAAAAACATACATTTAGTTAATGTGTATAGTCCAAATAATGATGATTTTGTTTATTTTACAGATTTGTTTCTCTTGCTGTCAACACTGTCAGGACACCATTTAATAGGGCCTAAAAAAAATAAATCTAAGTTTCCGGTTGCCGACCGACCCTGTTGATTTGCATGCGACCCAAATTATTTTATTGGACTTAATAAAATAAAATAAATTTGATACTCAAATTAATTTTACAAGCTTCGGTTAAAAAAGAAAGAAAACTAATAGCCTACTGTATTTTTCAATTTCCGCGGGGCAATGTGTACGGGGGTCCTCGGGTTACGACGGTAAAAAAAAAAAAAAAAAAAAATTACGCGTCATTCCGTCTTACGCGGTTTAGCGTGGTAAGCAACGTAAACAAACGCGAACGGCGCACGGCGGAAGAATACGCTTTGTTGTGGTTGTAGGGCGAAGTCTTAAGAACGGATCAACTTGCCCGGACATGTCCTCTTTTCAGAGGCTGTCCGGGCTGTCCGGCCGGAGTTTATAAAATCCTTCAAATGTCCGGGTTTTTGATTCCGTTGGAAACGCGCTCCAGTTCGAGTCGAACCCCGGAACGTGTATTAATTCATTCACAAACAAGCGCGCCACGCTACACACACACACACACACGCACGCACGCACGCACGCTCTCACTCACTCGCTCACACGCAGGCTGACAGGCGGGTAGGCGCACTGCGAAGACACAGAAAATGCCGAAACGCAAATGCAGTTTCACGGATGAATTGCAAAAAAAGTACCCCTGTGTTCGCCCAGGGCGTGACAAGTGGGAGGCAGAAAGCTGGGACTTACGTCTCTGTGGCGAATAAGGGGTCCAACGATCTGAATGCTCATATCGCCACAACAAAACACAAAATAGCTGTGCAGGGTGAGAGCTCGAGTTCAAAACTCACGACATACTTTGTGCGACCTGGAAAAATGAAGATATGGTGAATGCAAGCGAGGGCGCTCTATTATTTGTATATTTTTTTCATTAGCCATTAGACACATTATTTTGAAGAATGGGCTTACTGAACATTGAAGGATAGGCTAACTCTCTTTTTCTTTTTTCTTTTTTCTTAACTAAGGTGTAAGTGTCAGCCTTAAGATTGCTTATATTAATAAATATATTATTTATAAAGCAACTGTTTGTGCGTGTTTTGGGCTATTTTTCAGTATATCCAGGTAAAGTGTTCTTTTCTGGGGAATTCAGAAGCACAGTAAGCCCCCGACCCACATAAAACCCCTAAAAATGGGGGAAAAAACTCTAAAAAAATATATTTTGTGCGCGAGCTGGAAGTGTGTCCTCTTTTCAGTGAAATACAATATGGTCACCCTAATCAACATTGTAACCCGAGGACCCCCCTGTAATGTGCTTCTGTTTTTCTGTGATCTGTAAAATTCTCTGTCTGTACCCATAAAAACAATGGCGACGGCATCGCTGGACATATGCGTGGTCACGGTGAATTGTTAAGATTATGCAGTGCCATTTTTAAGTTGACCAATGTCAACACCGTGTTGAATAAATGTAGTATTCAAAATTGTTTACTGCTTCTAAATTTAATGACTGCCATTTGAAAGAAGAACAGAAAAAACAATACAAAATCAGCATGTATTTTTGTAACATTGTAAGATATATTCTACATGTACTCTGGTACAGTCAACGACCTGGTTTCGCATGGCATGTTGGAGCTTCGTTCCACTATACTTAAGTATAGAATATGCTCTTAGCATTGAGATAGCTTTGGGAAATTATGCCAATGTCAATTATAGTCTTTATTGAAATAGTACTGCTGCGGAAGGAAATAAAATAAAATAAAATTTCAAAATGTCCATATTCCCACAGGAAAAAAAAATAAAAATAAAATAAATTCCCTACCTACCCATGTCTAGAACTGTCAACAAATCGGAAACCAACATTTATTTTTTTTAGGCCTAGGGAGACTTTAACTGCACCCTAGACCCAAGATGGGATAGATCAACGGGAGTGCATCAAATTCATAACTGCAGGAAGACTATAAAACAATTAATGAAACATCTCAAATTACTAGATATTTGCCGAGAACAACATCAACAAACAAGGTCTTACCCCTGTTGTTCTGCAACTGTCCAAACATTTGCACATATAGATTATTTCTTGATCTCAGCAGACTTAATACCAAAGATTCAAAATAGTTTGTATGACAATATTGCCATTTCAGATCATGCACCATGTACATTACTATCAAGATGAAAACAATACCAGTGATCCACCCAGATGAAGGCTTCAACATAAATGGTTGCAGGATGAAGAGTTCATCAAATACACTGAGAAACAAATCGATGAATATTTTACAGTACAGACTAAACATCAGCAGGAGTAAGATGGGAAGCTTGTAAAGCATTTCTTAGGGGACATATTATCAGTAATACTGGATATAAATCCAAAAAGACAAAACAAGAACTAATGCAGTTGGAAAATAAAATTAAAAAGACACAAGAGAAGGTATTTGATCAAAATGACCCTGAAGCAAAGGAACTTCTGCTTTTAAGAACAGAGTATGAAAAACTTAGCAGTTTTAAAGCAGCAACAAGTCTTTTGCAGCTTAATCAGTCATTTTATGAACGAGGGGACAAAACTGAAAACTATTAGCATGGCAAATAAAACAGCTCGAAACCAAAACCTCAATTAGAACAATAGAAAATGAAGGCCAAACAATAGTGAATCCAAAAGATATTAATGCCGCTTTTAAGGATTACTTCATTTTATACAAGACTCAGGTTACATGCAGTGCACAAGACATAAGAGCTGTTTTGGACAGATTAGATATTCCGGCAGTTTCTGATGGTCAGAAAGGAGAGTTAGATCAGGAAATAACTAGAGAGGAAATTTCACAAGCCATCGATGCAATGAAATCGGGCCAGCGGGCAGGCCCAGATGGTATTCCTATAGATATACACTCAACAAAAATATAAACGCAACACTTTTGTTTTTGCTCCCATTTTTCCTGAGATGGACCCAAAGATCCAAAATTCACTCCAGATACACAACACTACCATTTCTCTCAAACATTGTTCACAAATCTGTCCAAATGTGTGACAGCGAGCACCTCTGCCCCGCCGAGACAATCCACCCCACCTCACAGGTGCCCCACCTCACAGGTGCGCCACCTCACAGGTGCCCCACCTCACAGGTGCGCCACCTCACAGGTGCGCCACCTCACAGGTGCGCCACATCAAGATGCCGATCCGACATCATGACCAGTGCACAGGTGCGCCCCAGGCTGCCCACAATAAAAGGCCACCCCGAAATGTGCATTTTTTTTGTGCTTTATTGGGGGTCTGGGGACTCAGAACCAGTCAGTATCTGGTGTGACCACCATTTGCCTCATGCAGTGCAACACATCTTCTTCGCATAGAGTTTATCAGATTGTCAATTGTGGCCTGTGGAATGTTGGTCCACTCCTCTTCAAAGGCTGTTATGGACGAAGAACACAGGTGCATTTTATTGATGGCATTTTGAATGCACAGAGATACCGTGATGAGATCCTGAGGCCCATTGTTGTGCCATACATCCATGAACATCACCTCATGTTTCAGCAAGATAATGCACGGCCCCATGTTGCAAGGATCTGTACACAATTCTGAGAATGTCCCAGTTCTTGCATGGCCAGCATTCTCACCAGACATTGCACCCATTGAGCATGTTTGGGATGTGCTTAACCGGCGTATACGACAGCGTGTACCAGCTCCCACTAATATCCAGCAACTTCGCACAGCCATTGAAGAGGAGTGGACCAACATTCCACAGGCCACAATTGACAATCTGATAAACTCTATGCGAAGAAGATGTGTTGCACTGCATGAGGCAAATGGTGGTCACACCAGATACTGACTGGTTCTGAGTCCCCAGACCCCCAATAAAGCACAAAAAAATGCACATTTCGGGGTGGCCTTTTATTGTGGGCAGTCTGGGGCACACCTGTGCACTGGTCATGATGTCGGATCGGCATCTTGATGTGGCGCACCTGTGAGGTGGGGTGGATTGTCTCGGCGGGGCAGAGGTGCTCGCTGTCACACATTTGGACAGATTTGTGAACAATGTTTGAGAGAAATGGTAGTGTTGTGTATCTGGAGTGAATTTTGGATCTTTGGGTCCATCTCATGAAAAATGGGAGCAAAAACAAAAGTGTTGCGTTTATATTTTTGTTGAGTATATATTACAAATTTAAAGATAAACTATTGATACCACTTTTAAATATGTTTAAAGAAACATTTCAAAATGAATATCTACCAACATCACTGAAAACTTCTGACTAGATGCTAAACCACATTTCGTTACCTGTATTTATACATGTGTAATGACAATAAAGTTGAATCTAATCTAAAATCTAATCTAATCTAAGAGGTACATTTCCATATAAGGGTCCTGAGTCTTGAGTTCTGGAATGGTCTCTAAGGCAATCGATGTGTTGTTTCTTGAACGCATGCACTGTGACAGTTAATTTCTCATTTGACACAGAAGAGGACAGACGCATTTTTTGTCAGGGAGACACAACTCAACAAACAAAGTTTAAAATCTGCTATTTTTGTTCTATAGTCACACTAGACCACCTGGGGCTTCAGACCTCACTGTGTAATTGGCTGCTGGACTTCCTTAGCGAGGGGCCACAGGTAGTGCGGGTCGGCAGAAACACCTCAAGCTGCATTAGACTGAGCACAGGAGCCCCCCAGGGCTGTGTGCTCAGTCCGATGCTCTTCACTCTGCTGACCCACGACTGCGCACCAGCGTTCAGCACCAATCACATTGTGAAGTTTGCGGACGATACGACTGTGGTGGGTCTCATCTCTAATAACGATGAGACAAACTACAGGAGTGAGGTGAGCCTTCTGACCAAGTGGTGCAGCGATAACAATCTCCTTAATGTTGAAAAGACCAAGGAGATTGTTATTGACTTCCAGAGAGGCCCCACACGGCACCCCCCAACGTCCATCAACGGTGCTGCTGTAGAGAGGGTGAGCAGCACCAAACCTCTCCTGGACAGTGAACACTGCATCACTGACAAAGAGGGCTCAGAAGCGCCTCTATTTCCTCTGCAAACTGAGGAGAGCTGGAGCCCCCCCACCCATCATGACCACCTTCTACCGAGGCACCATTGAGAGCGTTCTGACCAGCTGCATCACTGTGTGGTACGGGAGCTGAACAGAACAGGAAAGCCCTGCAGCGCATAGTGAATGCAGCTGTGAGGATCGCTGGTGTCTCTCTCCCCTCCCTCCTGGACATTTTTAACACCCGGCTCACCCGCAGAGCGTCCAGAATTGTGGGTGACCCAAGCCACCCATCACACAGCCTCTTCAGCCTCCTGCCCTCGGAGAGAAGGTACCGGAGTCTCTGGGCCCACTCCACCAGATGTGCAACAGTAGTAATTCCTTACTGGAATTACTACTGTTGCACATTTATTTTTATCTTTACTTTCAATGCACATTCTATTGCACATTACCATTTCACTGCTGCATCTTCTATTGCACATTTTTAATGCACACTGCACATTTTTGGACATCTGTAAATAGGTATGTATTTATTTATTCTGTTGCACTGCTTTCAGATTTTATTTTTTAGATTTTAGATTTTTGTCTTAGATAGTTTTTGTTTTGTTTCATCTTTACCATGTTTACACTTCCTGTTTGCACTACATCAACCATGTTTACACCCCGTTTTTACTATTGACAGTTGCACATAAAACCAATTTTGCACATTATCTGTAAATATGTACATAGCACCTAGCCTATATTTTTCATAGTGTATATTTAGTAAAGATTGTTTCTATATGATCATACTTTTTTACATGCTTCTCTTTATCTTATAAAAAGCTTTGAATCTTTGAATCTACCTGGCCAGAGAGAAACGAAATTTCGATTCTCTGTATGTTGAACACATACAGACAATAAAGACTTTGATCTTTGATCTTTTGACAGGTAAGGTACTACCAAGATGTCCATGCATTTTGACTAACGTAATGTCATTTGCAGTAGTTTAACTCATTTTTTAAATTCAGTTTTGACTAGTCAAAGCTCCAATTCAAGATATCTGTAATTACATTTTGACTAGGCATGATGAACGCATCTGCAACACATATCCAGTTTAGCTTTTCAATGTTAAGATGGCTTGCCATAGACTCCAGTACACTTCATAACCAGACTTTCAGTGCACTTTCTGTGGGGGACAAACTAATTTACTGTGTTGTCATTGTTCGTTAAGCTCAGAAGCTGGAGATGGATCCGGATTCTTCAGGCATAAGCGCTGAGATTAAGGAGGCAATACCTCCAGAGTATGACTTCATACGATCTCTATGCCGTGGAGGCTTCGGTCAAGTGGTGGAGTGTCTAAAGAAAGAGACTCAGGAAGTTGTGGCAGTTAAAATCCCCCACTTTAAGCAAGAGAATGAGAAGGAGGTAAGCCCTAGTTTCAGTACTATTTAAGGTGCATATGATGGGTTTTCATGAGATGTTATATATATTTACTATAGATTTACATCAGTTAAAGGGCAGTTTGTGTGGAAAAAAGATGAGGAAAAAAGTACAAAAATACTGGTCTAATCGTACGCAATTTAGAAGTTTTAACATTAACATTGTGATTGATAGGTAACAGTTCTGAAATGACCGGTCATATCTGCCCGTGTCCAACTACGAAGTAAAATGATAAACTTCACCTAAATGAAAATAGAAATACTAAAAAACAGAATAATTGAAGACAACTCTTCAAGAATGTTAGTAAAAATGTATACAACATTGTAACATGTAACTACTATTCTTGTCTGTTCAGATTGGTCTGCTGCGCCGCCTGATGGACCAGGGGAGTGACCAGAGACACATAGTCAAGTTTTTGGGGGAGTTTAACACTCCCTTTGGCAAAGGCATGATCTTTGAAAAGCTGGACATGGATCTGTATGATTATAGGAAAACGTATCGCCCACTGCCCCTTTCGGACATCAGGACCATTATCAAACAGGTACAGTGCAATGTAACGCAGTGTTTATTGTCAGTACACACAAGTACACACAAAATGTTCAAATGATTACAGGTTCTATACCGATTTAAGTTCTATATGTTCTGATGTAATACACCACCTGTCAAAAGTTTGTAAACAGACAGACTCTCATTCGGGACTCCCTTGGCCTTTCGGGAGACTAGCATTTCATGTCCCAAAGCCCTACACCTACCCAAATGAACTGTTCTAACTCTAATTCTAACCCCAACTTTAACTTGAGAGTGAAAAATTATACGTTAGAAAAAAAAATTATACGTTGGAATTATGTAGCAAAGAAAAAAAGATACAAGTATAGTCTTGTATATTTAGTTATGTATTATATTTTGGATTTAGATGCCTCAAAGTATAGTAAACTTTTGACTGGTCGTGTATAGAAGAAGAAGTGACTTTATTGATCTCACACAGGAGAAATTCTTCTCTGCATTTAAAGGAGAATTAACATCTTTTTACAATCTGAGCCTTATTTCGGTAATAAAACAAGTTGTTTTACTCACCCATAGCACTTTGGTGTCATTTGGAGCATTTCCGGAGATGTTTTAGATTTGCGATATCCGTAACGTGAGTTCTCGGGGCACATGTTTGCGGTCTCCAAATAACACAAACTTTAGCACTTTTCAAATCATAGAAGCTCAATGTCTTAGTCTACACTTTCGTTTGAGTCAAAAGTGGCCTGTAATCCAAGATTTATCCATAGTTTCGAGTAGATGAGGACACCAGTGCGCATGCACTCATTCACAGCTGTTTTGCAGATAAGAAGACGCAACTTTTCTGTTGCGAGCGACACATGGCAGAAGATTGGGACTTTGAGGCTGAAGAGGAGTATACGGATGAGGAGACAGAATGGATACGGAAAGAATGAAGCGGAGACAGTTTTAGGAGCAGCAGAGAACAGCCATCGGTTTCGCATTACATCTCAGAATCGTGCGCTGAATCCGCTGGCCTTCTTTCTTTTCCTTTGCTGGTAAAAAAATCATCCTGACTGAAGTGGGTACTGCAAACCCGATGGTCCAAACGTCTTACAGCTTTGCCTTTCCTGTTTGGGTCCCGAGAGCTGAGAGCGAAATCAGCTGTGACTGAGCACATGCGCACTGTCCTCCTCATCTACTCGAAACTATGAATAAATCTCGGATTAGAGGCACTTTTGACTCAAACGAAAGTGTAGACTCTAAGACATTGAGCTTCTATGATTTGAAAAGTGCTAAAGTTTGTGTTATTTGGAGACCGCAAACATGTGCCCCGAGAACTCGCGTTACGGATATCGCTAAACTAAAACATCTCCGGAAATGCTCCATATGACACCAAAGTGCTATGGGTGAGTAAAACAACTTGTTTTATTACCGAAATAAGGCTCAGATTGTAAAACACGTTAATTCTCCTTTAACCCATCCTGTTATTAGGAGCAGTGAGCAGCACGCACATTACTGCGCCCGGGGACCATCTCCATGATCTTCTTGCTTCGGTTTGGTCAGGACCTCAGCTGGAGGATTTTACCTATGGTGCATGTTTTTGGGTTGATGGGGGAAACCGGAGTGCCCGGAGGAAACCCACCCAGACATGGGGAGAACATGCGAACTCCACACAGAAAGGCTTGGGCGACCCGGGGATCGAACCCGGAACCTTCTTGCTGTGAAGCATGATCTAGCAATATAAAATGGTTAAAATCTCTTAAAAAAGGTCATAGTGGCTCAAAAGTCCTGCCCAGTTCCGCACTGGTTCCAGAAATATTTCCCGTTCATTTTCCCCATAGAATTTTCAAAAAAGTTGGAAAACCACCCATAATGTGGTTGCTTAAGTCCAAAATTGTTTCAATCGGTTTGCGTGTTCAAGTTTTCAAAAACAGATTTTAAATAAAAATATACTAGTAGATCTTGTCGTCATTAGTTACTGCATAGCCATTTGGCCCAAATTACTTTTGCCAGACTTCAGTCTACAGGAAAAATAAATGGGGACTTTACCAAGATAATGATAAATAAATGACAAACTTTCTATCCAAGTGTTTCTGTTGTAACATTGTGCAGGTGGCCACAGCTCTGGAGGTGATGAAGGACATGTCTGTAATCCACGCAGATCTTAAACTAGAAAACGTGATGGTCTGTGATCGCACCCAGAGGCCTTTACAAGTCAAACTCATTGATTTTGGTGTGGCCATCCCCACAGCCGACGTCACGCCAGGCATGAAGATCCTCAATAAGTGCTACAGGTGATTGATGGGACTCCTGTGTATGTGATGAAGGGGAGACACTACAGGCAGATACAAATACAGTGGTCCCTCGTTTATCGCAAGGGTTAGGTTCCAGAAATAACCCGTAATAAGTGAAATACAATTCTTCTACATGTTTTAAGACTGTAAACGCCTCACCACACACATTATACACTTTTCTCAGACTGGTATTAACATTTTCTCACATTTCCCTCTTGTTTAAACACTCAAACCTTCATAGATTTTCAACAAAATGTATTAATAGTGAAGTGTGGGGGGTGCACGGACACGTGCACCTGCTCATCGTGGTCACGAAACAAGGCAAAGAGCCTGCGGTGGTTTAATCCTGGTTTAGGCCTGATCTAGTTCTGGTTTAGTCCAGGTTTAGACCTGGTCTAGTCCTGGGACCGGAGAAGTGTGCGTGTAGACATGTGCACCTGCTCATCGTGGTCAAATCCGTGAGCAGCATGACCGGCGCGAAGCCGTGCATCCCACCCGGGGACCACATCCAATGATGCAGTCAAAGCGAACACGCACAAGAGCCGCATGCGGTGGTTTGATCGTGGTTTAGACCTGGTCTAGTCCTGGTTTAGTCTAAGTTTAAACCTGGTCTAGTCCTGGTTTAGTCCAGGTTTAGTCCAGGTTTAGACCTGGTTTAGACCTGGTTTAGACCTGGTTTAGACCTGGTTTAGACCTGGTTTAGACCTGGTTTAGACCTGGTTTAGACCTGGTTTAGACCGGTCTGGTCCCGGTCTGGTCGTCATGTCTTAGTCCCGGTCTAGACTTCCTACAGATCCAGTGACTCATGTCTCGGCTCCTTGTGCATCCAGCGGGACTCCCGGAGCCCCCCCGGGTCCCCCCCCGGAGCCCCCCCGGGTCCCCCCTCTATAACATCTATATAAATGTGTCAAACTGAACACATTCTGTACTGTACAGGAGACACGGAGGAGAAGACAATCAGGACGCACAACACAATGTTGATACACTATAAAAAAAAATTTGAAATAAAAAAAATAAAAATAAAAATCTGCGAAACAGCGAGGCCGCGAAAAGTGAACCGCGATAGAGTGAGGGACCACTGTACACATGGTTTATTATGTCATTTAACCAAGTTGCTTCCATAGATTTATATAAGACATTGTAACATCAGTTTTACTTAAATACATGCCTGTAAATAGCACGTAGACCAAACTTTCCAATCTTATATATATTTATTATTATTACACATCAAATGCCTTATTTATAAATGTCTTTTTAATACAAAATTATACCACAGAAGAGGTTTCCAAATGACATCTTCCAAATTTCAGGTTCTTTTCCTGATCGCCAGCAGTGTCTTGCCTTAAAAACATCAATCTAGTCCATCTTATAAGTTCATGTCATGTGTTCCTCCCTTAGGCCTCCTGAAGTGATTCTGGGTTTGCCTTTCAATGAAGCTGTGGATGTGTGGACCCTGGGAATCATGATGTTCGAATTAATGTTGGGTTTTTTCCCCGACTTCTCTGAATATGAAACAGTAAGTCACTAGCCATAAGCAGACAGAGGTGGGAGATATTGACCAAAATTAATAACTTGATTTTTGCATCATCTTGATAACAATATTCAGACAATATTTTTAAGAGGGGGTATTCCAGTAATATGGGGTATTAACTGCTAACACGTATCATATTTAGATCACCCTGTTACCCTTTACTGTTTTGTATTTGCTCTCAGGTTTGTGAAGTTGTAGTGTTTTGTATCTTGCTTTTGTATATTTATGGAAAATTGCCGTGTGGGGGCATGGAATCTTACAGGTAACTGTAAGAAGGGTTCAAATAGTGCCTGGAAGAGAGATCACTAAATTACTCAAACATGCATGGATGACATCTAAAACCTCTTTGGGCATGTTTTAAAGGAGGAAATGTTATAACATGGTAAAAAGCTCCAAAAGATAGATTTTTTAAAGGTCCCATGGCTAAAAGTTATGAAATGTATAAACTGAGCAATTGTGATTCTTTTCCGCGTTTGAAAAAAAAGACAGCCCGAACGGGCGATTCTGAACAAGGGAACTTTCTGACATCACACTCGGGTAAAGGTTCCCACCCCCCGTCTGGATGTCCACCCACCGTCTCTGGAAATCACGCCCAGAGAGTTTGGACCACAAACGAGCTACGCAATGCGAGATGCGTTTTTTTATTTGCCTGGAGGCACGTGAGAGTGTTTCCAGGCTCGGATGTCCTTTATCCGAGCCTCCGAACCTCTGAAACAGCAGTGGTTTAACTTTATTTTATGTGGAAATGTTTTTTTTTTTTCATGGAACCCGTCTCGTGTCTTCGCGTTTAAAACACGGAAGTGGGGCCAGCGCACCAGCGCACCGCTAATCCAGGAAACAGCGGCGTATTTGGCCACACCCCCACCTGCTGCACTGGCCTGTATCTGTCCTCCTCATTTGCTTTCAAGCAACAACGCCCAGAATAAAGTGTTTCAGAGACGCATTTATGACTCTGACTGTTTTCATGAGGCTATCTCATGCACTGAGGCTTGATTTTGAAGGATTCATTTACAATATTAGGGAACCATTAAGGCGCCATATAAAAGCATCAAGAAGTGACCATGTCATGGGATCTTTAACAATGAATTTTGCTTATCTATTTTTTTTAAGTATTTTTTTTTATATACATCTACATCCCACCTCTATGTAAACAGTAAATCATATTAATAAATATCATATTAATAAGCCGTATCTAACATGTGTTTCTCTTATAAAGTTGAAGATTATAGTGAAACTCCGCGGCACACCATCTAAAGCATTCCTCGACAAAGGGACTAGGACGGCTCTATTCTTTAAAAGTGATGGCGAAAATTGGACATTAAAGGTAAGTATTCTTTTTTCTTGTTGGATTCAAAAATATAATTACATCATCTTATATACCAAATACACTACCAGTCCCAAGTTTGGACCTACTGTACATCTCATTCAGTGTTTTTTCTCTTCATGTTTACTACTTTCTACGTTTTAACAAACATTACATGAAGCACAGTGTTTGGTGCTATGGAGCAAAAGAAAAGTAGCCGCCCTTTGCTTTGTTTGTGCTGCAAACCCTTGGTCTTCCCTCAATGAGCTCCATAATGAAGTCTGGTTTTCACTGGTTTACACGCGGCCCGCACACCAGTAGAAGTTTAATACGAGACACGTACTTTTGTTCTGAATACAGGACGATTCCATTTTTCAAGGGACGGTTGGCAACCCTAAACACAAATATATATATATATATATATATATATATATATATATATATATATATATATATATATATATATATATATATATATATATATATATCTCCGCTAAAAGGCGGAACTCTTTCATCCCTGAAAATCTTGTTTAGACTCCCCAAGACATCTACGGAAACTCTACGGATGTTTACGAAATTGAAAAGCTCAGTTCACTCCCTGATCTAGTGCAGGTATACAATAGACTAAAAATGAAACATGGATGTTAAACCTGAAAATGCAAATACTAATAATCTATTGATGACTTGTTTCTAGTCTAAACTCGCTGGCCGGGAAGAGGACACAGACATAGAAGCAGCCACAGTGTTGCTTGGTCAGTTGCTGGAAATTGACCCAGAGAACAGAATTACACCGACTGAAATCCTCCAGCATCCATTTATCCGTGAACCGAAATCACCTGTGATCATAATGGACCAACCAGCCTCACCTGAAAACACCACACCCGGTGTAGATGAAGACCAAGTGAGCGAGAGGTGAGTTCCATCGTTTTATGGGAGACCGTTATAGTGCAGGACAGGTTTTCATGTTTTCCAATTATGACTTGGTTTGGTGGGATAGTACCTGAGGCAAATATGTATCATAGTTTTACGCCAGTTCAGGGTCAGTTTATGAAAAAAAGTTCATAAGAAAAGTGCAAAAAAATACAAGAAGTAGCAGTGAGTTCTAAAAAGGAATGCATCTACCTATATAATCAAAACCAAAATCTAGAGACAATTTACACACAATGAGGGCATTTTTCTGGCACTTTTAGCCTTCGTTTAGCAAAATAAAGACATTATCATCAATTTGTAGAAGCGTAATCATAACCACTGTGTAATTTAGACAGCTTTTGCCCATGTTAACAAAGTTATAGAATTGCCTCCACACAGTATGTCATATGTGCAGCCCACGTCCAACCAGGAAGTCGCTACAATTATAAACACCAAAACTGAATAAACTAGATTAAAATAGGCAAGATTTTTAGCCAAATTTTAATCTTATATTTTTTAAGTCTAATTAAAAAATATAAGTCTAATTAAAATACAGTTCTTGTTTTTTGTTTTGTATGAAAAGTGTGGTGAGCTCAGCAGCAGCGAGGACAAAGGACACCGAGATGGTCCAGGAGGAAGGACCTAAAACAACAGTGATCACAGCTGGACCAGCTTCACCTGGAGATGCTCAGGTTGTGGTGCAGGACAAGCTCCAGGACCCTAACCCTATACCAGTTTCACCCGGAGATGCTCAGGTTGTGGCGCAGGACAAGCTCCAGGACCCTAACCCTATACCAGTTTCACCTGGAGATGCTCAAGTTGTGGCGCAGGACAAGCTCCAGGACCCTAACCCTATACCAGTTTCACCTGGAGATGCTCAAGTTGTGGCGCAGGACAAGCTCCAGGACCATAACCCTATACCAGTTTCACCTGGAGACGCTCAGGTTGTGGTGCAGGACGAGCTGCACAGTGGCAGGTGACCACTTTGGTCGTTATCTGGGCTAACATATTCTTCGAGAGGGGGTATTACGCAAATGACTATTCAAGCTTTATTAGGGACCGAGCCCGAAGGGGGACGAAGGTCCCTATTGTTGTTGCTTTGTTTCCGTATTATTATTATTATTATTCTTGTTCATACACGCTGGGGCAATTTTGAGCATGTTCCCATGCTTCAAAACGAACGAAACTTTGCACGGGCATCACAAAGTGCTGCCAGTACGACCACACAAAGTCCCATCCCCCAGTGACCCCCAGGAGCTCGATAGCGCCCCCTAGCGCGTTGTCTTTCGGGGCTGGCATACCGTTTAAGATAGGCGCACGAAATTCGGTAGGGACGTGTATCTCAATAAGACGAACAAACGCCTCACTGCAATGTCATGGCCACGCCCAACAGGAAGTGAGATAATTGGGCTTTTGTGTGATTTTTGGGTATTGGACATAGAATGGAATTTGAAACACTTCTCCTACACCGTACCTCAGATGGGCTTAAATTTTGGTGAACATACTCTTAAGACGTTGGAGATGTTAAATTGCGAAGGATTTTCAAATAGGCGGTAATATGACGATACGGCGGATCGATAAAGTTAGGTATTTATTGAATGGGAGTGATGAGTTATGAATGGGAGGTATTTGTTGCTAGGCAACGCCCTGATCAAAGGTCTTTGATCTTTGTACCTTTGATCTGATATAGCTGCAAGCAGCAATGTGGGGACAAGCATCGAAGGTTCATGTAGGCCTCAGCATGTAGGCCACATGCAGGGTCTGACAGGGTCTAACAGAGTCTGACAGGGTCTGACAGGGTCTGACAGGGTCTGACAGGGTCTGTTCTGACAGGGTATCTACAATGTCATGGCCATGCCCAACAGGAAGTGAGATAATTGTGCCAGGCACACGAAATTTGGTATGGCTGTGCGTCTCAGTAAGACGAACAAACGCAGGTGCGAGGTCCCGACCAACGCCGCTTGCGGCTTTAATTTAATGTTATAATGTTTTTCCCTCATCAAAAACATGCCTGAAGTTTTATATGTCAGCCATGCATGTTTGAGTACTCTAGCGATCTTTATGTACCCGGGCTCTACTCCTGCTTAAGTTTAAAAGTGCAGCCCACAATTAGGGCTGGGCGATTAATCGAGATTTGCGATATCTCGAGATGTTTTATGAAATCGAGAAAGATTTTGGCATATCGAAAAACTCGAGATAATGCACTAAATGAATAAGATTTCGCCACTCTGCTTATTTTCCTCAACTGTTCCTCCTTCTTGCGTTTGTGTTTCACTGCCGTGGTTCCCCCGGGGTAAGGAAGGTTAGGATGTGCCATCTGTACCTTTTTTTATTAATTACGAAATGAGGGATTTTTTTGTCTCATCTTAATTTTTTTTTTTTTTAATCTTTGCACTATATAACTGTCTACCCTCAGATTTTATGTTTACAATTAAATAAGGCAATATACTACTTCCTTGGTTTGATAATGTTAAAATTGGTACACAAGCACAGCACTTTGTTACTAGTACCTGTCTACCTCTAGGCACTTGGCTACGAAATGAGGGATTTTTTTTTTTTGTCTTTTATCTTAAATGTTAAAGAAGCACCATCTACAGAAGAACTGTCTACCCTCAGATTTTATGTTTACAATTAAAATAAGGCAATGTACTACTTGGTTTGGTAATGTTAAAAATGGTGCACAAGCAGTTTGTTACTAGTACCTGTCTACCTTTAGGCACTTGGCTGCCTACCTGTTTGCACTTCAATTAAAAAAAAAAAAAATCCTTGCTGAATTTGGTGCGTTTGGGTTTTTTTGTTTTTGTTTTTTTTCCCTGCATAGATATCGAGATATATATCGTATATCGAGATATAGCAAAAACATAGAGATAATTTTTTTTCTCCATATCGCCCAGCCCTACCCACAATCCAGTGATTCTGAAAGACGGGAGAAAATAGACAATGTTATGATACCAGTTATGATCATGTTAAAACCTAAAACCTGCTACATAATAATAATTATTGTTACAATTGATGATTTGCATGAACTTGACACCTAAACATTTCTTTTCTTACAGCCCTAAAAAAACGAATAAATGTCAATGGTGGAGAAGAGTGACTCGGATGCCCACAGAACAGCCCACAGCAGGTAAGACTTTGCTTTAGCTCTGGTTCACATGCACACCTGGACTTATCAGATTATGTCACGTAAACAGTTACGACGTGAGTAATCTGATTTCTTTGTGATTGTTCCTTGTCAAAACCTGCACAAGTATGAACAATTAGACAGAAAGAGAAAACTAATGTGGCAAAGACAAAATTATAAGATTGAAAGAGTTATTTTAAAATTCATTGCACTTTGTCTTCCAAATACAACTCTAGTCTGGTCTAAAAATCAGTAACTACCACATCGCAAGGAGTTTTCGATCAAAAATCAAATTACTGGGTTATCTCATTATACTAGTTATCTGATTTTTACTGGCCATGTAAATGCACATACTGGCTGTAGTTATCTGATTAATATTTCGATTTCTAGAAATGTTAAATTACTTCAAGGACATGCAACCTGCACAATCTGAAGTGAGTAATCAAGAGTGACCATGATCAGAAAAAAAATCTGATAATTAAAGATAATCCTTTATTTGTCCCACAATGGGGAAATTGCAGTGTCACAGCGCAAGTTTCATTTTCATTTTAATAATCGTTCAGCTCCAAAAATCGGATAATACTAGGGATGTCAACAATTAACCGACTTACGATTAATTGTCGATCAAGAGGTTGGTCGAACAAAATGCATTAATTGTAATTAATCGCTAATCGCGGACACGCGCAACTGCGTGGTCACGAAACAAGGCAACCGCGCACCGCGCTCACTCAACGGCACTGCCCGGTGTACATCGGGGCTGCTGAGCACGAGATCAAACCACGGCGCCCGAAATGCATAGTCTCAGCCCAAGCCACAAACCAGCCGCACAAAACCAGCAGCGGCACTTGGTGGATTAATCCTGTCCAGGTCTAGACCTGGTCCAGTCCTGGTTTAGTCCAGGCCCAGTCCAGGTTTAGACCTGGTCTAGACCTGGTTTAGTTCTGGTCTAGACCTGGTTTAGTCCACGTTTAGTCCTGGTCTAGTCTCTTAGCCAATCAGGACGCAGAACACAATGTTACACTATAAAAAAAATGTTACACTATAAAAAAAAAAAAGAAAAAAAAAAATAAAAATCTGCGAACCGCGATAGAGCGAGGGATTACTGTATTTTGTTATTCAGCATCAATACATTTGTCTGCTTTTTACTCAGGAATAATTAATTGAGGAATATACAATATAATAATACTATGATATATTTTTGACCCAGTGTTATGTTACTATAGCTTATATTCTTAAAGACCCTATTGAAACACTAAAATTCAAATGAAAAACTATCAATCAACTATCAATTAATGAATTAATCGATAATTTGCATCCCTAGATAATACTCATAATACTACTTATAATACGGTTAAAATGACCTTTACATAATCTGTAACCTTTTTTTTTTAAGGTTCTTCTGGCTCACTGAGGAGAAAGAACTTCTTCCAGCGGATTCTCTCTTGACACTGTGAGCTACGTATACGAGCCACAAGTGGGGTTGAGGGGGAAAGGGGGTATCATGGGTGAGGGGGGGCGTGAGGGGGTGTGTTATGGGGTGCAGTGCTGTGGGGGGATTAGGGTTGTTGAGTCCCCCTGGTGGTTAATACAAAAATAAAATATCGGGAGTGCAGTTTATTTAGGCCTGTGTTTGGAGACATAAATAATGTGTTAACCCCCGGTGACTGAAAGACATAGTGGGACGAATGGAAAAAAACAGCAGCAAAGAGGACCCCCAAGCAAGCTGAACCCCTCGAAAAACACGTGGGAAGGTGGGAAAATGCCGCCTGTCCTTACAGGGAGTGTTCTGTGGCTCTCCCTGAGGTTTCTCACATGAGTTTTTCCTCACCCTGAAGGAGAGTCTAAGGACGGGATGTAGAGCTGTAAATGATGATTCAGATTGAATAACTACTTAAAGGAATATTAACTTTTTTTACAATCTGAACCTTATTTCTGTAATAAAACAAGTTGATTTACTCACCCATCGCAGTTTGGTGTCATTTGGAGCAGTTCCTTAGATTCGCATGCGCACTGTCCTCGTCATCTACTCAAAACTATGGCTAAATCTCGGAATAGAGGCCACTTTTGACTCAAATGAAAGTGTAGACTAAGACATTGAGCTTCTGTAATTTGAAAAGTGATAAAGTTTGTGTTATTTGGTGACTGCAATCGCCTGCCCCAAGCACTCACGTTAACGGATATCGCTAAACTACAAAATCTACGGAACTGCTCCAAATGACACCAAAGAGATATGGGTGAGTAAATCAACTTGTTTTATTACCGAAATAAGGTTCAGATTGTAAAAAATATATAATAATATAGTTAATATTCCTTTAACTAATCTCTAAGGTATTAATAAACTACAATAAACCACAGATTTTTTGTTCATGCATTATTAAGGCTTTATTAAGGCTTCCATGACAGCAGAGACACACGGAGTCTGTGGCAGGGGATACAGACGTGCCGGAACGACTACAGTCTGGTTGTGCTCACCCCCATCCTCATGAAGTGCTTCGAAGGGCTAGTCATGCAACACATCAAGACATCTCTCCCCTGCATCCTGGACCCATTTCAGTTTGCATACCGGTCTAACGGCTTGCCCGATGATGCAATCTCAACAGCCCTCCAGTCACCCCTCACACACCTGGACACCAGAGACTCATATGTTAGAATGCAGTTCATTGACTTCAGTTCAGCTTCAACACAAGCTGGGGATCAACACCTCCATGTGCAACTGGCTGCTGGATTTCCTGACAGGAAGACCGCAGGCAGTACGGGTCAGCAGCAACACCTCCAGCACCATCACACTGAACACAGGGGCTCCCCAAGGATGTGTGCCGAGCCCCCTCCTCTTCACTCTGCTGACCCACGACTGCACATCCTCACACACACAAGACAAAGGAGATTGTCGGAGACTTCAGGAGAGCACACACACAGCACGCCCCCCTCGCCATCAACGGAGCTGCTGTGGAGAGAGTAAGCAGCACCAAGTTCCTGGGTGTGCATATCTCTGAGGACCTCTCCTGGTCAAAGAACACTGCATCACTGGCCAGTAAAGCCCAACAGCGACTCTACTTCCTCCACAAGCTGAAGAGAGCCAGAGCCCCAGCTCCATCATGAGCACCTTCTACAGAGGCACCATAGAGAGCATCCTCACCAGCTGCATCACTGTGTGGTATGGCACCTACACCATGTCCTGCCGGAAAAAGCTACACCGAGTAGTGAGAGCAGCTGAGAGAATCGTGAGTGTCTCTCTCCCCTCCCTGCAGGACATCTACCGCACCCGCCTCACCCGCAAAGCCCTCTGGGTGATCCCACCCACCCATCCAACTGCCTCTTCAGTCTGCTGCCATCAGGAAGGAGACTGAGGAGCCTCAGGGCCAAGTGTGTGTGCAACCTGTACATATGTTTTTTGGACAATAAAGCTGACTTTGAACTTTGAAGTTGACATTCCCACAACATCCAGAGACTTAAGATGCTCAGGATGGATCTCAACAACAGCTTTCCGCAAAGCGGGTTGGAGAACATTGCGCCTGACGTGCTCCTGATCATAATAGTCAATGAGACGTATGCCCTAGTTTCTATAGTTCTGCCTCAAGAATCATTCACTTTTTAAAAATTTAAAAGGCGCACTATGTAATCTTTCAGGTGGAGAGTCTGTTTTCATACACAGTCTTTTTTTTTTTTTTCCATGGTTTATTTTTTATTTTTCAAGATTCTCAAGATGTACAATATCAAAGTCAAATGAAAAAGGTAGTACAAATATACAAAAGAACAATCAAAATTGTAACGTCCAAGAAGGAGTGGGGGGAAGAAAACTTATTTAACCCCACCCCCATTACATCTATACATAATAACATAAGTAAAGAAAGGAAAATCACTTCCATTTCCCCATGGTAATTCTTATCTGTTATGTACACTTCTTTCTTTTTTACTTGGAGACAAGTAACCATATAGTTATGGATATAGGACCTGAAAAGTACCAGCAATGGTAAGAAAGCACATACTAGTACCAGCAATGGTAGAAAAAGCAGATACCATAAGGTAAGGAAAAGCACATACAATGATAAGAGATGTTCCAGCAGAACTAGTTTTGCAGAAGACAGTGATGAAATTACCTTAGACACTCTCCATATACTGACATTTTTATGGTGGAGGATCTGTCAGTCTGGGTTGCTGTGGGGAATGGTGGGGAATGGTGTGTAGGGGCATTTGCAAGTCCCCAGGGGATGCGTGAGGGCGCCGGAGCGAGGGCTGTCATTGCTGCAAGCAGCTTTAATGTATACTATTATTCTAACAATTTAATTTGTTCTTTACACCAATTTCTTAAAGCAGGCTTATTCTGCAAAATGGACTTTTCAGAGCTTTTCCTCAGGTTATAGTACTTTCTTTCTCATTTATTTACCCTATGAAGGGGTCTGGCTGCAGACCTCCAGCGTGGGATCTCTTCCTGTGCCGTACAAAAAATATGAGCAAAAAAAAAAGATGAGTAAAAAAATAATAATATATAAAAATAATATATATAGTATACATGCACATAACAGTATGTATGAAATCAACATGAGTAGGGAAATTCAGGGAACACATTTAACCCTGCTACATTAACTTTGCAAAAAGTGTTGTCTCAGTAACACCACTGCACAAACACGCCTCATAAAACTTAATACCACTACGCAAATATAAACATCATAATTGATTTATCAATGGCTCGATAATGCACACGACCAGGACTATGATCAGCAAAACAGTGGAGAAGTGAAAGAAACAATTTTTCGCCGCTCTCCCCCTGCTGAAAAGTTTATTTCCGGGCCTCACACTGGAGGTACACCTGACACTGGAGCCTGCACAGGAAGAGGTCCCACGCTGGAGGTCTGCAGCCAGACCCTCTTGAGTAATTGGGGTGATTCATGTTTGAGTAATTTTTACTTATTTTCAAAACACCATTTTTCTGGTCAACTCCCGTTTTCACCTCCGTACGCACTTCCTTCTAAGGTTTTATTTTCTTAATGTGTAATACATGTAGGATTGCACAGTCATTTTGGTACAAATATAAAACTTTTCTAACAGAGAAGTCAGCGGAGTCATTTCTTTTAAACAATATTGCTAACAGGTCAAATAGGTAAAAGGAGAACTTATCTTGAAAAAGCCCACATTACAGTATTTTCTGATCTTTTATAATATAGTTTCCACATCACAAACATACCTGAAGTTGTGTTGTTTCATTCACACATGTTTAACACACAACCCCTGCATATTTAGGCTGAGTTCTTCTCTCAAACACAAAACAAACTGTCTATTAGAAGAAAAGGTGAGACAGTAAGAAATTTAGTGGAAAATGCATTTTAAAAAGCTCTGAAAACGAAGAGTATGAGTGAATGTCTGTCCACACTATAGGTAGGATTGTTTTGTAGCATGTTAGCATTAGGATTAGCCTGTGGTGAAGGGCCTCTGCTGGAGGTTGATTTGAGGTGATTACACAAGTGTTTGTTCAGAGAACAGACACACTCACACATGCTTTATTAGCCCCCTGAGGACACCAGCTAAACCTATGCGTATTTATACTGCTGTGAGAAGACAGAGGGGCTCGTTTAGTCCTGGTTTAGTCCTGTGTCATGTCCTGGTTTAGTTCGTAGCTCTAGTTTAGATCATATACATATTTATGCAACTGCAATGAATAAATCCAGGCTTAGTCTCTGGTTTAGTCCCTGATTTAGTCCCTGATTTAGTCCCTGATTTAGTCCCTGATTTAGTCCCTGATTTAGTCCCTCATTTAGTCCCTCATTTAGTCCCTCATTTAGTCCCCGATTTAGTCCCAGTTTAGCCCCTGATTTAGTCCCTGATTTAGTCCCAGTTTAGTCCCTGATTTAGTCCCTGATTTAGTCCCTGATTTAGTCGCTGATTTTAGTCCCAGTTTAGTCCCTGATTTAGTCCCAGTTTAGTCCCTGATTTAGTCGCTGATTTAGTCCCAGTTTAGCCCCTGATTTACTCCCTGATTTAGTCTGTAATTTGGTTCCTGATTTAGTCCCTGATTTAGTCCCTAAATTGGTTCCTGATTTAGTCCCATTTTAGTCCCAGATTTAGTCCCTGATTTAGTCCCAGTTTAGTAGCTGATTTAGTCTCTAATTTGGTTCCTGATTTAGTCCCTGATTTAGTCTCTGGATTAGTCCCTGAATTAGTCCATGTTGTAGTCCTGTCTAGTTTGGGTCTAGTCTGGGTCTGGTTTAGTCAGTTTATTCCTGGTTTACTTCGTGTTTGCAGTAGCCCAGTAGCCACATGAAGGAAGAGGGCTGCTTCTGAAAGGGCATCTGACTTGAATCACACACCAGTGCAGATATATTGTATGAGTAAAAATAAGAATGTTGTGTTTTGCCTGCATTTCAAAACAAAGGGTTTGCTGTCAGAGAACCAGGAAGTGTTCAGTTAGCATGCTAGTTGACAGCAAAACTTCAATATGGTCCCTGAAAGTTGTGAAAAGCTCTTATAAAGTCATCCTGGTGAATAATTAGGCAGCTCTGAATGCATCAGGTAAGTGAAGAAGAACTTTGGACCACTGCAAACTGATTAAAATGAACCAATTGTGTTTTCCCACATTTTTTAAGAAAGCCAAAATCAGCCGCAGCACCTTTAATTTCATCGATGTAAATCCCGAATGCTGCTGGAGGTGACTAATTGCAGAGTGGGCTGTTCCAGATAAAGGGGGTCTAGACGAGCGTTCACCGTACAAATAGAACGCCATTATCTGTCATTAGCATCCGCCGCTAACACGAGACCCCCGCCGAGCTGTGGAGGGCCGGCACAATGGGACCTCTCCTGGTGATGGATGGTGGAACAGTGCCAGAACAAAAACACAAAAAACACCAAAGAATAGGGACTAAAGATAGCATCTGGTAATACAAGTACAAGAGCCAGACACTGTAAAAATAAGACTGATATTTTAGCCACAATGAATTGAATGTAATGTCAGTTTGCCCAAATGTTTGATGTAAATAAAAAAAAGGTGCTGTACCTGATTTTTATTGTCTTAAAAACGTGAAAAACAGAACTACTTCATTTTAAATTTCAATTAAATTCATTTGCAGTGGTCCAATGAACATCTTGGGTCCTCTACTGGCTATTAAAACAAGTCTGAGGAACATCCAAAAACCTATAGAAGCAATACAGAGAAACCTGTAGAACATCCAGGGTACTATTATTGGGGCAAGTCTGAGGAACACCCAAGGATCTCTACCTGCTATTAGGGCAAGTCTGAAGAACATCCAAAGTCCTTTAGCTGCCACAGAAACAGAACATCCAAGATCCTCTACCTGCTATGGGGACAAGTCTGACAAACATCTTAGGTCCTCTACCTACTATAAAAACAGTCTGAGGAACAGCCAAAGACCTCAAGAAGCAAGAGAGAGAAGTCTGTAGAACATTTAGGTACTTTTGCTACTATTGGGACAAGCCTGAGGAACATCTATGCACCTATTGAAGCAATAGAGAAATCTGAAGGGTCTTTTAGCTACTTTTGGGAGTCAAAAGTCAAAAGAATATCCAAGCAAGAATATCTCTAGCTGCTACATTTCAAGTCTGAGGAACATCTAAAGATCTCTAGTCTGAAGTCTGAAGAAGTTATTCCTCATTTACCTTATGCATTCAGAGCATCATACTTACTCACCACAATGAGTAACAATGCAACACTCTACACTGCAGCCACTTTACACTACTGGAACTGTATTTATGATGCTTTTTTATCCATTTATGATACTTTTTATCTTTATGCTTGTTGTATTTTTATACTTCTGTAGCCGGGAGTCCGTCAAAATTTTGTTATGCTTGCATAATGACAATAAAGAATCTTGAATCTTATAAGAGCTTTTCACAACTTTCAGAGACCAGAGCAGAGTTTCACAACCAACTAGCATGCATGATATACCGGCATTAACATCGGTATCGGCCGATATTGCCAAAATTTTAACACATCGGTATCGGCCCGACTTGTAAAAATGTAAAAGTGGGCCGATATTAACGACGATATTTGTCAGTACAGTAATCCCTGGAATTAACGTTTTCTCACATTTCTCTCTTGTTTAAACACTCAAACTTTTGTAGATTTTCAACAAAACCACCGCGTACGGCTCTGTGCCTGTGTGGCACGCAGTCTGAAAAGAGCAAAGGCAAAGAGCCGCACGCGGTGGTTTAATCCTGGTTTAGACCTGGTCCAGTCCTGGTTTAGTCCAGGTCTAGACGTGGTCCAGTCCTGGTTTAGTCCTGGTCCAGTCCAGGTTTAGACCTTGTTTAGACCTGGTCTAGACCTGGTTTAGTCCGCGTTTAATCCTGGTCTAGTCCCGGTCTGATCCTGGTCTGGTCCTGGTTTAGTTCCAGTCTGGTCCGGTCCTCCCCTGCGTCCCCCATCTATAACTTCAATCAGCAAAGGTCCCTTAGCCAATCAGGACGCAGAACACAATGTTACATTATTAAAAAAAGTTACACTATAAAAAAATTGAAATTGAACAAAAAAAAAAGAAAAAAAGAAAAAATCAGGAGTCAAAACACATTTTGAAAATAAAAGAAGACATTCAAAAATTAATTTTGCATGATTTTCAGTCTGTATAAAATGTTATCTCAGAATTAAAAATAAATAAATATCGGTATCAGCCAATACCAGCAACATTAATATTGGATATCGGTATCGGCTAAAATTTTCACATCGGTGCATCCCTAATGCCAACGCTCACTTCTTGATTTTCAGACAATAAAACACTTTATATTTAGATTCAGACGGTGCACAGTGGACTTATTTTGACCTTAAAAAGCTGCTTATAGTATATATCTGTACTGGAGCAAGACAAGCATCAGCGAAGAAACTAGGGGTGTGTATTGGCAAAGAAGTCAAGATTCAATTCGAATCACGATTCATATGCCATGATGTGATACTATCACGATGCATCACGATACTTGAATTATTGCGATGCATTGCAATATATTCGACATACTTCAGTGAAAATGTACCAAAAAAAGGGGATAACTTAAATATCAGTGGCTGTGTATCTGGGTAGTGTCTTCAATTGATACATAACAAAAAATGTGCATAGGATTTTTTCTAAAACAAAAAATGATGTTCAAACATTTGCCATTTTGAGGTAGCGACCATCATAACAAACAATACCCTTTCACAAAGAAAAAAAGTGCATAATATATATATATATATATATTTAAAATAAACTAATAATTTATGTATTTATTTATTAATAATTAATTAATTATTAATTAATAATCGATTTTTGGCATCAAGAATCGATGCAGTATATTGTGAAAGTTAGTATCGCGATGCATTGTCATGACGATTATTTTGCACACCCCTAGAAGAAACTGAAGAGGGACTGAAACAGGACTAAACCACAGACAAGACCAGGAACTACACCAGGAACTGAATCAGGACATAACCAGGACTAGGACAGAGCAGAGTCATAATGCATGGTAACACAACAACTAGCATGCTAACTTGCACTTCCAAAGCGCTTTAAATTGACTTATTCTGACCTAATTCTACAATATCTGTACTGGAGTTACAAGTTAATGGGACTGAAGAGGGACTGAACCAAGACTAAACCAGGACTAGGATAGAGCAGAGTTTTTCTGTCATGGCAATGCTAAAAACAACTAGCATGCTAACGTGCACTTCCTAAGCGCTTTATAATTAGATGCAGACACATTTTACTCAAATACATGGAAAAAAAAATCTGGTAAATCAGCTTGGGTGTCTCAAAATCTTCACTTTGATACTGAAATCTATTATAATAAATGCTCTGCTAATCCCCAATAGCATTAATATGGTACAAATTTAGTTTTATCTGTCTTTGCGTGTTATGAAAGGAAAGGCAATGGGGAGACACTTTTTCCGTCACCCGCAAAAACATCAAACATAAAATTTAAATTCACATATTTCTTTCAGATCTTATGATTATGAAGCAGTTTCCCAACAGACAACACTCCATTTTCTGTCTAACTACAAAAAAAACTTAATTCATTATTCAACGTTGTCCCAGTTTTCACAATATTTTTGCCAAATGGTGCCAACAGAGCCAGTCTAAAACATCAGATAACAGTGCAATAACCATTTGCATTTACTGACTAAATCTTGGCTGACGCTTACGTGAACAACCTCTGCAAAAAACTGTCTGATATTAACGTTCATATCTTGATTTAGGAAGGAAATGGTGAAATAAAAAACCCAGGATCATGTAGATCAGGTTAATATGGACATTATAAGACCAAAATGAGGAGGCTCACAGCAGCAGTTACACAGAGGGGGGAGACTAGTCTGGTTAACACCTGACCATATCACAAGTGAGATATGGGTCTGGAAACTCGCTTCGAAAAATCCCGTAGCGGAGGTGTGGTTAGCAATTGCCAACGGCCGTTTATTGGGCGTTATGAATGTCTATCATTGAGCGTATACGTAAGTCCATAGCCAATCATGTCAGTTGTCAGTTCAAACTACAAGCTTCCGTTTGTCATGTAGTACGCGTCACCGTCTTGCCACACCTCCCCCGCTCTCTGATTGGGGCCCTAAATCTGGGACTCTCGCTTGGACGAGTTTCCAGGCCGCCTTCCAGTTCGAAACGAACGGAAGCGGCCTGGGAATTCCCAGGCTAGGGGGAGACAGTTTTTCTGTATAAAGTGAATTGGAGCCACAGTCAATGGAGCCAGAAGCGCCCCCATGGTCACTTCCACACCGCAGCTACTGTGTTAGCCATGTCGATACAGTTTATGGTATCAAATAGAAATAGAATTAGAAATTTTGTAGGGATGACACCCAGCTCCGGACTCCCAGCTCCGGACTCCCAGCTCCGGACTCCCAGCTCCGGACTCCCAGCTCCGGACTCCCAGCTCCGGACTCCCAGCTCCGGATCTCACAGCTTCCGGATCTCACAGCTTCCGGATCTCACAGCTTCCGGATCTCACAGCTCCGGACTCACAGCTCCGGATCTCACAGCTTCCGGATCTCACAGCTTCCGGATCTCACAGCTTCCGGATCTCACAGCTTCCGGATCTCACAGCTTCCGGATCTCACAGCTTCCGGATCTCACAGCTTCCGGATCTCACAGCTCCGGACTCACAGCTCCGGATCTCACAGCTTCCGGATCTCACAGCTCCGGATCTCACAGCTCCGGACTCACAGCTCCGGACTCACAGCTCCGGACCCACAGCTTTATGGTCACCTCAGTGAGAAGCACTTTAACTGTTGTGCACATTAAGCTCAGCTTTAATCACATGTGACTGTCACATGAAGTATGGAAATATTTAGGGCTTCATAGTTCACAAAGGAGATCAGCGCATCGTAAGTAGTGCTGCCAATTATTGTAAATCAACAAACTAATTAGCGACTGAACAGAGCTCTGACCCCACATGTCCACAGGATGAGCATACTGGTCAAAGAGTGGCTGTTGTAAAAGTAACACACTCACTGTTATGCTAAAAGTGTCTCGTTAGCAGTTAGCTCGGAGCGCAGTCGGCAAAGACAAAGTGGTAAATATTAAAGCCAGGTGCTTGTCTAAATAAATCATATTAAAACAGACCCAGGCATTTCAAGGCCCGGGGGCCAAATACGGCCCCACAAGCAGACTCTGACCGGCCCGTGAATGGTTGCTTGGAATTAGGAAAATACAGTAAAACCTGCTTTCAAAATTGTACATAATGCAATTGTACTGATGCATTTGTACTGATGATCATGTGTCGGACTTCACATCTACACCTCAAACATGAACCTGACTTTGATGCACTTGTTAAAGCTCAACAGAGGTGACATTTCTCTCACTGATCAAGGGGAAAAAAAACACTAAAACATGCTACTTTTTTTTCTACACAGTTTGGACAAAAAAGTTGTGTGACATCTTTTATTATATTATTTGGCAAACAAAGACATTGTGGTGTCTTAATACAAAAGTTAAGAAAGTTAAAATCAGAAAGCATTGTGGGGTTAATGTGAATGAAAGAGTTAAAAATGTTTCACATTTACCATTGTTTTGAATTACTCTACTGAATAAATTCAGTTTTTGTAAAACCTCACTCTCTTATTACTTAATAATAACACAGAACTCAAACATCAAAGATCAAAGTCATCTTTATTGTCAATTCTGCCCTATGTGTTCAACATACAGTGAATCGAAATTTCGTTTCTCTCTGGCCAGGTAGTGCAAAAGGACAGTGTACAAAATACAATATAAAGACGTAACAAAACAAAAAAACTATCTAAGACAAAAATCTAAAATCTAAAATCTAGAATCTAAAATCTGAAAGCAGTGCAACAGAACAAATAAATAGCTATTTACAGATGTCCAGCTTCTGTAAACAATGCCATTTACTGATTTCAACAAAGAAATAAAATTAACAACCAAAGTAGACTACAAACTTTTGGCTCGGCCCTCCACAATATTTTCTGCTTCTCATTTGGCCCCTGGGGAAAAATAATTGCCCACCCCTGTATAAGAATTATACCAAACTACAGTAAATTCAGTAAAAACAGCCTCTCAAATAAGTATTATAACATGAAAAAGTAGGCTACACTATACTATACTCATTATAATCAAACCCCTGTAAAATAATATCTGGTATCGGTATCATACTTGTTTTGGAAAATTTTGTGACAGCACTACTGGAAAAAGTCCTATATGATCTGACAAGCTGTACCTTCTTTCTTGTCATCGCTCTTAGTTTTGTTTATTGAACTCAAAAAGCCACCACGAAAACCACTTCCTTTTCCAATTACCCAAACCACAACATGTAACTAAGACTGACAAATGCGATGGTGCAATTTACTCCATCTCGATCCGACTCAGAAAAAACAACACGGCAGAACAAAAACAGTTTATTCCGTTACTCCATCGAGCAGGAATTCTGTCCATCAGACGTAGAGAGCTGTCAGGGCGAAGACGAGCCAAAACAACAGGAAATACTGGGTTTAAAAGTCAATATAGTAACTGTGAGGGAAGTTCATTGGTTTACAAGTTCACAAGAGAAAGAAGTAGAAGTAGAACTGAGCTGTTACTTAAAAAAAAATCACTCTAAGTTAGAACTAGGGTTGTCAAAAGTATAGAAAATCAGGTAATAATCGATACTAAAACTAGTATAGAGGCTAGATACAAATTTTGCAGGTATCAATACTAAAAACGTCCCATTGACAGGATAGAAATGAAGCTTTCCTGAATGTCTTTAGAATGAGCTTGAGCTGAATTAGAACAAGTATAAGAGGACATAGACTAGTATACGCCCATGGACCTGGTTTAGACTTGGTTTAGACTTGGTTTAGACCTGGTTTAGACCTGATTTAGACCTGGTTTAGACCTGATTTAGACCTGGTTTAGACCTGGTTTAGACCTGGTTTAGACCTGGTTTAGACCTGGACCACTGAGGGATTACACAGATATAAGACCACATGGGAAAATAAAATAAAGTACTACCATTTAATGTGGAAAATCACAGGAAAGAGGATTTTTTATTCTCATTGTGGTATCAGAATCAGTACTGAGTATGTTTCTGACCTCTCCATATCTCTCTTTTTCTCTCTCTCTCTCATGGGGCTGGGTGGTATACTGGTTCATACAGAATACCGGTGGGTTTTTTTTAATGATATGAATTTTTCATTTACCGCAATATTAGTGAGTGTGTGGGTACAAAACGTCGGGAACACAGAGCGGCGGAACGATGCACCGGAACGTCGCGCCGAGGGACTGTTTTGTAGTGGCATGAGAGCAGTGGAAGCGTAAGCTGTGTCTCAATTCGAGGGCTGTAGCCTCCCCTGCTTTTTCAGCTGCTTTTTCGGCCGCTCCAAAGGCTGCAAAAGCTGCAGTCCTCAAACTACCCTCCGCGGACCGCAAGGCCGTTGTCAAAATGGGACATGGAGCCACTCGCAGCGCCCAGACACACTGCTAACGCTAATGCTAACAACACGCAACACGCAAGTTACGCACACGGATCAATAACCCTCGAATTGGGACATGGCTACAGTGTGTGTTGAGCGGTGAACATGGACGTTGTTAGAAACAGAGGAACTTATACTGAAAAGAGGAGCCGTGTCAGTTGTGTGGAAGAACTTCGCCTTTAAAAAAAATCTGACGCTGATCAAACAAACATATTCTGTAAATGCTGTCGGGCTAAAGTTGTAGCAACTCAGACGTCACTCAAAGACGAGTTTGCTAAGGGGACTGCCTACGACAAGAAAAGCAAACGGTGGAACAATATTACCAATCCTGTTACTGACAACTTCGCGGAAGACATGGAACCACTTAGTCCTGTTGAGGAATGAGCTTCAAGGAGATGATTAAAGCTCTAGACCCAGATATGTTTTACCAAATAAAATTTACTGCAGTCATTATTCTCTAAATTATTAGGAAATGGGGTTAACACCTAGTCATGCATGAAAAAAAATTAAAAAAAATACAGTCAAATAGCGTGATACTGGTATAATTTTGAAAAATCCCGTGATATCAATTTCTGGTCATACCGCCCAGCTCTACTCTCTCAGCTCTTTCCTTCTCTCTCACTTCAGCTTCTTGTTTACTGACATTTTGCAGGTGATATCATCAACGTTCCTCGAAGGAGTGATGCTAACTGTAGGCATGCTCTGTCAGAGACTTTAATCTCAACAACATCAGGCCGCAAAGAGCTGATTTTAGTTGGAACGCTCGCATGAACTCTCAGACTGATCGCAGGCTCCTGAAAATATGCCGTTTATATCCATTTAGTCTTCTTCCTTTTTTATTTCAGACCATCTAAAAACATTTTGACAGCGTTTGTTAACATGTGAATTGTGTCTCTATGGTAACTGATGAACATTTCACGAGACAAATACATGTAGAACACTCCCAGCACGAACTGTCAATAGCAACAGTGCTAATTATCACTACTTTAAAATCCATGACTACTTACAATAGGAAATGCAAATAGTTTTGGCAACTAAAGACAACAGCGTCAGATGTAATATTAAGTGCAGGATTTCAAAATAAAGCTACATTTTCTTACCTTTTCTCTGTCCTCCACCAGATCTGCCAAAGGGTCATCCATGTCCAAAATGCCTCCATCGCTGTATTCAAGATGGTGGGTCTGAATCGAGCTCTCTCCCTGCTAAAAAAAAACAACAACAACAAGAAAGAAATTAGAAAAATAGAACTGTATTGAGATAGAAGAGTGAATATATAAAGTACAGGGGAGAGTGAATATGGAGTACAGGAGAGACATCAACACTTATCGATGTTCAAATATAACTCAAAACAAATGCACTTGGAAAAGCAGACTGTGACAGATGTGGATTTATTATGCACAACACTTTGCCTTTGAGACGCTGCAGAGACTTGATGTGTTTTCAGGTGGATATAAGTTTCATGTGGTTTCTTCTTCTCTTGTTTTACTGGTAAATGACCATCTTACAGTCACATGGTTCGCTACTCGTCCGTTCCAGACCACTTTGGAAGGTAGTACCTCCAGTGGTCCGTTTTGGACCGCTAAAAGGGGGCAGTACAGATCGCTTTACGCAGTGGGAACTCTCAGGGTCCACGCTGTTCCGTCCCGTACCGACCCTTATGGTGCAGAGGATGGATTGCAGTAGCAAAAACTAAAACCGCTGTGAGAGTGGTTATTGTTCCACTTAAGCACATGTCTGATCACCAAGTCAATCCAGCTTGACTGCATTTGTAAGACTGGGTTGTGCCATTTGTTTGAATGGAACATCCATTCAAACAAATGGCACAACCCAGTCATAGTCATAGTCCAGGTGTAGTCCCAGTTTTAGTCCCTGGGTTAGTTCTCATTTAGTCTTTGTCATCAGTGGTTGAGCAATCAGATCTACTGACCCACAGGTTGGTAGTACGATTCCAGCTCCCACAGATGAAAGCTGCCATTGTGTCCTTGGGCAAGGTACTTAACCCACCTCGTCCCCAGTGTCTGCGTACACTGGTGTATGAATGTGTGAGTGGTTCCTTGTTGTAAAGAGCTTTGGGTGCCTTGAAGGTGGAAAAGCGCTATATAAAGATGTGACCATTTACCATTTGGGTTAGTCCTGGTTTAGGCTTTTTTACTCCAGGTTTAATCCGAGGTTTAGCCCCAGGTGTAGTCCCAGTTTTAGTCCTTGGGTTAGTTCTCATTTAGTCTTTGTGTTAGTCCTGGTTTAGTCCTGGTTTAGCCCCGGATTTAGTTCCAGGTTTAGTCCCATGTGTAGTCCCATGTGTAGTCCCATGTGTAGTCCCATGTGTAGTCCCAGGTTTAGTCCCATGTGTAGTCCCATGTGTAGTCCCATGTGTAGTCCCATGTGTAGTCCCATGTGTAGTTCCAGGTTTTGTAGCAGGTTTAGTCGCAGGTTTAGTCCCAGGTGTAGTCCCACCTTTAGTCCCAGGTTTAGTCCCAGGTGTAGTCCCAGGTTTAGTCCCATGTGTAGTCCCATGTGTAGTCCCATGTGTAGTCCCATGTGTAGTCCCATGTGTAGTTCCAGGTTTTGTCGCAGGTTTAGTCCCAGGTGTAGTCCCAGGTTTTGTAGCAGGTTTAGTCCCAGGTTTAGTCCCAGGTTTAGTCCCAGGTTTAGTCCCAGGTTTAGTCCCAGGTTTAGTCCCAGGTTTAGTCCCAGGTTTAGTCCGGGTTTAGTCCGGGTTTAGTCCCGGGTTTAGTCCCGGGTTTAGTCCCGGGTTTAGTCCCGGGTTTAGTCCCGGGTTTAGTCCCGGGTTTAGTCCCGGGTTTAGACCCGGGTTTAGACCCAGGTTTAGACCCAGGTTTAGTCCCAGGTTTAGTCCCAGGTTTAGACCCAGGTGTAGTCCCAGGTTTTGTAGCAGGACCCAGGTTTAGTCCCGGGTTTAGTCCCGGGTTTAATCTTGGGGTTAGTCCCGGGTTTAATCTTGGTTCGGTCCTTCTTTAGTCCTGATAGTTCTGGTATTGTCAATAGGAATAGTCCACCCACACTATGGCATTATCCATCTCCATGGAGACAAGCAGGTGACACCACCAGGCCAAGTTACAGGTCTGAACTGTGGAGAGGCGATCACACTCACAGTAAGAATGCACATACTTCAATGGCATTTTTGAGGAATAAAAACAAATAAAAAAGAAAGAAAGAAAAAATATATATATATATATAAACTAATAAAAATATATATATACACAAATAAAATAATACATAAAATAAATACATACATCTCTATGGAGGCAAGCAGGTGACAGAAAAGTTACATAGAGCACCTTTAAAAAATTATTTAAAAAAAAAAGTGTAACCTGTTCCGAAAACTGCCTAGCAACACTTTGTCATTTCCTATGGGACAAAAGCCAGAGTTAAAGTGGTTTAGCTCGTTAGTGTAGCCACCTTCACAGTAAAAAGAAATGTGGCAGTGGTGGTTGGTGGAAAAACTGGCTGGACTTGATAAACTGTTGACGATTAAAGTTCATAACGAGGGCAAATGACAGGCAAGTGAAAAGAGACAGTCACATACAACTGGTTTTGGTTTTGTTATAGTGACAAGACATAAGCAAATTATGTCTAAATAATATCATCTAATCGCTATTTTCTTAATTTATTTCACAGTATTGTTGTCACGATACTAAAAAAAACGTCTTTTTTAGACAATAAAACACATAGACACATTAAAGGGTAAAACTTTCTTTTCTATTCCCATGTGGCCTTATATCTGTGTAATTCCTCCAGGTCTAAACCAGGTCTAAACCAGGTCTAAACCAGGTCTAAACCAGGTCTTAACCAGGTCCATGAGCGTATACTTGTCTCTGTGCTCTTAGACTTGTTCTGATCCAGCTCCAGATCATTTTAAAGACATTCAGCAAAGCTTCATTTATGTCCTGTCAATGGGACTTCTTTTTTAGTATCGATATCTGTGAAAAATGAGGATCTAGTTTCAGTACTAGCTTTAGTATGTGGTTTACGATACTTTCGATACTAGTTAATTTCAGTAAAGACTGAAATCTGAACTGCTAAACTAATCCAAGAACTTCTATGGGAGATTCACTGTTTTTTAAAGAAAACCAAGATTCTGATCCACAAATGTTTTTCCTTCTTAATATTTGTTTGTAGTGGTGGCACGGTTCACAAAATTCACGGTTCGGTTCGTATCACAGTTTAAGGGTCACGGTTTTCGGTTCTGTACGGTTCTTATTGGTTTCTTTCAAAATACACCTTATATCCATTAATCTTAATAATCCACAATAACAGGATATAACATTAAAAAGGTTATAAGATTATACAATAATCTAATGTAATATAAAATCTTAATACAATGTAATAATCACACAATCTGAATTTGACATGACTTTAAGACCATCATTGGAACCATCTCTCCGATCTGGTGGCAGTAACTATGTCACCTGCTGTTGAAAAAACACTTTCACTAGATATTGAAGAAACAGAAACAAAAGTACATGTCATATTAAACTTCTACCGCTGTGCGGGCCGCGCTCTGTCTGGAGCTGTGGACACCGCACGTCAGCGACCGAGCGCGCAAGTGCAGCTCTTTCGCACGTGTAACGTGTATCACAGGGCAGGTTAAACTTTATAAAACATCTGTCCGTGCATCACTTACCGACTTTTCACGCGCTCTCTCCTCCTGTTAGCTTCCCTGATAGTGCATAAGCTCCCTTCTCAATTCCTCTGATCAGAGCGCATTTCGGCGGTGGCGTGGGAGGGGGGTGTTCGTGACTTTCCGCTTTTCCCCAGACACCGGACTTAAATGACACTGGTACATCCTCTATGTCCTTGCCGCCATCTCCGCTCTCACTTGCCATTTCTATCTAACTTTATTTACCGCACTCATTCATCTTTCTTGCGAAAGGGAAACACGAGCTGAGGTTACATACGGGCATGCCAGAGGCAAGTATACATTGCGCATGCCCGTAACCGTCAGGTGCGCACAGGTACCGAACCGTGACAAGGGAACCGAACAGTTCGTCAGTTTTTCATGAACCGTGCCACCCCTATTTGTTTGGTAAAGTTCTTTTAACGGACAACAACTAAACGTTTATGGTTCTGTAAAGCCATAATCTCACAAGTTTTATGCTATACTGTGGGACATTCTAGACAAAACAAAATGATCTCCGTGGAGACAGTTACAATCCACATCAGAAAAGTTGCCTACTACATCTTTACAGCAATGTCATTCCCATGCATTGCTTTTAATTTTTCACTAATTATATAAAAAAAAGTGCAATTAAAAGATACCAAATGTCCAATTTATATTTCTTGGTGTGGACCCAAGAATCCCCTGTATTTCAGAACATGTTTGTACAGATCTAAACTACAAGGTCAGCAGCTTTTACACAGAATAACAATTGAGGCCATATTTATAAGCAGTATTTTTTCTTCCTTGTTATCCCGAGATAACAAGATAATTAATTCGAGATCTCGAGAAAACAAACAGTTATTCCGTGATCTCGAGAAAACAACTGAAACATCTACCGCCACGTTGTGACAGTCTGACTTCGGGGCTATTTCTCATTCTGAATAGACGCGTTTTTGGTCATTAGAATGTCTGGAATAATAATCGATCAGCTGATAAGGCAATATTTTGATCAGGGGTTGACACAGGGGGAGATTGCATTACGTCTTTTAATTTGGGATAATTTCAAGATTAGTCTGCGGCACCTCCGCAGAAGAGTTTTTGTTTTCTCGAGATCTTGAAATAATTGTGACGTTTTCTCGAGATCTCAAGTTAATTTTCTCGTTATTAAGGTGGAAAATAATCATTACGCACATGGCCTCTGTCGGCTTCCATACCCATGGACACACAGGGACAGTGCATTACCTAAATAACTATGGAATTTGTGATTTGATCATTGTGACCACTCTCAGTGCAGTTGGCAAACTGCACTATAACTTAATACACAACTTTGCCGTACGGTGCACTTCTGTTGCCAAAACTCTGAGCCAAGAAACTAATAACTCTGAATAACTTCTCATTTTAGGCTTGTTTGAATGAATCATATATACAATTTACTTAATTATGCTCAAATTCATTGCATTTTTCCTCCCAACCAAAAAGTTGCACGTAACTTTCTGGAGGACGCACATCACCTGCATGATTCAATGGAAATACAAAGTTTAAACCATCCTTCAGGACATTCTCCATGGTGACAGACGAGTTTCATGCCATACTGTGGAATATTATAACCAAAAGAATGACATTTCCATGAAAAACGAGCAAAAGGAGACCCAGTACTACAAATAAGAGTCAGGTTTGTGGAGATGCAAGCCTGCTCAGAGCAAAACAAAAAGGAAAAACATGCTTTCAAGTCTATATTGTGTCAAAAAAAGTCACATATTGAACATGTTCTAATATTAACTCCTCAAAAACAGACCTGGAGTTGTTTTTTTGTTTCAATCACGTGTTTGAGTAACTCTTTATTAGTCTGTCCACATCTCCAATGCTCAAAATGCTCTGTTCCACCTTGTGATGTCATGTTTTCAAGTTAACAGCTCCTTTTACCTTAAGTTCGGGTAGAGATCGGCAATTCCAGGTCTGAAAATATCCAAATGATTCTGGTGAAGGTGTGTGGAGTTTAAAAACAGAGTGGAGTACAGGATTTGTGGTTTTAAACATGTGTCAATGAAACAAAACACAACTCCAGGCCTGTTTGTGACGAGGAAACGACATTAGAACAGATCAGAAAACAGCGCAACTCTTTATTTAAACGGTATGAAAGCTGTGCAAACTGCGTATTTTTGTCCAGCGTTTTCGTCTAAAAATAGCCCCTGCAGCCACTGTCCACTGCTGTGTCCTGGCATCTCATTTCCCACAATGCAGCTCTTCTGATTAAAATGCTCTGGTAGTGATTTCCTTTCATTGAGCGTTCTAATTAGTCTGTGCCACTAGACGCTCACTCAGCACTTTGCATCGACCGCGGAGACAGTGACAGGCTTATAGAAGGAGAATTTATAGTATCGCCAGGAGGGACAGTTTTTTTCCCCCTGTTTTAGACACATCTATTCAAGGGGTTTAGCCTCCTGTTATAGGTGACATTTTGAGGGCTTTTCACAATTCAAAAGAGATAATGTTTTGTTTTAAAGGTCCCATGACATGGTACTTCTTGATGCTTTTATATGGCGCCTTAGTGGGTCCCTAATACTGTAAATGAATCCTTCTTCAAAATCAAGCCTCAGGGCATGAGAAAGCCTCATGAAGACAGTTCTATTCATAACTATGTCTCTGAAACGCTTTATTATGGGCATTGTTGCATGAATGCAAATGAGAAGGACAGAGACAGGCCAGTGCAGCGGGTGGGGGTGTGGCCAAATATGCTGCTGTTTCCTGGATTAGCGGTGCGCTGTCACCCACTTCCATGTTTTAAGCGCTTAGGAAGGTATGAGACGCATTTCATTTAAAAAAAAAACACATTTCCACAGAAAATAAAGTTAAACCACTGCTGTTTCAGAGGTTCCGAGGCTCGGATAAAGGACATCCGAGCCTGGAAACACTTGTGTCTCCAGACAAATAAAAAACCGCATCTCGCATTTCGTAGCTCGTTTGCGGTCCAAATTCTCTGGGCGTGATTTCCAGAGACGGGGTGGACATCCAGATGGAGGGTGGAAATTCATTTGCATTTGAGTGAGATGTCAGAAAGTTCCCTTGTTCAGAATTTCCCGTTTGGGCTGTCTTTTTTTCAAATGCGGAAAAGGATTACAAATGCTCAGTTTAGACATTTCACAACTTTTAGCCATGGGGGGGGGTAGGCTAAACAGGATAGGGGAGCTCACATTAACGTTCAAAAACCTCAGAAAGTGAAAATTTCAAAATTGTCAACTGCTGATTGGAGGAATGTTGTCCATACTATTTATGTAATGGAGGTAAACCCAGACTAAACCAGGATTAAACCAGGACTAAACCAAGAACTAAACCGAGGACTAAACCAGAGCTAAACCAGGACTAAACCAAGAACTAAACCGAGGACTAAACCAGAGCTAAACCAGGACTAAATCAAGAACTAAACCAGAGCTAAACCAGGACTAAATCAAGAACTAAACCAAGGCCTAATACAAGGACTAAACCAAGAACTAAACCAAGGACTAAACCAGGACTAAACCAAGGACTAAACCAAGGACTAAACCAAGAGTAAACCAGAGCTAAACCAATGACTAAACCAAGAACTAAACCAAGGACTAAATCAGGACTAAACTAAGGACTAAACCAGCCTAAACCAAGAACTATAACAAGAACTAAACTAGGACTAAACCAAGAACTAAACCAAGGACTAATCCAGGACTAAACCAGGGCCAAACCAGAGCTAAACCAGGACTAAACCAAGAACTAAACCGAGGACTAAACCAGAGCTAAACCAGGACTAAACCAAGAACTAAAACAAGGACTAAAACAAGAACTATACCAAGAACTAAACCAAGAACTAAACCAAGGACTAATCCAGGACATGGAGACTAGCAGAAAAGTTACACAGTGCACCTTTAAACCATGTGTGCAGTAGAGTTGGGCGGTATCCAAATTTTGATACCGTTAAACCGTGTTCACATTTTCCCGGGGTATACGGTATTACCGTTGCTAAGGCTAAAAAAAAAAAAACACTTCGTAGCACTACAGTGGAGTCGCCTCGCCAAATGGCAGCTTGCACCTATACCGTTCAGAAACAGAATAGCAAGCATTACATAGGCCTAATGATACTGAAAACATAACAAAACATGTACAAAATTAGTAACTTTTATTAACAAATGTTTAAAGTGCAAATACAGAAGCCAACCGACGGAACGAAATAACAAATTGTCTGTGGGCTAAAGCTAACAAACCAACAGGAATCAAATAAATGAAATACTTGATCTTATCAAATAAGAAAATCTGAACAATAAATAAGAAGACATAACCGAAAATGTGCATATATAACCCTGTCCTGAGAACGCAGTGGAAAATACTGCTCGTTTGTATATTTTTAAAATCTATTAACATTAATCAAATAAATTAACAACTATACAACATCCCGAACCGTTTTCGTCTGTCAGAAAAAGCTACTCCTTATTGAAAATAAAAATATTAAGCTATTGAATGCAAAACCAGCATGTTCACTTTTTCCGGCTTGAGTAGGGCACGTTGTGGATTGACAACTTTGCCCGCGGCGCTGAAGACCCGTTCCGATGGAGAGCTTGTGACACAAACGCACAGGTATTTTCGGGCAACCCTCCACATCAGAGGAAAGCGCCTGACTCCATTGGATTTCCACCAAAGAAGGGGGTCTTCATCTGCCAGAATAACAGCCTCGTGTGGAAGTTGCGTTTGTAATAAGAAACCTGAAAACTTCTCACATTTCAGACTCAAAAACGGTGAGTCGTTTTTATTAACACGCGAGAATATCAGAAAGGGCGCTGCGCTAGAACACAAAAGCAGCATGTCAAACCTCACGCCTTTCTTAAAGGGACCGCAACTATTATCAGAAGCAGTGACTTTATAACCAAGTGCTTAACCAAGAACTGAGCAAAACCCGCATGGCAAAGCTGTAACAACACAGTTAAGAAGGTGAATTATGCATACATTCACGAGTGCACTACACTCGCGACAATATGCAGTTGCCTCTGCTTCTGCTCGCTCCTCTTCAGTGCCGCCACGTCTTCATGCACATTTTACACACAGCCTCGTTGACATTAGCCGGCTCTCCCTTGTCATTTGGCCGAAATCCGAAATGCTGCCAAATTGCAGATGTTGTGTTTTTCTTTGGGACCAACTCAGCGCGGCCTGTCATGTTGTCTTCTCCTTCTCCCTTATGAGCGATAATGTCACGTGACGACGCAACATCCAGGAACTTCATCGAACGTCATCTCTCCGATAGTAATATTAGTTTTAAACTGTAATAGTATTAAATTAACAAACACAACCACACATACATAAGTGCTGGACAAACACTCTTTATTTAGGCATTAAAATAATTATAGTTATTATATTAGGGCAAGATTTATTTATTTTTTTTAATGATGGTAATGAATCTGATACCGTTGCTATTTTTAGATACCGGAGTATACCGTATTACCGCCCAACCCTAGTGTGCAGCCTTCTTTTAGCCGTCACTCATCCTCTATCGCTCGCTCTCCTCTCTCCAGTGCTCCCCAGCTCTCCTCTCTTTCTCTGCCCAGCCACGTGCACTCGTAGGCGGGCTCTTTGTCGCGCGATAAGCCCCTCTCCTGTCACCGACTCCAATCCCCCCATCACTCAACGCCACAATGGCCGCCGTCCGCTCTAAACGTCCCGAAAGACGTCGCGACACCGAGCGGGTAAGCTCCCCTGCCTGCCCGCGGAGATACCGGCGGATCGGAGGTGAGGCCTTTTGTACCGGAGAGACGGCCGTGGTCCAAAATGGCCACTGAGGGAGACCGGTGGCACCTATCACCGCGGGACAGCGAGCAAACAGCGGCCCAGAGAGAAGAAGAGGTGATTATTAAAAGGTCAATACGACAAAATGATTAATGTGGAAGAGAGAAAGAGGGAGAGGGAGAGGAAGAGAGAGAGGGACAGAGGGAGAGGGGAGAGAGAGAGAGATTTAGAAGGGACAGACGGAGAGACAAAGAGAGACAGAAAGGCAGACAAACAGTGACACGGACAAAGAACAAGAAAAAGAGAGATAGAAGAGAAAGACGGGGCGGAGAGAGAGAGAAGGTGAGAGGGATAGAGAGGGTGAGAAAGAGAAAGACTGACAGAGAGGGAGAGGGAGAAAGAGAGAAGGTTAGAGAGATGGAGAAGGAGCAGAGAGACAAAGAGAGAGACAAACAAAGAGTGACAGAGACAGAGAGAGAAAACAAGAAAAACAGAGATAGACAGAAGGGGAAGAGAATGAGAGGGAGATAGAGAGGGAGAAAGAGAAAGACTGACAGCGAGAGAGAGGGAGAAAGAGATATGGATAGAGAGATGGAGAAGGAACAGATAGAGAGAGAGAGACAAAGACAAAGGCAGATGGGGCGGGGAGAGAGAAGGAGAGAGGGTTAGAGAGGGGGAGAAAGAGAAAGAGGGACAGGGAGAGAGGGGGAGGATGAGAGAGGGAGACAGAGATGGAGAAGGAAGAGACAAAGAGAGACAAAGATGCAGAGAGAAAGACTGACAGAGAGAGAGAGAGAGAGAGAGAGAGAGGGAGGGGGGAGAATGAGAGAGGGAGGAATAGAGATGGAGAAGGAACAGAGAGAGACAGAGACAAAGAGAGACAAAGATGCAGAGAGAAAGACTGACAGAGAGAGAGAGAGAGAGAGAGAAAGACGGGCCAGAAAGAGAGAAGGTGAGAGGGACGAGAGATGGAGAAGGGACAGAGAGAGACAGAGAGAAAATACGAGAAAGAGAGAGAGACAGAGAGGAAGAGAGAGAGAGAAAGAGAGAGACAGTAAGGGACAGAGAGGGGGAGGAGAGAGAACAAAAGAGAATGTGAAATACAGAGACATAAAAATAGAGAGGGAGAGAGACAAAGAGGGAGAGGTAAAGACAGAGAGATGGAAAACCAGAAAAAGAGAGAGACAGAGAGAAAAAAAGAGAGGGAGAGAGAGAGAGAGAGAGAGAGAGAGAGAGAGAAAGAGAGAGAGACAGAGAGAAAAAAACAGAGGGAGAGAGAGAGAGAGACCCCATGAGGTGAGATCTTGTGGAGCCCCAGACCGAGGTTGACTGATGGTCATTTTGTATGTTTTAAATTTTCAAACAATTGCGCCAACAGTTGTCTCCTGAAAGGTCCCATGGCATGAAATTTTCACTTTCTGAGGTTTTTGAACGTTAATGTGAGCCCCCCCCCCCATGGCTAAAAGTTGCGAAATGTCTAAACTGAGCATTTGCGATCCTTTTCTGTGTTAGAAAAAAACAGCTCAAACGGGCGATTCTGAACAAGGCAACTATGTGACGTCACATCGAAAAATGCAGCTCCACTCCCCGTCTGGATGTCTACCCACCGTCTCTGTAAATCACGCCCAGAGAGTTTGGACTGCGAATGAGCTACACAATGCAAAATGCATTTTTTTATTTGCCTGGAGGCACGTGCGAGTGTTTCTAGGCTCAGAATTCCTTTACCCGACCCTCTAGACCTCTGAAACAGCAGTGGTTTAATTTTATTTTCTGTGAAAATGTGTTTTTTTCATTGAAAAGGCTCTCCTTTCCTCCTCCACTCTTAAAACACGGAAGTGGGGCCACTTCCAGCACCAGCGCACTGCTAAAACAAGGAACCAGCGGCGCATTTGGCCCCCCCCACCCGCTCCTCTAACCTATCTCTGTCCTTCTCATTTGCATTCAAGCAACAAGGCCCAGAATGAGTTGTTCAGAGAGAGATTTTCTGACTCTGACTCTGTACATGTGTCTTTCTCATGCACTGAGTCTTGCTTTTGAAGAAGGATTCATTTACAGTATTAGGGAACCATTAAGGCACCATATAAAAGCATCAAGAAGTACCATGTCATGGGACCTTTAACACCAGCTTCTTGCTTATGGTTCTGTAGCCCATTCCCGCCGTGTGCAGGTCTACAGTCTTGTTCCCGACATCCTTTGACAGCTCTTTGTGGGAGAGTTTGGAGTCTGATTGATTGATTCTGTGGACACGTGACTTTTATACAGGTGACTCGTTAAAACTGGTCTGTGGGAGCAGAACTCTTAGGCTACGTTCACACTGCAGCCTGAAGTGACCCAAATCTGATTTTTATGCCTCTATACGACCTGTATCTTATCTTTTAATGACAGTCTGAACGACACAGATCCGATTTTTTCAAATGCAGCCCGGGCCACTTGGCTATGTGGTCCTAAAACCGATACATATCCGATCTTTTAACATGCGACTTCAGTCTGAACAGCCAGGTCACATTCATCTGACCTACACATCATCAACAAGCGAGAGTGGTACAAGTAGGTGCTCACAAATGTACACAAACGTTCTTCTTGTCATACAAAAATTTTGTATGAACTCCGTGTCAGTGAAACGGCGAAGCACATAGTAATCCCACCATTCTTGGCTGTGACTCCGCACCCACACGTTCCTCTGTATGGAGGTTGCTGCCACTGCCCCACAAAACGCCGTGGCCAACAACCTCGCTCTTCTCCTTCTTAATCTCTTCTTTAAAACAAATGTCTTGTACATGCGCTGCTCCGGTAGGACAGCAACTCTAATAAACTCAGATGCTCACTCATAGCGTCCATGTTTACTTCCGTAAACACTGAGCACACTCGCTGCGCGTGACGTCGTCATGTCCTCCAAGGCGCATGCGTGACTTTTGGGGCGTTTAAAGTTCACACTGGAGATCACATACAAGTCGTATTTAATTGGACATGTGAACGACCTCGCAAAAAAATCAGATTTCACAAAAGAAATTAAACGGAATTGAGCATTAATCCCTGCAGTGTGAAGGAGGGGATAATTTACTTATTGCACACAATGAAATGCAAATCAATGAATATATTTTCTGTAATGTGATTTTCTTTCTTTATTTTTTTTATTTTCTGTCTCTCAATGTTAAAATAAACCGACCATTAAAATTATAGACTGTTCATTTCTTTGTCAGTGGGCAAACCTACAAAATCAGCAAAGGATCAAATACTTATTTCCTCCACTGTAAGCCATAGTCAGTGATGGATGGATCAATGGATCGAAGGATGCACTGATCCAATACTGGTATACAGGTAAATTTGCTGGATCAGATATCGGCTTCCAAATATCGGTTCAGTTGATATCCTGGTTGGACATATGAATCAGTGTAATAAGAGTAATTACTGGTCATAATTGGCCAAGAAAGTGTCATAATGTTTGAACTTTTATTTACCCAAAGCTCCTCTGTAGTTACTTGAGAGCTAAATAACAGCTACAGGTCACGCTTGGATCAGTTTTGTCTCATTTTAGTTTCGTTTAAAGGAAATAAATGCCGTTTTCAGTCTCTGCTCTGGTATCGGTTGATATTGGGTATAAGCCATAGAATGGAAATCAGTATCAGAAGTGAAAAGGCTGGATCAGTGCCTTCCTAATAGGCAGTTCAAAAAGGTGAACTTGTGGCGTGTTACATTTCCTCTTGCTTTAGTTTTACCATCTTGACATAACTGTAGGCCTGTCACGATAACTACCGAGCTGGAACTACATTTTTTGGGGTCAGTATTTATCGTGTGGACATTTTGTTTGCACTACTGGCAAATTTGTGGTAATTTTTAGGCATTATGATAAGATTTGAGCTGTAAAAGGATGAATAAATCACTTCTATGACTCATTACAGATGCAATCTAAAGTGTGTTCATTAGGGCTGGGCGGTATACCAGTTCATATCGAATACCGGTGTTTTTTTAATGATATGAATTTTTCATTTACCGCAATACCGGTGAGTGTGTGCGTACAAAATGTTGGGAATAGAGAGCGGCAGAACGTCATGTCGGGGAACTGTTTTGCAGTGGCACGAGAGCGGTGGAAGCGTAAGCCATGTCCCAATTTGAATCAGTACCGACTATGTTCCTGAGTATCAAAATGCTTCTGACCTCTCCATACCTCTCTTTTTCTCTTTCTCTCTCTCTCAAAGGGCTGGGCGGTATACCGATTCATACAGAATACCGGTGTTTTTTTTATGATATGAATTTTTCATTTACCGCAATACCGGTGAGTGTGTGGGAACAAAACGTCGGGAACACAGAGCGGTGGAACGACGCGCCGGAACGTCACGCCGGGAACCGTTTTAAGCGACTTTATTGATCTCACACTGGAAAAATTCTTCTCTGCATTTAACCCAGACACAGGGAGAACATACAAACTCCACACAGAAAGGCAAAGGCGACCCGGGGATCGAACCCAGACCATGCATGCAAACTCCACACAGAACATACACGGAAAGGCCTGGGCGACCCAGGGATCGAACCCGGAACCTTCTTGCTGTGAAGCATGAGCGCTAGCCACTCAGCCTCCGTGCCGCCTTTGTAGTGGCATGAGAGCGGTGGAAGCGTGAGCTGTGTCCCAATTCGAGCCCTCAAACTACCCTCCACGGACCGCAAGGCCGTTGCCAAAATGGGACAGGTCCACGGAGCCGCTCGCAGCGCCCAGACGCTAATGCTAACAACACGCACCGCGCAAATTACGCACACGGATCAATAACCCTCGAATTGGGACACGGCTACAGTGTGTGCTGAGGGTTGAACAGCATGGACATTGTTGTTAGAAACAGAGGAACTTATACTGAAAAGAGGAGCCGTGTCAGTTGTGTTTAAAAAATCTGACGCTGATCAAACAAACATATTCTGTAATGTTGTCGGGCTAAAGTTGTAGCGACTCAGGCGTCACTCAAAGACGCGTTTGCTAAGGGGACTGCCTACGACAAGAAAAGCAGACGGTGGGACGATATTACCAATGCTGTTACTATTCACTTAGACATGGAACCACTTAGTCCTGTTGAGAAAGGAGCTTCAAGGAGATGATTAAAGCTCTGGACCCAGACATGTTTTACCAAGTCAAATTTACTGCAGTAATTATTCTCTAAATTATTAGGAAATGGGGTTAACACCGAGTCATGCATGAGGAAAAAATATATACAGTGAACCCTCGTTTATCGCGGGGGTTAGGTTCCAGAAATAGCCCGCAATAAGTGAAATCCGCGAAGTAGGACAATTTTATATTTTACAATTATTCTACATGTTTTAAGGCTGAAAACGCTTCACCAGACACATTATACACCTTTCTGAGACTGGTATTAACATTTTCTCACATTTTTCTCTTGTTTAAACACTCAAACTTTTGTAGATTTTCATTAAAATATATTAATAGTGGGGCGGGGGCACGTGACACGCGGGCACGTGCGCGCGGGCACGTGCGCGCGGACACGTGCGTTTGTTTTGGTACCACATATCCATGCCATGTGCGAAAGTCGAGTGGAAAGCGACCTGGATATCATTTTGGGCAAGACTCAAGCCACTGCTAACAGTGCCGAACCGCTAACAGACGCCTCTGAGCACCACAAGACCAGGTAAGACCAACCTGCGCTCACAAGAGTTGGTTGCATTTCACCCCGGCTCCAAAATCAGTCCGCTATCAATGCGTCGCCAATACTCCACAGCTCTCTAGGACGGGGTCGGGTTCTCCTCTCGTCCTCTCAGGGGGAAGAGCCACTGTCTCCACAGTGCGCGCGAGTGTCCTCTCCCCGCTGCGGCTCCCCCGGACGCCGCAGCGGGCCCGTCCATGTTGATTCTTGGAAGAGTCCATGTTGATTCTTGGCTCTTCCATGGTCCGGCTCGCACTCTCTTCCATGGCTCGTGCAAGTAAACAAAGGCCACACCTCCTGTCACCCAGGCGCTCTCGTGAAGGAAATCTGAGACTCTGTCCCTACCATCCCTGGTCTAGACCTGGTTTAGTCCTGGTTTAGACCTGGTTTAGTCCTGGTTTAGACCTGCTTTAGACCTGGTTTAGTCCTGGTCTAGTCTCTTAGCTAATCAGGGCGCAGGACAGAATGTTACACTGTAAAAAAAAAAGTTACACTATAAAAAAAATTGAAAAAAAAAAAAAAAAAAATTGGAAAAAAAAATCCGCGAAACAGCGAGGCCGCGAAGAGTGAACCGCGATACAGCGAGGGTTCACTGTATACAGTATATACAATCAAATACCGTGATACCGATATAATGCTGAAAAATACCGTGATATCAATTTTTGGTCATACGGCCCAGCTCTAATGTTCATTGTAGTTCATGTTTTCTTTAAAAGTGCATCGTGTAACTTTCCTGGTGGAGGGTCCGTCAAATGCTTTTCTGCACAGACATGTCATTGCTTTGCCTCGAATGTTTCACAGTGTGGCATTAAATTTCTACTTTCTATCATCATGGAGACCAAACCAGACCAAGATACAGGTCAGATCTGTGGAGAGGCGACCCCGCTCACAGTCAGAATGTCTGTTTTTCTAGCTATTTTTGAGCTATAAAACCACCTGTAAATGAATAAATATAACTTTTAGCTGTTTAATGTCATACTGTGGAACATTCCAGGCTGAGCAGTTACATTTCCATGGAAACAAGCAGGCGACGGACCCCTAACCAAAGAGTTACATAGTGCACCTTTAACGATGTTGTACATTTAGAACTGTTTTTGTGGAATAAATGTTGGGTTTTGTGTTGGCCTGTTTAACTGCACAAATGTATAAACAATGACATCATTTTTTTAACACACTATCTTGTATTATTTTGCACAAGCAGGTAGCCTCAAAAATGTCACTCCACCGCATAACATTCTCCTCGGGTCTTATCTAAAGCAAATCAGACCTTTCACTATTACAAACTATGGGAAATATGTCATTTCTATGCATAGACGTCCTTGTTGTAACTGCCAAGTATTTCCAGTCTACAATAAAATTAAGTTAGTCGATATCACCTATACGATTAGAGGTCACATAAGATGTCAATCAAAATATTTCAGGGTAAAATACATCAGGTAGGATTGTCAAAAGTATAAAAATTCAGATACTAATCCTGAAACTAGATACTAATTTTCCGCAAATATCGATACTAAAAAAAAGTCCCAATGACAGGACAGAAATTAATCTTTCCTGAATTGCTTTAGAATGATCTTGAGCTGAGGGATTACACAGATATAAGACCGCATGGGAATAGAAAAGAAAACACTACTATTTAATGTTGGAAATCACATTCTATTGTCAAAAGAAAGTGTGTTTTTTTATTATTGTACAAAGTATTCCTTAGTATCAAAATCAAGTTACTATTACTTGATTTACTAGTGCATTTTATTATTTACTTTATTTTAATTTTATTTGCTTACTAATGTGACAACCCTGGGTACAGGTCATCAAGGTAAAATACTATTAGTAGTATTAGTAAGATAAGGAGTAGTAGTAGTAGTAAAAGTAAAAGGTATGTAGCATAAAAGCCTACTTATTGTATTAACGCATTTTTGATTCCCAGTCTGAAAACACCTCTCTATTACCAGTTATAGTGTAGTAAGACCATTTTAAAGTTTAATGTAATAAGATATTTGCAATAAAACCATAAAACACAGTAAAAAGCTGATCCTATAAGATGTTGTTATAGAATTAGCAGCTAAACTAAAAGTTTCCAACTGAAACAGAAACGGTTTACAAGTGAAATTAGCATAATATTAACCATAAGATGATTGTAATAATAAGATATTTGTAATAAAGCCATAAAACACAGTAAAAAGCTGATCCTATAAGATGTTTTTATAAAATTAGCAGCTAAACTAAAAGTTTCCAATTATATGTAACCATTTATCTTAGTCTGAAACAGTTTACAAGTGAAATTAGCAATTTTAGCTTAAACAACGTGCTTTAAAATCCTTGTAAATGTCCATTACTTTAGGATTTAGTGATATTGTTTTGAAATATAACATTCAAAACAATACCACTAAGCCTACTTATTGCATTAACACATTTTTAATATACTCCCAATCTGAAAACACCTCTCTATTACCAGTTATAGTGTAGGTAGACTAATCCATTTTAAAGTTAAATGTAATACGATATTTGCAATAAAACCATAAAATGCAGTAAAAAGCTGATCCTATAAGATGTTATAGAATTAGCAGCTAAACTAAAAAAGTTTCCAATTATATTTAACCATGTATCTTAGTCTACAAGTGAAATTAGCATAATATTAACCAGCTGGGTTATTTATATTGTAAGATGTGATGTAAGGCTAACCAATTTGTCAATTTTAGCTTAAACAACGTGCTTTAAAATCCTTGTAAATGTCAATTACTTTAGGATTTAGTGATATTGTTTTGAAATATAACATTGCCACGTGTTTTACTGATTAGACAACGAAGCTGGCACGAAAAAAAAACGTAAAGAATGAATGGTATTGTTAGCAAAGTGTTAATGTCAAAGGCGTTTCCGTTTCACCTGTTGTTGTTGCTCCAATATTCTTAGATATCGTCGCGTAGCTTGGTCCACTAAATCCTTCACAGTCCAACCGGCTTTACACGGAACCACCACGGCGGTATTCCCGAAGTTTACCGTCACTTTCATGGTCGAAAAAACCCCAAACAAAGCGCTAAAAATGAGAAATGTCCGCGGTAGTTACGGTAGTTTGTCCTTCCGACTCGCTGTAGTAGCGCCAGAGCACCTGTACGTCGAAGCAACAGGTGTCAAATCACGTCAAATATCACGTATTTACGCCACGAAAATGAAAGTATTCGGGGTGAAATCCAGCGAAGACATGTCGATAATAAAGAAATAGTCCCAAACGATGTGGTAATGTGTTGAAAAGTCGGTTGTTAACGCAGAAAACAGAGAGTTTCTTCTGACATTTTGTACACGCGAAGGTCCGCCCAATCACAACAAAGCGACAGAGGAACCCGGAAGTACGCATTTGGTTTTTTTGGTTTTTTTATTTGTTTATTTTATTTTATTTTATTTTTTTCATGGATTACTAATATTTCAGACATTATTATTATTCAGACAGATATTTCAAGAATATAATTTAAATAAGATAATTACAAATTTCATTCATTTAATTTATTTAGCAGGTCAGCGCAAGGAAATAAATACAGGTAACCAATATACAGTCAAATACATTACATATATTTGTATAAGTATACATATATTGTATAAGTATAATAATTGGAGCAAAATAGCATGTGAATATATTTAATTGGGCAGTATTGGTGTATTTGCATTGAAAAAAAAACATTCTGTGATATAAGTATTGAAGTGTTGTAATAACATATGATCCAGTTTATTAAAGGAATTAAGCTGTAGCTGCTCTTTAAACACAGTGAAGTTTAGAACAGGTTAATATAATAGGTTAAATATAATATAAAGCAGGTTAAATATAATAAATAATGATTATGTTCTGTTTTCAATATATTTTCAATAAGAAGTATAGTACATTATTGAGATTAGAATTTGCCACTTAAATAAATTGTATTTATTCATTTTTTAACTGCTTGAGTATCTTTTTTTGTTATTTATTTATTTATGAGACAGGGACAGTGCACAATCCTTAACAGGAGAGATGCTTTGTGCCGGTTGTAGCACCAGAGCTAATTTCCACCTGGAGTCCCTGTAGTCCCTGTAGTCCTTGTAGTCCGTGTAGTCCCTGTAGTCCTTGTAGTCCCTGTAGTCCCTGGTGCATGTTTTTTAGGTTTGATGGGGGAAATCGGAGTTCCCGGAGGAAACCCACCCAGACCCGGGAAAACATGCAAACTCCACACAGAAAGGCCCAGGGACCGCCGTAGCAGTTTATTATTTTTTGTGAAAGCAATTGGACCTAAATAGCATCAGACAAATATGATTTGTAGAGATTTTATTAATATAAAATACTTATATTTTAGCTATTTCATGAGTGTTGCCTTATTTAAAAACAATATAATGAAGTTATAATAAAAAAACAAGTCTGTATTAACCCAACATACATGAACACAGACAGTGGCTCCCTCTTTTCTGCATCAATCGAGGAAAAACTAAAACTAAAACACAACACTACCCACTCCAGTCCATCGCTCCCACAGTAGTAGTAGTAACAATATATTTTGATATTTGATTCTCTTGATACATTCACTGTATTTATTGCTTTTTCATCCAATAATCGCACTGTTTTAGAGTGAACAGTTTCAACGCCCTTCTGGGGACTGGGAATGCCAATTAGCCTTTCCTATAAACACTGTGATACCTGTATCAGATTACTGAACTGTTAATCTGTGAAATAATGATTTAAACTTAATTGTTTTACACTCGTGCTGCCAGGTATCCTTATTTACTAAACTGTGGTGATCATGAATAACTCACATATTCTTTACTGCATATTTAATCTATACACATCTTAATCTAAGCTATTGTGTGTAAGAGCTGTCTATTTCAATTACCAGACTAAATAAACAAGATTCTGACCTAACCACACTATACACATATAATATGCAAATCAGCCCCAGTGTTATTCTCATATCTTGTCATCACGTCCAGAGTAAAGCTTCTCTATTGAAATTAATGTCCACTGACATGTTATTGTTGCTCGGGGGGGTCTCCTCTCAAATCAGAATCTGAAAAACCATGGCAGCAGATGCGGTTTTAATTGCAATCATTTCTGGCCGTATTTGGAGTTATGAGAACAATAAAACGCCTGACAATGCAGCTTTGTTTTGATTCGAAAGATGGTAAACAAAACATTACATAGAACGACAAGGAGATAAACTTGTATAGTGGTTTAATCTTAATTTTATCTTCATAACAGAGACTGCAAAATGCTATTTCCATTTTATTCTACAGTGATAAAGGCTTATGTCAACTCAAACGTTTTTAGTTATGAATGGATCAAGATCAAGATAGTATTGAATTTTTTACGTCAATGTGATGTGCTTTTAAAAGTGCTTTTCTCCATAGGCCTGTCACGATAACAAAATTTGAAGCTATATTGCTTCAGGGATGTATAGAGATAAATTATATTATTTAAACTATAAAACAATAAACCAAGATAATCCCATTTTAAAATAGACAGTAGACCCGGGCATTGTCCAGCTCCCGGGACACATACGGTCCTTTGTTTGACTCCGAACGGCCCGTTTAAGCTCATTTGGAAATACAAAATAAACATATTTTATAATTTTACCTCATGTCTGGACTAAAGCTGCATTGCTTTTATTTTAGAGCTGTTTTTTTTATGACATTTTTTGTAAGACAACCTCACTTTTTCATTGCTAAGTCATAACATAAACTCTTACCGGCCTTACCAGCGCGTCAAAACAATGCTTTTTACTGCTTGTTTATAAAGAAATACAATTAATATTATGCAGATTTGAGTTAAGCATTTTGGTCCACAATTATTTTCTGTTTTTTATGTGGCCCCATGGAAAAAAATTTGAATTTAGAAGTGACTTATTTAGTTTATTTTTTTTATTTATTTCAGTTAGGGCAATGCATATTAATCAACATGTCAACAAACAGCATCAACGTAAAGATGCTGGAATTAGCACAATATCTAAACCGCAAATAGATAAACCGCAAATCTGATCGTATTACAACTAAAATATCAAAAAGCCCCATGGGCAAAGCAGGACTAAAGCAGGTCTAAAACAGGTCTAAAACAGGTCTAAAACAGGTCTATAGCAGGTTTAAAACAGGTCTAAAACAGGTCTATAGCAGGTCTAAAACAGGTTTAAAACAGGTCTAAAACAGATCTAAAACAGATCTAAAACAGATCTAAAACAGGTCTAAAACAGGTCTAAAACAGGTCTATAGCAGGTCTAAAACAGGTCTAAAACAGGTCTATAGCAGGTTTAAAACAGGTCTAAAACAGGTCTATAGCAGGTTTAAAACAGGTCTAAAACAGATCTAAAACAGATCTAAAACAGGTCTAAAACAGGTCTATAGCAGGTTTAAAACAGGTCTAAAACAGGTCTATAGCAGGTTTAAAACAGGTCTAAAACAGGTCTAAAACAGGTCTATAGCAGGTTTAAAACAGGACTATAGCAGGTTTAAAGCAGGTCTAAAACAGGTCTAAAACAGATCTAAAACAGGTCTAAAACAGGTCTACAGCAGATTTAAAACAGGTCTAAAACAGGTCTATAGCAGGTTTAAAACAGGTCTAAAACAGGTCTATGGCAGGTTTAAAACAGGTCTAAAACAGGTCTATAGCAGGTTTAAAACAGGTCTAAAACAGGTTTAAAACAGGTCTAAAACAGATCTAAAACAGATCTAAAACAGGTCTAAAACAGGTCTATAGCAGGTTTAAAACAGGTCTAAAACAGATCTAAAACAGATCTAAAACAGATCTAAAACAGGTCTAAAACAGGTCTATAGCAGGTTTAAAACAGGTCTAAAACAGATCTAAAACAGATCTAAAACAGGTCTAAAACAGGTCTAAAACAGGTCTATAGCAGGTCTAAAACAGGTCTAAAACATGTCTATAGCAGGTCTAAAACAGGTCTATAGCAGGTTTAAAACAGGTCTAAAACAGATCTAAAACAGATCTAAAACAGGTCTAAAACAGGTCTAAAACAGGTCTATAGCAGGTTTAAAACAGGTCTAAAACAGGTCTATAGCAGGTTTAAAACAGGTCTAAAACAGGTCTAAAACAGGTCTATAGCAGGTTTAAAGCAGGTCTAAAACATGTCTATAGCAGGTCTAAAACAGGTCTATAGCAGGTTTAAAACAGGTCTAAAACAGATCTAAAACAGATCTAAAACAGGTCTATAGTAGGTTTAAAACAGGTCTATAGCAGGTTTAAAACAGGTCTAAAACAGGTCTAAAACAGGTCTAAAGCAGGTCTAAAACAGGTCTAAAACAGGTCTAAAGCAGGACTAAAGCAAGTCTAAAACAGGACTAAACCAGGACTAAAGCAGGACTAAAGCAGGTCTAAAACAGGTTTAAAGCAGGTCTAAAACAGGACTAAAGCAGGACTAAAGCAGGTCTAAAACAGGTCTAAAGCAGGTCTAAAACAGGTCTAAAACAGGTCTACAGCAGATTTAAAACAGGTCTAAAACAGGTCTATAGCAGGTTTAAAACAGGTCTATAGCAGGTCTAAAACAGGTCTATAACAGGTTTAAAACAGGTCTAAAACGGGTCTAAAACAGGTCTAAAGCAGGTCTAAAACATGTCTAAAACAGGTCTATAGCAGGTTTAAAACAGGTCTAAAACAGGTCTAAAACAGGTCTAAAGCAGGACTAAAGCAAGTCTAAAACAGGACTAAACCAGGACTAAAGCAGGACTAAAGCAGGTCTAAAACAGGTCTAAAGCAGGTCTAAAACAGGACTAAAGCAGGACTAAAGCAGGTCTAAAACAGGTCTAAAGCAGGTCTAAAACAGGACTAAAGCAGGTCTAAAATGGGTCTAAAGCAGGCCTAAAGCAGGTCTAAAGCAGGACTACAACAAGTCTAAAGCAGGTCTAAAGCAGGTCTAAAGCAAAACTAAAACAGGTCTAAAGCAGGTCTAAAGCAGGTCTACGACAAGTTTAAAGCAGGTCTAAAGCAGGACTAAAGCAGGTCTAAAACAGGTCTAAACCAGGACTAAAGCAGGTCTAAAGCAGGACTAAAACAGGTCTAAAGCAGGTCTAAAGCAGGACTAAAACAGGTCTAAAGCAGGTCTAAAGCAGGACTAAAACAGGTCTAAAGCAGGACTAAAGCAGGACTAAAGCAGGTCTAAAGCAGGTCTAAAGCAGGACTAAAGCACATCTAAAGCAGGTCTAAAGCCGGTCTAAAGCAGAACTAAAACAGGTCTAAAGCAGGTCTACGACAGGTTTAAAGCAGGTCTAAAGCAGGACTAAAGCAGGTCTAAAACAGGTCTAAACCAGGACTAAAGCAGGTCTAAAGCAGGACTAAAACAGGTCTAAAGCAGGTCTAAAGCAGGACTAAAACAGGTCTAAAGCAGGTCTAAAGCAGGACTAAAACAGGTCTAAAGCAGGTCTAAAGCAGGACTAAAACAGGTCTAAAGCAGGTCTAAAGCAGGACTAAAACAGGTCTAAAGCAGGTCTAAAGCAGGACTAAAACAGGTCTAAAGCAGGTCTAAAGCAGGACTAAAACAGGTCTAAAGCAGGACTAAAGCAGGACTAAAGCAGGTCTAAAGCAGGTCTAAAGCAGGACTAAAGCACATCTAAAGCAGGTCTAAAGCAGGACTAAAGCAGGTCTAAAACAGGTCTAAACCAGGACTAAAGCAGGTCTAAAGCAGGACTAAAACAGGTCTAAAGCAGGTCTAAAGCAGGACTAAAACAGGTCTAAAGCAGGTCTAAAGCAGGACTAAAACAGGTCTAAAGCAGGTCTAAAGCAGGACTAAAACAGGTCTAAAGCAGGTCTAAAGCAGGACTAAAACAGGTCTAAAGCAGGTCTAAAGCAGGACTAAAACAGGTCTAAAGCAGGACTAAAGCAGGACTAAAGCAGGACTAAAGCACATCTAAAGCAGGTCTAAAGCAGGACTAAAACAGGTCTAAAGCAGGACTAAAGCAGGACTAAAGCACATCTAAAGCAGGTCTAAAGCAGGACTAAAACAGGTCTAAAGCAGGTCTAAAGCAGGACTAAAGCAGGACTAAAGCAGGACTAAAGCACATCTAAAGCAGGTCTAAAGCAGGACTAAAACAGGTCTAAAGCAGGTCTAAAGCAGGACTAAAACAGGTCTTTAATCAGGTGTAAAACAGGTCACCTCAGACCAAACGGTGTGTGGCTCAAACTCAAATGTTCTGAAGTTCTACTTTTTAAACGTGTATTACAAATCCAACCACTGCCACGATTCTGTTTTTCCAAAATCGTTGTATTTTCACGGTTTAAAAACACGACTCCAGGTGTGTTTTTGAGGAGGTCATAGCGTTAGAACCTGGACTAAAGCTCCAGGTGTGTTTTATACATAAAGATCTCTCCATACAGATTATTGCTTTGTGGGAAATGAACCTCGCACCTCCTTGTTATAAGGCGATAAAGGTACTGTATGTATCCTGGTGCATTGTGTAACTTTTTGGTTGGAGGTCCGTCACCTTCTTCAATCACTCAAACTTTATTTTTAAAGGGTTTTCATGCAAACAAAGGGCTTTACAGTGATTAAAAACAATAAAAAAATACGATTGCTGTGCCTGGAATGTTCGGCAGTGTGACATTTAACAGCTCTACCTTACATTTATTCAAACCCTGCATAATTAGACTCGGTTCTTCTCTCAAACGGAAAAAAACACTCTGTTCCACCTTGTGAACCTGGAATTTTCAATCGCTACTGAACAAAATCCAATCCAATTAAAGTTTATTTGTATAGCACATTTTATAAACAAGACCGTTTCCAAAGTGCTTCACATACCAATATAAAACATTTAAAGGAAAAGTAACGTTTTTTTACAATCTGAGCCTTCTTTCGGCAATAAAACAAGTAGTTTTACTCAGCCATAGCAGTTTGGTGTCAATTGGAGCAGTATCGCAGAAGTTATGATGTAGCCGTTCTGTTCTACTAATGATCCCGTATCCGTTAGCGTGAGTGCTCGGGGCATTACTTTGCGGTGTCCAAATAACACAAACTTTAGCACTTTTCAAATCACAGAAGATCGCTGTGTCAGGGTAGACTTTTAGTGGATTCCAAAACGGCCTGAAACCCGATATCCAGCTATAGTTTCATTTGATGACGTCATCAGAGAGGACAGTGTGCATGCGTGAGCTGTTTTGTAAACACCGCTAGTCCAAAAGAAGCTAACACCGCTCTGAACTTTACTTTTCTGTTGCGATATCGGGTTTCAGGCCGTTTTGGAATCTACTAAAAGTCTACGCTGACACAGCGATCTTCTGTGATTTGAAAAGTGCTAAAGTTTGTGTTATTTGGACACCGCAAATCAGTGCCCCGAGCACTCACGCTAACGGATACAGGATCATGAGTAGAACAGAACGGCTACAACATAACTTCTTCAAAACTGCTCCAATTGACACCAAACTGCAATGGGTGAGTAAAACTACTTGTTTTATTGCCGAAAGAAGGCTCAGATTGTAAAAAAAAAATAAATAAAAGCCAGAGAACAAAAGTGGGCTTTAAGACGAGACTTTAAAACTCTCCACTGTGGGGTCTGTTCGGACATTGGGGGGAGGGTCAGAGCGTTCCAGAGTTTGGAGCCGGACACAGAGAAAACCCCGTCCCCCCTGGTTTTAAGTCTCGTTTTAGGCACCACGAGCTGAAAGGAGCTGTTAACTTGAAAACTACCACTACATGACATCACAAAGTAGAGCATTTTGAGCTTTGGACATGTAGACAGACCAATCAAAAGTGTGAATAAGATAAGATAAGATAAGATAATCCTTTATTTGTCCCCCCATGGGGAAATTGCAGTGTCATAACGCAAGTTTCATAAACAGTAGGACAATATGATCATGCATCAAAATTAAAATAAATAATAATAATACATAATAAGTATGTACAATCAACTAGAAAAAAACACTGTAAGGTTAAAAGGCACAGGAACGCTGCACAATAAATGTCTTTGATTCTGAGCAGTGAACAAACAGCAGTTAAAGTGACTCCAGTTCAGTCATATATAATATCACTACAATAAAGTGACTCAGATGATTGTGAACAGTGCAGTGATGGACAGTGGTGGTTAAATAAATAAGTAGCAGGTAAAGTGACTTTAAATAATATTGCACATTGTTATTATTACTATGGAGATGACACATGGTTGCTATGGAGATTAACATGACTAGCACTGATCATTGTACAGTCTGACAGCAGCAGGAAGGAAAGATCTGCAAAATCTGTCTTTAACACAGCGAGGGTGAATCAGTCTGTCACTGATGCTGCTCTCCAGAGCCGACAGAGCGTCCTGCAGGGGGCGACACTCATGGTCCAGCATAGACATGAGTTTAGCCAGGACCCTCTTGTCCCCCACCTCCTGCACCAAGTCTAGAGGACAGCCCAGGACTGAGCTGGACTTCCTGATGACCTTGTCCAGTTTCTTCTTCTCCCTCTCTGTGACGCTGCTGCTCCAGCAGACCACACCGTACAGGATGGCTGATGCCACCACAGAGTCATAGAAGGAAGGAAACAAACCACAACTCCAGGTTTGTTTTTGAGGAGGAAACAACATTAGAACACGACTTAATGCTCACAAGAGTCAAAAATGTGTAATATAGAGGGGGAGTCGGCTCGTGCGCAGTAATGGAGTAGACGTCTTATCACTAAGCTCCGTCACCGTCTTCTACATTTTTCTATGTTCTTTTTTTCTTTCTTTCTTTGATTTATTTGACAGGGAGCATGTACAGGAGCATTAATCACAATCAATGAAGAGATGCTTTGTACCAGACTATAGATCTTCGAGCTAATTTCCATCTGCAGTCCCTGAGACACACAACATGACAAAACTTTAAACACAGCATAAAATAATGCATTTCATAAACATTTCATCAAAGGTACATTATTTACATGAGTTAAAATGGATTCCCCTTCACCTTCCCAGCCCCTTCTCAGACAGGTTTGTATTCTTAAGAAATGTCGATTGACTCCTACACTAAATTCTTTGAAGTCTTTGCACAGTTTTAGCTCAGTGGAAAGTTTGTTCCATTCTGAGATTCTTCGTCACACTCGACTAAAAGCTTTATGCCATTTGAAAGGGAGAACTGTTGTGGACTAGCAGAAGGTTTTGCAAAATTCCACCGAAGAAGGATGATTCCCAAGGCCAAAAAACAACTCAGGCGACTTTGGCTACGGCTACCGTTAGTAATAATGCTATATTAGCCACTATCAATAAGGACGGCGATGAGCTGGCTAAAGTGTCGAGGCAGATGGATGAGTTGAAGAAATCTGTGGAGGGACGTCTCGATACGATTGAAGCCCATCTATGTAGTCTTACAGAATGATCACAGCCAAGGCGAACAGCGTCTGGACAGTGTGGATGAGGCGCTGTCTCGTGCCGATACTCGCATCACGGTGCTGGAAACGACCTGTAATGAGCTACAGGTAACAAACTTTATTTTATTTATTTATTTATTTATTTTATTAGGACAATGGACATTAATCAACATGACAACAAAAAGCATCAATGTAAATATGCTGGAATTAGCTCAATAGCTGCTTTACATCCGTTGTCCTAAGGCAGGTGAGAACAGAAGAACATTTAGAGGAACACGTAAAAGAAACAGAAGTACACATAGACATGACGGCAAGCTAAAGATCCCATGACATGGTACTTCTTGATGCTTTTATATGGCTCCTTAATGGTTCCCTAATACTGTAAATGAATCCTTCAAAATCAACATGAGAAAGAGAGATAAGATGAGAAAGAGTATTTTTTCTCCCTCAGAACAGGTCATAATGGGCGTTGTTGCTTGAATGCAAATGAGGAGAAAAGAGCTGGCCAATAGTAGAGGGTGGGGGCGTGGCCAAACGCTCTGCTCTCCGCTGTAGCTCTCAGCTGATCCATTTCCGTGTTTTTGCACGGGGGGAGAGATTTGAAGCATTCCATTGAAAAATAAGACACATTTCCACATAAAATAAAATTAAACCACTGCTGTTCAAAGGTCCAGAGGCTCAGATAAAGGACTTCCGAGCCTAGAAACACTCGGACGTGCCTCCAGGCAAATAAAAAAACGCATTTCGCATTGCCTAGCGCATTCGCAGTCCAAACTCTCTGGGCGTGATTTACAGAGACGCTGAGTTCAGACAGACGGGGGTGGAACTGCATTTGCATTTCTTTTTTCGATCTGACGTCAATAAGGTGCCTTGTTCAAAATCGCCCGTTTGAGCTCCAATTTTTTGTAACGCAGAAAAGGATCGCAAATGCTCAGTTTAGACATTTCGCAACTTTTAACCATGGGGGGGGGGGGGGGGGACTAAACAGGGTAGGGGAGCTCACATTAACGTTCAAAAACCTCAGAAAGTGAAAATTTCATGCCATGGGACCTTTAACAACAGTACTGTAGACCATTCTCTGAGTTTAAAAGGCCCAGAGAAGAAGAAAATCTACCTGTGAGAGCAAGTTTGATTATTTTTCAACCAATGTTTCAGCGTGTTTTTGAAGGACCCACAGTTCCTGACAGGAGCAGGTCATGTGTTCCATGACTGTGATCCTCTGATAAACATCACCATTTGGCCAAATTTGGTCCTGCGTCTCTGTATGTTCCAATCTCCTCTGGTCAATGCTCTCGTGTTCACTCGGTTAGTCGTTTTTTTACTTATAAAATCCATTTATGGTGAAGGAGCGAGTCCATTTAAAACTTAAAAAATAAGACAAAATAAGACAATAAGACATCCATAAATACCTGACAACTTTCAAGATCCAAAATATTATACTTAAGATATTATAATAGTGATACTGTAGAGGCTTTTTGTCAAGTGTTTTCAGTGTTTTTTTTTAAGAGGGACTTTAGGATGGCCTCTGATGTATAAGACCCTGTGGTACAGCAGTAAGAAATGTGGCTGAAGATCATGGCATGCATCATATACGCCTTTGTTGATTCTGTCGTTAGATAAGATCATTTGAGAGGTTATAGAAACTTAATTTTGCCTAATGTTAGAAGCACTAGTAAAAGTTTCTGTGTGACTGTGTGTGGGGTAAAAATGTTTACAGCAAAAGCTCTGACAAAATATTCACAAATTTAAGTTCTTGTATAAAGACCTGGTCTGGTCTGAATACAGAGAGACGAGTTTGAATGAATCGTCAAATAGCACCTTTCTGTATCAGTTTTATTTTTTATTTTTATTTTTTTGCACAAGAATGGAATTAGCCTTTTATTTGTTTTTGTGTTTCTTTCAACTGAGCTGATAAGGAAGCTAATTGATCATTTAAGTTATGTTTTGGAAGACAGGGGTGGGATTTAATAAGTTTTCTTCTTCCCACTTACCAGGCCAGCCAAATGATATCTCTCTGTATTTGCTATACAGCGCGATACCATTTGGACACCCTCGCTCCACCCTCGCTCCCCCAGTTAACAACGGACTCCGCGATTGTGATTCGTTCAAAGATGGTGACGTCAGTGCACCCGCCTTTGCCCGCAACGTCCCTTCCATTCAGCTGTAAAATTGGTCTTAAATGACCTAAAACACATCGATTCCTTAAAACCACAGCAGCTGACAGCTCTAGAGGCCTTTCTTTTCAAAAAAGATGTTTTTGCATTGCTTCCTACCGGCTTGGTTCACGTCGCTGTCCGTTAACTGTTCTCTGATTGGTTCACTTAGCTGTCTGTCTAAGCGCAACAGCAGCGCATTCTGGACCAAGCGTTACCAGACTCGCCGCTGGTACAGCGATGAGTCATGGATTCTTCCAGGCAAACTTCCCACTGCTTTTCGAGCAAAAAGAAAGGACAAATGTATTTGACTGTATTTTGGTTACCTGTATTAATTTCCTTGTGTTGACCTGCTCGAAATGAATAAATAAATGAAATGAAATGAAGGTCTTATATGTTTGAAGTTTGACAGATTTAATTTGCTTTTCTCAGTGCAAAAGTTAACGATCTGGAAGGGCGCTCTCAGAGGTTGAACATCAGGATAATGGGCATTAGAGGGAGAAGAGAGGGGCAATCCAAATCATGAAACAGCTGATTCCCGAGTTACTTGGTCCAAACAACTTCACCAACCCTATTAAAATCGACCACGCCCAGCCCCAGGACCATGAGCGCCCGCGGATCATCATAGCCAAAGTCCACAAGGATCATGACCTGTTCAACTTCCTTAAACTCAGCAGGCAGCAGGCTTCTCTCCACCATCACGGCATTAAGTGTTCATCTTCCTGGACTACGCAGCTGAGGTGTGGTCCCAGCGTCAGGCTTTCAACAGCGTCAAGAAAAAGCTGACTGATGCCAGTGCAAAGTGTTCCCTGCGGTTCCCAGCTAAGCTTCAAGTGGTCTACGACAGTGAGGTCAAAATATTTACCACACCTGCAGAAGCTGAGTGTTTTACTAGCTCGGTAATTGACCAAATTTAGCTGCAAAATGGTGTAATATATTACCTTTAAGAACAATTCAGCATTACAAATGTTCTGAGTAAAAGCTGTATTTCATTTGAACATGTTTACCTCGTATTTTGGAACACAGGTAGGTCATGTTTATGGTGTTTAAAATCAAAATCTTACACACAGTTCCTTTAACAGCTTCCATTCTCAATACAGCCTTGTTTTGTCTCTCTGTGTTTTCTTCTTCCTTTCAGCAAACAACTGAAAGAATCTCTCTACAACTCAGAGCATTTCTTCTGAGGCCCCGATGTGTCAACAGCCTGTGAAAGATTTGAGAGATAAAGGACAAAAAGCTCTGGGAGAATTTGCCTTTAGTTTGAAGCCGGTTTGACAACACGTAGCTTAGCAGGCATTGATTTTAGCGTCTGCAAACCTCCCCTGTGCTGCGGAGGTGCTGCTTTCAACCACAAACATCTCAGTAAAAGTTTTTTGACAATTTACAACAGAAAAGTGGTGTACAAAATCAACAAATATTGGTGAGGATGCTAAAAAAGCATGGAGCAAAATATAACTCATCTTTTGACACATCTAGGTGAGGCAAAAAGAATACAAACTTGCTCAATTGTGAGGGTTTATAGAGTGTGTATTTATTTTATTTAAAGGGTCCATATGACAGTATTTTCTGATCTATGTTATAATGTTGTTTTCTCATGAAAAATGTACCCAGAGTTAACCATGCCCTCCAAGACGGATTTTTACAATATTTGTGAATAGAACCGATCTCAGAGTGCAGCCGCTGTACAGTTAATTACACATTAGACTTAGATCAGCTTTATTGATCCTCAAGAGAAATTTTGTTTTTTTCAAGACTTTTTTAAAAGACATTTTAAACGTCTTTTAAGACTTTTTAAAGACTTTTAAAGACTTTTTAGACTTTTTCTTTTTACACTTTTTAAAGACTTTTTTTTACACTTTTTAAAAGATTAAAAAAAACTTTTTTTAGACTTAAAAAAACTTTTTAAAGACTTTTTTTTAGACTTTTAAACTTTTTTACACTTTTTAAAGATTTTTTTTTACACTTTTCTAGATTTTTAAAAACTTTTATTTAGACTTTTTAAAAAAAAAACCTTTTTGTAAACTTTTTGTAGACTTTTAAAAAGACTTTTTAGACTTTTTAAAAAGATTTTTTAAGACTTTTTAGACTTTTTAAAGGTCCCATGGCATGAAATGTTCACTTTCTGAGATTTTTGAACGTTAATGTGAGCTCCCCTACCCTGTTTAGCCCCCCCCCCCATGGTTAAAAGTTGTGAAATGTCTAAACTGAGCATTTGCGATCCTTTTCTGCGTTACAAAAAATCGGAGCTCAAACGGGCGATTTTAAACAAGGCACCTTATTGACGTCAGATCGAAAAAAGAAATGCAAATGCAGTTCCACCCCCGTCTGTCTGTACTCAGCGTCTCTGTAAGGCCCTGTCCCCACGACAACGTTCCTGTTTTTTTTTTTACCCGGGGTGAAAAAAAGTCTCGTCCAGACACGTGTTGGATCAGAAAACATTCGCGTCAAGATGAGCACGGAGCGCTGAGTGAAAACGATGTAGTACATATGTCACACCGATAAGTGGCGCTGTAAACCGGAAAGAGCCAGAGCCACCAGTAACGCAGGACTACAAAGAGCACATGCGCAGAAAGTCCTTTCTCTTTCATAAACAAGCAAACACGTGTACTTTAGGGGCCGTCAACACAAGCGAATATATTTTGTCCCCCTGCTCCACCAATGTAGCAGCGACTCACTCCGGTAATGTGAAAATGCTGACCGTCCCTAACATAGACAGACGCCACAGAACAAAGATTTGCGCTGCGTGAGCAGAGTTTTTGCCTATAAATCGATAGTTAGTATTACTTGCTATCGTTTTATTAGATAGACATTAACAAGTAGAACTCTCGTTAACCTTGGGCGTGTTATTTAGGCAAAATGCTTGTTTGGATCTTACTACGGGAATGTTAAACATACTCGAACATTATGTTGGCTTTTTGGCGAGAATATACAACCGGGACCATCACCAACGGGCAGCTATATATTTTTGTGTGTGATACTGCATGTGCCTGTTTGTAAAAGGTAAATTTTCATTTAATAAAAAAGACAAGAAATGGTTGCTCTTTCTCTTTATTTACAGCACACAACACACTCAAATTGGTATGTGCTCCTCATTGTCCACTATCTGCCTTTTCAGCGATGGGATCTTTCCAGTTTTAAAATACGTGTTTAGCTTTGCATTGGCAAACACCCGTGCGTCGTGCGTACTGCCAGGCCACTTCACAGTAACGTCCATAAACCGGTACCTGTAGTCACACACCGCTTGTATGTTGAGGGGATGTGTCCCATCGATCGATCCCAAACATTGTGGCATGTCATGCACACGGAGGAAGCCCGAAACAAGCTCCTCTGCCTCCGGTTCCGTGAAAGGCGTAATTGTGCATGGTCCTCTGCTGTTGTCGCAATGCATTGCATATGAACAGAGTTTGATGCAGCATTGCCAATAAACTTCCAAAAGTCTGCAAAAGATACTGAAGTCCATTGTCCGCCATGGCTGTTGTTATCTGGTTGTTACCTGCGGAAGGCGCCGGGTTCCACCCTCTGGTCACCGGTCACGTGATGATTACGGCAGCGCGACGTCATCATTTTCTCACCTGCCGCGCTTTTTTGCCGCCCACATTCCAACGCAACGGGGGGCGTTCTCCGACTTCTCCACTCTGGAAGCCGTTTTTGAAAAACTCCGTTCTCGCCCCCAAAAACGCCGGCGCCGTCTGGACGGCAAGCCCAAACGCACCCAAACTTCTCCGTTTCCTCCAAAAAACGTTGTCGTGGGGACAGGGCCTAAATCACGCCCAGAGAGTTTGGACTGCGAATGCGCTAGGCAATGCGAAATGCGTTTTTTAATTTGCCTGGAGGCACGTCCGAGTGTTTCTAGGCTCGGAAGTCCTTTATCTGAGCCTCTGGACCTTTAAATCTCTCCCCCGTGCAAAAACAAGGAAATGGATCAGCTGTGGGCTCTGAGCTTTGAGCGGAGAGTTTGGCCACACCCCCACCCTCTACTATTGGCCAGCAATTTTCTCCTCATTTGCATTCAAGCAACAACGCCCAGAATAAAGAGTTTGAGAGAGATATTTATGACTCTTTCTCAGCTTATCTCTGTTTCTCATGCACTGAGGCTTGATTTTGAAGAAAGATTCAGCATCAAGAAGTACCATGTCATGGGATCTTTAAAAGACTTTTTAGACTTTTTTTTTTTTTTGACTTTTTTTTGACTTTTTCTTTTTAGACTTTTTTTAGACAGTTTTTTTTTTTATCGGGTGACCAATCGTGTCACAGCACTGAGATTGAGGTGAAGCGTGAAAAAGAACCAAAACAAACATCCCTTCGCGGACAGACGTGCTTCATGTTATTTTCGTTTGTTAAGTGGTGCAGAGGGAAGAGCTTTGCGCCTTTGTGGAGGGAAAGATGTCTGTTATGACACTGCGACCAATCAGATTCAAATATTCATCATGACGCTCTGTTTTGTCAGGTCTCTTTCGGCGGGAGTCGTTCAGATTGATCATGTGAAGAACTCCATCGGTGTGAGCTACTTGTGTTTGGTTTCATTCACACGTTTAACACACAAACCCGCCATGAATCATTTGGATCATTTGAGCCCTGGAAATGCCAGTCTTTACTGAACTAAAGCTAAAAGGAGCTGTTATCTTGAAAACTTACACTTCATGACATCACAAGATGGAACGGAGCATTTTGAGCTTTGGAGATGTAGATGAATTATAAAGGATTACGCTTCAAAAGTTCCACAGTGCACCTTTAAATACATTTCACACCCAGCGTATAGTCTTTTCCTGAATTTATCTCCTTTACCACTCTCCTTACAGATGTATTTATCTCCATGGAGACCAGCAGGTGGACAGAAAAGTTCCACAATGCACCTTTAAATACATTTCAGACCCAGTGTATAGTTTTTACTGATCGTATTTCCTTTACCACTCTTCTTACTTTCACCTCCCATCAACTTTGATAACTTCTCTGTCCTAAAAAAAAGCATTTTTCTTGCCAGTCTGTGCAGCCAAAATCACAGCTGCAGCCGAAGCGCGCTCGATACCAGGCTCTTGGTGCTTTCGGTTGCTTTGTGCAGTGTAATTTTCAGACGTGGCTGCTCCAGAATCGATCGGGAGCTGTTGATTCCACTCTGTCCTTTTTCTAAAGAGCAGAATTGACACAGCTCACAGCAGGACGCCGCTAACCCAGTGTTTAGGCCCGGCGTGTGGCTCCAGTCGTCAATAACAGGAGACACACTGAGGGAGGAGGGGGAAAGGAGGGGGAAGTGTCAAAATTTAAAGCTGCGCTGTGTAACTTTTCTAAATTGAAGTCCATCATTGCCCGCTTGTCTCCATGGAGATGTCAATCATTATTTCTGTCAAACATGATTTAATCTTTGCACTGTTTCTCTTTACGACCTCTTGTACAGCTGAAGTATATTTGTATTACTATATTTCTGTATTTTATTTTTACTTGTACGTTTATATCATGCGCCTTATTTACGCCTATTTTTGTTACTTCATTTTCATTTATTATCACCATTTGTATGTTTTGCTCTCTGTTATTATATTATATGTATGAGCTGCTGTGTCCAAGTCATTTCCCTTGTAGATTAATAAAGTTTGAACAGCCATTTTTGGTCAAAATAGTTGCCTGAGCAGCCAGTTTCTTCTACTCTAAACATACTGTGTAAAATCTCCATTTTAACTTGGGGTGGTCCAACCACAGCTGAAAATGTGTACATTTTGACATCTCTTGACAATCTGCGTAGCATTCAGAACAAAATATATAGCTTCTTTTACATGAAATTTGAATTTGAATTTGGCTGGGTCGCGGGGGCAACAGTCTAAGCAGGGACTCCCAGACTTCCTTCACCCCGGACACTTCCTCCAGCTCCTCCAGGGGGACCCCAAGGCGTTCCCAGGCCAGTCGGGAGACATAGTCCCTCCAGCGTGTCCTAGGTCTTCCCCGGGTCCTCCTCCCGGTGGGACGTGCCCGGAAAGTTCCTCTCTCTTTTCCTTTGTTTTAGGACTAAACCAGGTCCAAACCAGGACTAAACTAAGATCTAAACCAAGATCTAAACCAGGACTAAACCAGGTCTAAACCAGGTTTAAACCAAGTCTAAACCAGGACTAAATCAGGTCTAAACCAGGTCTAATCCTGGTCTAAACCAAGTCTAAACCAGGTCTAAACCTATATCAAAACCAGGTCTAATCCAGGTCTAAACCAAGTCTAAACCAGGTCTAAACCTAGATCTAAACCAGGTCTAATCCAGGTCGAAACCAAGTCTAAACCAGGTCTAAATCTAGATCTAAACCAGGTCTAATCCTAAAATGTACAAAACCTGGTCTATACTGGTACAAATCCAGGTTTAAATTGAAAATGTGTACATTTTGACATCTCTTGAAAATCTACATATCATTCAGAACAAAATATATAGCTTCTTTTACATGAGATAAAAAAGAATTTGGCCGGGTCACGGGGGCAACAGTCTAAGCAGGGACTCCCAGACTTCCTTCATCCCGGACACTTCCTCCATCTCCTTCGAGGGGACCTCAAGGGGTTCCCTGGCCAGCTGGGAGACATAGTCCCTCCAGTGTGTCCTGGGTCTTCCCTGGGGCCTCCTCCCGGTGGGACATGCCTGGAACACCTCCCGAGGGAGGCGTCCAGGAGGCGTCCGGAACAGACGCCCGAGCCACCTCAGCTGCTCCTCTCCATGTGGAGGAGCAGCGGCTCTATTCCGAGCTCCTCCCGTGTGACTGAGCTCCTCACCCTATCTCTGAGGGTGCGCCCAGCCACTCTGCGGAGGGAACTAATTTCGGCCGCTTGTATCCGCGATCTCGTCCTTTCGGTCATTACCCAGAGCTCATGACCATAGGTGAGGGGAGGAACGTAGACTGACGGTAAATCGAGAGCTTTGCTTTTCGGCTCAGCTCCCTCAACGGTCCGATACAGCAACCCAGCCCCTCATAAGCAAAAGAAAATGGATGCATGGATGGAAAAAAGAATTTGGTGCTTCACTTGTTGATTCTACGTAAATCTGCTTTGTTTCTCAGTTCTCTGTTTTCAGTCACGTTTGGTTTTACGTGAATGGAGCATGTGTCCCTCTGATTGGATCATCCACTTCAGCATTACTTTTTCTCAGTTAAAACTCATTTGACTAAATATTGCTGGATTTCAAATTATATCACAACATTCTATAGGTCCATCATATTTAAAACAAATGGGGGTAGCTAAAATTAATATTGTTAAAATGCATTTTTGTTGTATTAATCTTTAAGTTCAACATTTGTGAATTTACCTTTTAAATATTGAATGTTAAGTACAATATAATCAATAGGGAAATCTGTCTTCTTCATTAATCTGAAAAACAAAATTGGGACTAAACTAGAACAAAACCCAGAATTAAACGGGGACTAGACTAGGACTATAACAGGACTAAATCAAGTCTACATTTGGACTACAACTGAGCTAAAAGGAACTACATTTATATTTCTTTAAAACTGAATGATTTCAGTTTAGCTTTAAAAATGTACAGCTTCCCATGCCCTAAATACTTATATTTTTTAAATAATCTGCAGAGTAAAAAAACAAACAAAAGATGAACAACTTAGACATAAACGTAGACCTGGTTTGGCACACAAACACAAAGAAAACACAAACGTCTATGGGAAAATGCAAACATTTTCACTGCCGCGTTATCTGTCAATGAGAGCGGTACATTTGTTCACACGTTTTAACACTTTTCTGTGTTATTTCTCACTTTTCTCTATACACCATGCTGACATCTCATTTTCCACTGGTGCAGAAGTGTAATGAGGCTGTTAATTAAGCTTTTTTTACTGTAAAAGACTCATAGGGTTTAACAGCCCGAACTTCACTTTGAGCTGAGTGTGAAAGAAATACAAGAATATAACGTAACACAATGCATAATGAACGAAATTAGTGCTTTATGGAATTACACTCTCCTATAGTCAGAAATGTCACACAAACTTTAATTTTTTTTTTTAGATTTTCACCACAGACGACTACAGAAACAGAACTTGTTTTATTCTGAAATAACATTCCTCTCTCTTTTCCTTGGTTTTAGGACTAAACCAGGTCCAAACCAGGACTAAACCAAGATCTAAACCAGATCTAAACCAGGTCTAAACCTAGATCTAAACCAGATCTAATCCTAAAATGAACAAAACCTGGTCTATACTGGAACTAATCCAGGTCTAATCCAGGTCCAAACTTGCCTGGTTTACACCAGACCATATCAATAGTGATATATGGTCTGGGAGCACCTACTGAATATCTCGTAGTGGAGGTGTGGTTTACGATCGCCAACGGCCGTTTATTGGCGTTACGAATGTCTATCATTTGGCGTATACGTAGCCCATAGCCAATCATGTCAGTTGTCAGTTCAAACTACAAGTTTCCGTTTGTCACGTAGTACGCGTCGCCGTCTTTCCACCCCTCCCCGCTCTCTGATTGGCTCCCAGAATCAGGAGAGCTCACTTAGCCTAGTCGCCAGGCTGTCTTTCAGATCAGAACGAATGAAAGCAGCCTGGGATTTCCCAGGCTAGGTCCAAACCAGGACTAAACCAAGATTTAAACCAAGATCTAAACCAGGCCTAAACCAGGCCTAAACCAGTACTAAACCAGGTCTAAACCAGGACTAAACCAGGTCTAAACCTTGTCTAAACCAAGTCTAAACCAGGTCTAAACCAGGTCTAAACCAGGACTAAACCAGGTCTAAACCTTGTCTAAACCAAGTCTAAACCAGGTCTAAACCTATATCTAAACCAGGTCTAAACCAGGACTAAACCAAGTCTAAACCTTGTCTAAACCAAGTCTAAACCAGGTCTAAACCTATATCTAAACCAGGCCTAAACCAGTACTAAACCAGGTCTAAACCAGGACTAAACCAGGTCTAAACCTTGTCTAAACCTTGTCTAAACCAGGTCTAAACCAGGTCTAAACCAGGACTAAACCAGGACTAAACCAGGACTAAACCAGGTCTAAACCTTGTCTAAACCAAGTCTAAACCAGGTCTAAACCTATATCTAAACCAGGTCTAAACCAGGACTAAACCAAGTCTAAACGAGGTCTAAACCTATATCTAAATCAGGACTAAACCAGGTCTAAACCAGGTCTAAATCAAGTCTAAACCAGGTCTAAACCAGGTCTAAACCAGGTCTAAACCTATATCTAAACCAGGTCTAAACCAGGACTAAACCAAGTCTAAACAAGGTCTAAACCTATATCTAAATCAGGACTAAACCAGGTCTAAACCTATATCTAAACCAAGTCAAAGCAGGACTAAACCAAGATCTAAATCAGGTCTATGAACAAAACCTGGTCTATACTGGTACAAATCTAAGCCTAAACCAAGGACTAAACCAGGACTAAACCCAGATCTAAAGCAGGACTAAACCAGGTACAAACCAGGACTAAACCTAGATCTAAACCAGGTTTAATCCTAAAATGAACAAAACCTGGTCTATACTGGTACAAACCCAGGTCTAAACCAGGTCCAAACCAGGACTAAACCAAAATCTAAACCAGGTCTAAACCAGGTCTAATCCGAAAATGAACAAAACCAAGTCTAAACCAAGGACTAAACCAAGATCTAAACCAGAACTTAACCCAGATAAATAAAAAGCCCAGGATCATGTAAAGTGAATTAATACGGACATTTTAAGACCAAAATGAAGAGTCTGACAGCAGCAGTTACAGAGAGAGGGGGGACGTTTTTCAATACAAACTGAACTGGAGCCAGAGTCGATGGAGCCGGAAGCGCACCCGTGCTCACTTCCTGTTTGGAGTGCTTGCTATGATCACAGGCTCAATTTTGTAAACTTTTTTCTTGAATTTTCAGACTATTTTAAACCTTTTCTGTCTGTGTTTGCCAATGTGTGCGTTGTGTCACCATGGCAACTGATGAACATTCCTCCAATAGAGACCAAGCCAGACCAAGTTACATGTCGGACCTGTGGAGAGGCGACACAGTCACAGTCAGAATGCCTGTTTTTCTCTATATTTTTGAGCTATAGAACCACCTGTAATTGAATAAATGTAAAGTAGAGCTGTTTAATCTCCATAGAAACAAGCAGGTTTCCAAAAAAGTTACACAGTGCACCTTTAAGTATTACTTCAAACTGAGACGAGAACAAAGCAAAACAAAAGTAATTTAAACATATCACTGATCATTACTGTGTCTGCTGGTTCATTTATTTTAAGAAACCTCTCCTCTCCTTCGTCGCCTTGACAACGCACACCTCATTTCCACAACAATTACAGGGAAAAAAATAAAAAATGTCTGAAAATTGATTTGGACAATTACAGTTCAATATTTGGAACAAAAGAATCGGGTTTTGAGTGTTTTCGGTGAGAGGTGAGCCGTGATGGACTCAAACGGCTCTCAGAGTGTCTGAAATAACTGACGGCTCTTACCTCTGAACCCCGGGCCCTACTGTATGCAAATGAAGCTTCAAAAGAGCTTTTAAAACGGAGATCATTTGCATAAAAAGGGTAAAAAGTGGCAGTAGATTGCTAAAATATACAATGCAAGTGTAGTAGTCATTGTTCAAGTATTAGTAGTAGTAGTAGTAACAGTGTATAGTAATAGTAAATTGTGATTTTAGTAGCAGCAGTAGTAGTAAAAAATAAAACGATATGTTATTGGTAATTTATTGGTGGTAAACGTATAGCAGTGGTAGCAGTATACTAGTAGTAGTAGTAGTAGTAGTAGTAGCAGTAGTAGCAGTAGTAGTAGCAGTAGCAGCAGCAGCAGCAGCAGTAGCAGCAGCAGCAGCAGCAGCAGCAGCAGCAGCAGCAGCAGCAGCAGCAGCAGCAGCAGCAGCAGCAGCAGCAGCAGCAGCAGCAGCAGTAGCAGCAGCAGCAGCAGCAGCAGCAGCAGCAGCAGCAGCAGTGCTGGTTAGCAGCAGCAGCAGCAGCAGTAGCTGCTGTTGCAGCAGCAGCAGTAGCAGCAGCAGCAGCAGCAGCAGCAGCAGCAGCAGTGTTGTTGCAGCAGGCAGCAGCAGCAGCAGCAGCAGCAGCAGCAGCAGCAGCAGCGTTGCTGCAGCAGCAGCAGCAGCAGCAGCAGCAGCAGCAGCAGCTGCAGCAGCAGCAGCAGCAGCAGCAGCAGCAGCAGCAGCAGCAGCAGCAGCAGCAGTTGCTGCTGGTTGCAGCAGCAGCAGCAGCAGCAGCAGTTGCAGCAGCAGCAGCAGCAGCAGCAGCAGCAGCAGCAGCAGCAGCAGCAGCAGCAGCAGCAGCAGCAGCAGCAGCAGCAGCAGCAGCAGCAGCAGCAGCAGCAGCAGCAGCAGCAGCAGCAGCAGCAGCAGCAGCAGCAGCAGCAGCAGCAGCAGCAGCAGCAGCAGCAGCAGCAGCAGCAGCAGCAGCAGCTGGCAGCAGCAGCAGCAGCAGCAGCAGCAGCAGCAGCAGCAGCAGCAGCATGGTTGCAGCTGGCAGCAGCCGCTTGGTTGTTGTTGCAGCAGCAGCAGCAGCAGCAGCAGCAGCAGTTGTTGTTGTTGTTGTCAGCAGCAGCAGCAGCAGCAGCAGCAGCAGCAGCAGCAGCAGCAGCAGCAGCAGCAGCAGCAGCAGCAGCTGTTGTTGCTGCAGCAGCAGCAGCAGCAGCAGCAGCAGCAGCAGCAGCAGCAGCAGCAGCAGCAGCAGTTGTTGTTGTTGTTGTTGTTGCAGCAGCAGCAGCAGCAGCAGCAGTTGTTGCAGCAGCAGTTGTTGTTGTTTGCTGTTGGTTGCAGCAGCAGCAGCAGCAGCTGTTGTTGCAGCAGCAGCAGCAGCAGCAGCTTGCCAGCAGCAGCAGCAGCAGCAGCAGCAGCTGTTGTTGGTTGGCAGCAGTCAGCAGCAGCAGTTGGCAGCAGCAGCAGCTTGCTGGTGCTGCAGCAGCAGCAGCAGCAGCAGCAGCAGCAGCAGCAGCAGCAGCTGTTGGTTGTTGCAGCAGCAGCAGCAGCAGCGTTGCTGCGCAGCAGCAGCAGCAGCAGCAGCAGCAGCGCTGCTGCTGCTGCTGCAGCAGCAGCAGCAGCAGCAGCAGCAGCAGCAGCAGCAGCAGCAGCAGCAGCAGCAGCAGCAGCAGCAGCAGCAGCAGCAGCAGCAGCAGCAGCAGCAGCAGCAGCAGCAGCAGCAGTAGTAGTAGTAGTAGTAGTAGTAGTAGTAGTAGCAGCAGCAGCAGCAGCAGCAGCAGCAGCAGCAGCAGCAGCAGCAGCAGTAGTAGTAGTAGTAGTAGTAGTAGTAGTAGTAGTAGTAGTAGTAGCAGTAGTAGTAGTAGTAGTAGTAGTAGTAGTAGTAGTAGTAGTAGTAGTAGTAGTAGTAGTAGTTGTCCGAAAGCCTATGCACCCGATACTGACCTTTCAACGCTCTGCTCTTAATTGATTCGGCTAGATCAAGGATCAAAGATCAAAGTACACCACACACACACACACACACACACACATATATATATATATATATATATATATATATATATATATGTACCACACACGCAACCCAGACTCTCCAGAAGTGGGAGTGTATCGGGCTACCTGTCCATCGCGAGTTCCCGGAGTTCCCGAAGGAGCAAACTATTCAAGACTATGCCAGATGAAGACCGCCAGGACATGAATAAAATGAAAGGGTTTACCTTGCTTTCTGAAGGTATTGATGATATGGTGGGCATTGTGTACAAGCCTAAAACCAAAGAAACATGAGAGACATATGAAGTGTTGCTCAGCTTTATACATGCCGCTCTTGGAGATCAGCCAAGAGACATCCTGTGTGGAACTGCCGATGAAGTCCTGGCTGTGCTGAAGAACGATAAAATGAGGGATAAGGAAAGGCGTCGTGAGGTAGAGCAGCTTCTTGGCCCTGCTGACGACACTCGGTATCATGTGCTGGTCAATTTGGTAGAGAAAATTGCAGACTATGGAGGTGATAAAGACATACAAAATATGGATGACAACACTGATGAAACATATGGAGTGAATGTCCAGTTTGAATCCGATGAAGAGGAGGGTGATGAAGATCAGTTTGGTGAGGTACAAGATGAGCATTCAGATGAAGACATCTCCGCATAGACTTTCTTCTGGCTTTCAACTGCCACGCGGACAGTTGGGAGCGGCTGTGTCCGAAAGCCTATGCACCCGATACTGTACACCACATATATATATACAGTATACCACGCACGCACGCATTCACGCTACCAACATCTGAATGATCACCTGTAAGATGTTCAGTTGAAACCAGAATAAAGCTGATTAAAGATTCTGTCTGTAGTGTTCCCACCCAGCAAAGATCCACCTCATACTTTACAGTAGTAGTGAAATAGGCTAGTTGGCGGAGTAGAAGTAGTTCATGTTGATAGTTATAACTAGATATATGAGCAGAAATAGTAGTAGTAGTAGTAGTAGTAGTAGTAGTAGTAATAGTACCAGTAGGCCAAATAGTAGTTGTAGGTTAATAATTGTAATAGTATAGTAATCGTGAATTGTGATTTTCCTAGTAGTAGTAGTATGTTAATGATAATATATAGGTAGTAGAAGCAGTTTAGCAGTAGTTAGGCCCGAGCGCTGAAGAGCGCATAGGGCCTATTGTAACCGTTCTGCGGTGCGAAGCACTGCAGAACCAGCGTGGAACGTGTGCAACGCGCTGGTAGGTGTCAATGGACCCCACGGGTGGGTTACTGGACGCGCGCCCTTTCCATTGATTATATATAGTGTCACCATTCGTGGCACTATATTGTTACTGTTCTGGTTTTTCTTATTATTATTATTTTCCCGACCACTTTTTCAGGTTTCGGGTACTTCCCACTGACGAAAACTCACGAAATTTTGCACAAAATTCAAGAATGCCAAAAAAGGAATTTACAAATAATCTGTATTAAAAAATCTTAAAAAATGGCTCCACAGCGCCACCTCGAAAATCAAAATACATTGCGTCTATGGCTATACCCGATAAATGAACTTTGTCGTAGATAAACGAAATTCGGGTGGTGGATAGGTCATGTCGTTACGAACCAAAAAATATATTACGGCGTTGCTAGGCGACCAACAGGAAGTCCGCCACATTGGACCGAGCACGCGACCCGGAGTTGAAGGCGCATTTTCCTGTCCTCGTATTTTAACGAACTCCTCCTAGGGTTTTTGATCCAGACTCACCAGAATCGTGCTGTATCATCTAGACAAGTGGGACATTAAAAGTTGTTAAAAGCGTTCTAAAAGAGTGAACGGTGTTTCCGTGACAACGCCACAAATTACAGGTGTGTTTTTGCAGCTCGCCATCAAATTTCAATGAGCGATAATTCGCGCATACTTTGGCCGATATCACTCAAACTTTAATCGTTGGTGGACACCCCGGCCCTGAACAGATTGATATGAGAAAATCTGAAATAGGTGCTATAGCGCCACCTAGGGAGATTGCATGGAAGCGCAAAATTTTACTTTGTCGTAGACATACCAAATTTGGTACACATATTCGTGACGGGGTATCGATCAAAAAACTTAATGACGTCAACACGCCATGTCCCATCGTGTTGCCATGGCAACAGGCCAAACATCTGTCGTCGCCAATGGGACGCCCAGCATAAACTTTGTCGTAGCCATACCAAATTTGGTACTCAGATGCATCATGGGATAAGGAACAAAAAAGTATATTATGCGGTTGCTAAGCGACCAACAGGAAGTCGGCCATTTTGGACCGAGCACGTGACCTGGCACCTAGAGCGCATTTTCCTGTCCTCGTATTTTAACGAACTCCTCCTAGGGTTTTTGACCCAGACTCACCAGAATCGTGCTGTATCATCTAGACAAGTGGGACATTAAAAGTTGTTAAAAGCGTTCTAAAAGAGTGAACGGTGTTTCCGTGAGAACGCCACAAAATTCAGGTTCGTTTTTGTGGCTCGCCATCAAATTCGATGAGTGATAATTCGCACACACTTTGGCCGATTTCACTCAAACTTCAATCGTTGGTGGACACCCCGGCCCTGAACAGATTGATATGAGAAAATCTGAAATGGACGCTATAGCGCCACCTAGGGAAGTGCAAAATTTTATTTTGTCGTAGACATACCAAATTTGGTACACACATTTGTGACAGGGTCTCGATCAAAAATGTCAAAGATGACCCCGGGCATCTCCCATCGTGTTGCCATGGCAACAGGCCAAACATCTGTCATTGTCATTAGGATTCTCTGGAAAAACTTTGGTGTAGTCAAACAAAATTTGGTACACAGATGCATCATGGGAAGATAAACAAAAAGTATATTATACCGTTGCTAGGCAACCAAACAGCCATTTTGGATAGACCATGTGACCTGGTGGCGAAGGCGCCATTTCCTGTCAAACTTCGACGAGTGATAATTCGCACATACTTTGGCCGATTTTACTCAAACTTTAATCGTTGGTGAACACCCCGGCCCTACACAGATTGATATAAGAAAGTCTCAATTGGCCATAATAGCGCCCCCTAGGGAGATTGCATGGAACAGAAAAATTTTACTTTGCTGTAGACACACCAAATTTGGACCAGACGTTCGTGACATGGTCTCGATCAAAAAACACAGTGACACCCCCACTCCATCTCACATCATGTTGCCATGGTAACAGGTCAAACATCTGTCCGTGCCATTAGGATGCCCGGCAAAAACTTTGGTGTAGCTACACCTAATTTGGTACATAGATGGTTCATGGGAATAGGAAAATGGCGCGTTAGCAGGGGGCTGCGAGTGCAAGCGAGGGCCGATCATCGCCGCTTGCGGCTATATTTATTATTATTATTATTAGTAGTAGTAGTAGTAGTTCTGTATTGGACAGTAGTAGCAGTATTGTATGCTAATGGAGCCTTCAATAGAGCTTTTAACCTGCGATCATTTGCATAAAAAGGTAAAAAGTGACACTCGATTGCTTCGAGAATTCAGAATTTCTAAATTTAAAATTTGGTTCACAAGTGGGTTGAGTGCAACACTAAAGGACTATATATTTGAGAGGAAAACTGCATTAGATCAACGGAAACAGTCAAATGTGTAAGTTAACTAGAGTCTGAAGGTAATTTAGAGTTATAGTGTTATTATGCTATGGGTAATATATCCAGAATTAAAACATATATTAGAATAAATTGGATTTTTAAAAAATCTTTTTGAGGCATGTGACCAAGACGGGTAGAGCGGCTGGATTGCAGTGAGTTCCACAAACAGATACTGGAGGCAGGGTTGACGTGGTCCACAGTTTTTAATGTTTTTTTCAGTTTGCACAAAAAATATAAAGTGCTCACGTGCAAAGTGCAGTGCAAAATAAATTAAGGTGCAAGGAGGATAGGAGCGTGGTTCTTCTCCAGCAGCAGAGCAATCAATGATAGGATACAGGTGGCTTAAATATTGCTGGGTAAAACCATAAAAACTCCAAGGGGTGTATAATTAACATTAGCTGTTTAAAACTAAGTTAAAATCCTCCAATAAAATACCCATCATCAAATAAACCATATAAAACCCACATACAAAAATAAACTCTTAGAAACCAAACACCTAATAAAGTATAAAATGAATAAACCCAATTAAAATAGGTGGCATTTCCTCCCCCCCGATGTCCGCTGTCTTGAGCTGGCCCGGAACTCTTAAATGGTGTCTGATCCCCCGGGGAATCTTTTGGCCAGACACCTGGACATGAGACACAGGTAAGTAAAACCACAACTCAACCCACGCATACCACTTTCACACTTTAAAATATCCACATCCCACACACGCAAACACACACAAGACACAACTAATTTAAAAAGTGGCACATATTGCACATTGATTGTTGTTGTTTGTCTCCACAGACCGGCAGCCACCATTACCGGAAGCACCCGCCCGACCGGACTCCGTGACAAACGCTAAAAATGTTTTCAATAAATACTTTAAAACAATACAAATGTGTGCAATCTTATATGTGCAAATTAGCGTATCTTATAAGTGCTCCGTGCTCTAAAGGTGCAATGTAAATATATATAAAGTGCAAAGTCTATGAAAGTGCATGTGTGGATACTCATTCAGTAACGAACGGCCTGTTCGTTACAAGGCATAACAACATTATAACATGACTTAAAGCTCACAAGAGTCAGTTGTGCATAACATAGGATCTTAAAAGTATAAAATAAAGAAAATACATCACTAGAGGAAGCAATGTGGAGTCTTTTGTCATGTTTAAAAGGGGCAGCTGTGTTTAATTTCTTCTCCTGGACCTTCTAATGACAATAAATTACCCAAACATGGACTATTAGGCTATGCAAATGATGTTATTGTAAATTCAAACTCGCTTGGCGTCTTCGCTTAACCCCCCTAACCCATTTAGCAACGTTTCCTGTACAGTCAGTACGTCTACGGTGGGGGAAAGAGACCAAAATTACCCCTGACGTCAATCAAAAACCTAATTATTATCTCCATCAGGAAAGAGGAGCTCCACAAAGGAAGTCTGGAGCACAATGCCCCCAGTCTAGACCAGAACTGTTAGCGTGTAATTAGTTCGTCAGACGCTTCTGGATCGATCCGCGCTTTGATTTGCATGAAAAACGAGGTCAAGAAGAATACGGAGCTCAAAGGAGATGAGAATATGTGATTACTGTATTCAAAAGATGTGTTTTTTATATTATGTCGTCTAATTTGAGCGGTTTTAAAGCTGCACGGTGGAACTTTTCTGGTGGAAAGTCATCCGTCTGCTTGTCTCCATAGATGTAATTGCATAGTATCTATTGTATAATTCAACCATAGGTGTTGCTATAAAAATATCTTAAAAAAAAAAAAAAAATGCTGCGTGTGGGGTCCCCTCTCCGCGGATCTGACCTGTAACTTGGCCCCTAGTGGAGTCACCTGCTTGTTTCCACGGAGATACAGCAGAAAAGTCAGGTCAAGAAGAACACAGAGCTCAGAAGAGATGGAAATATATGATTACAGTGTTCAAAAGATGTGTTATATTTATCATTCCTTCTTGATTTGAGGGGTTTTAAAGCTGCAATGTGGAACTTTTCTGGTGTAAAATCAGTTTTTTTTATCATAGATTATGTATTTGAGTGTCCAGAAAGGCGCCTTTATTTAGTAGGCACCTTTCACTCACTCACTTATTGTTAGCATTATTATTAGCATTATTAGCATTATGAGCATTATTATTAGCATTATTAGCATTATTATTATTATTAGCATTATTAGCATTAGCATTATTATTATTGTTAGCATTATTATTAGCGTGAAAAGTCCCTCAGTCGTCCAGGTAGAATCCATGATAAAAAGAGAAGTTCAATTTGTCAACAGTTCAATTTGTCAACTGGTGTCCAGTTGACAAATTGAACTTCTCCTTTTATCATTATTATTAGCGTTATTATTATTATTATTATTATTATTATTATTATTATTAGCATAATTAACATTAGCATTATTATTAGGCTACTGTTTTTATTAAATGCATCTACAGGTATGTAGCATTGATTCGATAACAGTTGCGTGGACACTCACTCACTTATTGTTAGCATTATTATTAGCATTATTAGCATTATGAGCATTATTATTATTAGCATTATTATTATTATTATTATTATTATTAGCATAATTAGCATTAGCATTATTATTAGGCTACTGCTTTTATTAAATGCATCTATGTAGCATTGATTCGATAACAGTTGCGTGGGGTCGCCTCTCCACAGATGTTACTTGTAACTTTGCCCCAGTAGAGTCACTTGCTTGTTTCCATGGAGATAGACCCCACCCCCTTTTATCACACTGTCTTATTTTACTGGTTGCAATGTGTAACTTTTCTCGTAGCTAGCGTTTAGCATGGATTATGGCTTTGCTCAGAATGTCCCACAGTACGACATTAAACCTACTTATCCACTTGCTTGTTTCCACGGAGATAGAAAAAGCAGGTGAAGAAGAACAGGGAGCTCAGAGCAGATGTGAATATATGATTACTGTGTACAAAAGATGTGTTATTTTTATTATGCCGTCTAATTTGAATGGTTTTAAAGCTGCACTGTGGAACTTTTCTGCCATCGGCTTGTAACATGGCCCCAGCACAGTCACCTGCTTGTTCCCATGGCGATATTTTTTTTTTCACACTGCGTTAGTTTACTGATTTTAAAGTCGCAATGTGGAACTCTTTTGGTAGAAAATCAGCCATCTTTTTGCATCATGATCTGACTTGTAACTTGGCCCCGGTGGAGTAAATAGCTTGTTTCCATGGAGACAGACACCACCTCTGTTTACTACACTTATTACATCTTATTTTACTGGTTTTAAAGCTGCATTGTGGAACTTTTCTGGTGGAAAGCCTGCCAACGGCCTGTATTGTGTATCACGTGTGATTGTTTTGCCTGGAACGCGCAAATGTTCCACAGTATGGCATTAAATTTGCTGAGAGTGCTGTTGCCCCTCTGCAGATCTGACCTGCTCATTTCCATGGAGATAGAATCCACTCCTATTTACTACTGTTATTGTACTGATTTTAAAGGTGCAACGTGAAACTTTTCAAATCAGCCACCTGCTTGTATTGTGGATTATGTGTTTGCCTGGAATGTTCCACAGTACGACATTAAACGTATCTTCTAACAGCAACTAAAAATGTGTCATGAGTGAGGTTGAACCTTTCTGTTGGTCTTGGTCAGTAATGTTCCACAGTATGGCATTAAACCTCTTAAATCTATCTGGCATCTGTTTAAATCATAGATTATGTATTTGAGTGTCCAGAAAGGTGCCTTTATTTAGTAGGCACCTTTCTGGACACTCACTCACTTATTGTTAGCATTATTATTAGCATTATTAGCATTATGAGCATTATTAGCATTATTATTATTATTAGCATTATTAGCATTAGCATTATTATTATTGTTAGCATTATTATTATTATTATTATTATTATTATTATTATTATTATTATTATTATTATTATTATTATTAGCATAATTAGCATTAGCATTATTATTAGGCTACTGCTTTTATTAAATGCATCTATGTAGCATTGATTCGATAACAGTTGCGTGGACACTCACTTATTGTTAGCATTATTATTAGCATTATTAGCATTATTATTATTATTATTATTATTATTATTATTATTAGCATTATTAGCATTAGCATTATTATTATTGTTAGCATTATTATTAGCGTTATTATTATTATTATTATTATTAGCATAATTAGCATTAGCATTATTATTAGGCTACTGCTTTTATTAAATGCATCTATGTAGCATTGATTCGATAACAGTTGCGTGGGGTACCTTTCCACAGATGTTACTTATAACTTGGCCCCAGTAGACCCCATTTATCACACTGTCTTATTTTACTGGTTGCAATGTGTAACTTTTCTCGTAGCTAGCGTTTAGCATGGAGTATGGCATTTAGTATGGCATTAAACCTCTTAAATCTATCTGGCATCTGTTGCTATTTTTTTTTTTAAATATTGTGACCAGAGCTGCCTCTCCACAGATCTGAGCTGTAACTTGGCTGAGTGGAATCACCTCAAAGTCTCCATGGAGATAGCTAAATGTAATGCCATATTGTGGAATTTTTTTAGACTAAGCAACAACGTCTCCATGGAAATAAGCAGAAACAGAGTCCACCTTTTGTTTTGTTCTATTTTTTTTTTTAACAATCATTTGAGAAAGAAATTTGACAAATATTAAAAATTTAATTCTGGTGAAGAGGCAAATTAATTTACAATTTGTCAAGAAATGTGTAGCCCCAATTTTTATTATTATTTTTTATTATATATATTTTTAAAATTTTATTTCTATCACTCCCTTAAAAAAACAAAAAAAACAAAAAAAACATTATTGCTAAATCTGAAGTAATTTGAGTAAGAACTTGACAAATATTCAAAATTTCATTCTGGTGAAGAGGCAAACTAAATTACAATTTGTGTAGAAATTTGTAGCCCCAATTTTATTATTATTATTATTATTATTATTATTATTATTAATAATAATAATAATAATAATAATAATAATAATAATAATAATAATAATAATAATAATAATAATAATAATAATAATAATTTATGTTATTTTTTTATTTTTTAAATTTCTATCACTCCCTTAAAAAACAAAACGTTATTGTTAAATATTGTTAAATTTGAGAAAGAACTTGACAGATATTAAAAAAAATATTCTGGTGAACTAAATTATAATTTGTCCAGAAATTTGTAGCCCCAATTTTTATTTTAGTTTTCACTTTATTTTTTATTTTTTTATTTTTTTTATTTCTATCACTCCCTTAAAAAACAAAACATTATTGTTAAACCTGAAGTCTACAACTGAGCCACAATTCTTCCACTCTTCCTCCTCTCCTCCTCCTCTCTCCAAAAATAAGTGGGGCGCCAATCAAAGAACCAACACCAAAAAAAAAAAAAAAAAAAAAAAAAAGACGGAGAAAAAAAAAGAAAAAAAAGTCCCACGTTACTATGGCAACTGTTCACCCAAAAATCAAATGGCTGGAACTGCTTCTTGCGATGTCATTTTCCACCTCCTCCTCCTCCTCCTCCTCCTTTTCACAGCCTTCTCCTAAAAAATATATAAAAAACTAGAAAATTACCTGTACTTTCTTCTTTTTTCTATCGCAGCAATCACAGCTTTTCAGAAATCTTTTCCAAAACCAGCGTGAAGCCTCTTGTAGACCAAGTCCAGCCACTTCAGCGACGGCCAGTTTGATTTTTTAAGTTTTTTTTCTTTTTCTTTTCACTTTCTAAGTGGCGAGAAAAAAAAAAAAAGATAAAAAAAGAAAATCAAGTACTGAGTGAGGACTTCTGTAACTCACAATTCCCATAGAATCCTGAGGTATGCTCGATTAAAAGTGGGACATTTTCCAAATGGTTTTCCAAAAAGTAGGAATTATGTTTTGTACCTTTTTTCCTACTGTTTTAAAGGAACCATATTACACTATTTTCTGATCTCTTCTAATGTAATTTTCCTACACAAACCCTGCATGTTTAGACTCTGTTCCACCTTGTGATGTCATGTGGTGATACAGGAAGTGCTCCACTGTGTTTTTAAACTCCACACACCTTCATTTTCTTGAATCATTTGGATCATTTCAGCTCTGGAATTGCCAAACTCTACTAAACTAAAGGTAAATAGTAGCTGTTCACTTGAAAACTACCACTTGATGACATCACAAGTTGGAACGGAGCGTTTTGAGCTTTGCAGATGTAAACAGACGAATAATAAAGAGTCACTCAAACATGTGAATGAAACAAAACTCAAATCCAGGTCTGTTTTTGAGGAGGAAACAACATTAGAACATGACTTAAAGGCAAATTAACGTTTTTTTTACAATCTGAGCCTTCTTTCGGCAATAAAACAAGTAGTTTTACTCACCCATAGCATTTTTCTGTCAATTGGAGCAGTATCGCAGAACTTATGTTGAGCCGTTCTGTTCTACTAATGATCCCGTATCCGTTAACATGGTGCTGTATCATATGCTCGGGGCATTACTTTGCGGTGTCCAAATAACACAAACTTTAGCACTTTTCAAATCATAGAAGCCCGATGTCTTAATGTAAGATTTCGTTTGAAGCAAAAGTGGCCTGTAATCCGAGATTTATCCATAGTTTTCAGCTTTGCGTTTCATGTTTGGGTCCCGGGAGCTGATAGCACACTCCGCGCATGCGCACTGGCGTCCTCATCTACTCGAAACTATGGCTAAATCTCGGATTACAGGCCACTTTTGCTTCAAACGAAATCTTACATTAAGACATCGGGCTTCTATGATTTGAAAAGTGCTAACGTTTGTGTTATTTGGACACCGCAAAGTAATGCCCCGAGCATATGATACAGCACCATGTTAACGGATACGGGATCATTACTAGAACAGAACGGCTCAACATAAGTTCTGCGATACTGCTCCAATTGACAGAAAAATGCTATGGGTGAGTAAAACTACTTGTTTTATTGCCGAAAGAAGGCTCAGATTGTAAAAAAATGTTAATTTGCCTTTAAATAGTTTGGAGTGGAGTTATTCCTCACTTACCTTATGCGTGCTAACCGTGCACTTCCTGATTACTGGACAATAAAACCCGTTATAAACAGATACAGACAGTGCACATTTGTTTGTGTCGTGGATTATGTGTGTAGAATGTACGGAAGTCGACAGAGGCCATATTCATAAGCAATATTTTTTCTTCCTTGTTATCCCGAGATAACGAGATAATTAATTCGAGATCTCGAGAAAACAACTGAAACATCTACGGCCACGTTGTGACAGGCTGACTTCGGGGCTATTTCTCATTCTGAATAGATGCGTTTTTGGTCATTAGAATGTCTGGAATAATAATTGATCAGCTGATAAGGCAATATATTGATTGACACAGGGGGAGATTGCATTACGTCTTTTAATTCGGGATAATTTCAAGATTAGTCCGCGGCACGGAATAACTCTTTGTTTTCTCGAGATCTCGAAATAACAGTTTTGTTTTCTCGAGATCTCAAGTTAATTTTCTCGTTATTAAAGTGGAAAATAATCATTACGAACATGGCCTCTGTTGGCTTCCGTAGAAATGTTCCACAGTATGTAAAAAATTTAAGTATAAAATAATGTAGTAATTCATTCATGCATTCAGAGCATCCTAATTGGATCAAGAACCACAACTAGCATGCCAGTCGTGCACTTCCTGATTCATTTTGTTTTTTATTTGTTTGTTATTGTTTTGCCGGGAATGTTCCACAGTATGGCATTAAACATATCAATCTTGCACTGACTCAATAATTCAGTTGGTCTGAGCCTCTCCACAGATTTCACCCGTAAATTGGCCTGGAGGAGTCACCTGCTTGTTTCCATGGAGACAGATTCCACTCTGATTCCACTGTAATTGTCTGGTTTTAAAGGTGCAACGTGGAACTTTTCTGGAGGAGCTGTATGTGATTTTTACCGTCTTAAAAATGTGAAAAACACTTCATGTTAAACATGCGTGAAAAGTCCCTCAGTCGTCCAGGTAGAATCCATGATAACAGGAGAAGTTCAATTTGTCAACTGGACAAAGTTTGTTTGGTTGAAAACGTTTCGCCGCTCATCCGAGAGGCTTCGTCAGCTCTAATAAGAATACTGGTAAGACACTTGCTTATATCTTGCTGTAGGGAGGAGCTACCTAGCTAACTACTTTCCGGAACTATCTCATTGGTTTCGGTCTTTTGTTTCTCTGGCGTCTAGCTTAACGATCCCTATTCATCCCTACACGCCTGCTTTTTCACACCTCTGGCCCTGACCTGGCTAACCCTATTGTTTCCCTGTTTGTTTGATCTAGGCTTAATAATGGAATTGTAGATGGGATGCAAATTATATCTTACGCCACCATTTCTGTTCAGAGAAGGATTCTCTTTTTTGACAAAAATAGCCTCTTTAACTCCCCTCTCAAACCAATTCTTTTCCCTGGCTAAGATCTGAACCTCACTGTCCTCAAAAGAATGTCCCGTGGCTTCTAGGTGAAGATGTACGGCAGATGACGGTCCACTCTGGAACGCCCGTCTGTGTTGGTACATCCTCTTGTGAAGTGGCTCTTTCTCCAGTGTAGCGCTCACTGCAGTCTTCACTACACTGAATGGAGTAGACCACATTGCTTTGTTTGTGGCTCGGTGTTTTGTCCTTTGGGTGGACGAGTTTTTGTCTTAAAGTGTTTGTGGGTTTGAAATAAACTGGGATTTCATATTGTCTGAAAATCCTCTGTAGTTTTTCCGACACGCCGGCCAGGTACGGAATCGCTACCCCTTTCCTCCTGGGTTCGGATTCAGTTTTCATGTTAAACAGTTGCAGTGGTCCAAAGTTATATAATTATATGCAGACAGTTCACATTTGTTTGTACCGTGGATTGTTTTGTCTGGAATGTTCCACAGTATGGCATTAAAGTAAAAAATACAGTAGCAATGATGTTTTTGACTAAATTTAAGTCTCGGTACTTGATTTTTTCCGTCTTAAAAACGTGAAAAACAGAACTAGTTCATTTTAAACAGGTTTAGTTCCTCCAAATGTATTCCTCTCTTAGCTTTTACATTCAGAGCATCCTATTTGGATCAGAGCAGAGATTTGCTGTCACTAACAACAACTAGCATGCCAATCGTGCACTTCCTGATTCAATTTTTGGATTTATATGTTATTGTTTTGCCTGGCATGGGGCAAACCAGGACTAAAACAGGGCTAAAGCAGGACAAAAACAGGACTAAAACAGGACTCAAACAGGGCTAAAACAGGACTAAAACAGGACTAAAACAGGACTAAAACAGGACTAAAACAGGGCTAAAACAGGGCTAAAACAGGACTAAAACAGGACTAAAACAGGGCTAAAACAGGACTAAAACAGGACTAAAACAGGACTAAAACAGGACTAAAACAGGGCTAAAACAGGACTAAAACAGGACTAAAACAGGGCTAAAACAGGACTAAAACAGGGCTAAAACAGGACTAAAACAGGACTAAAACAGGGCTAAAACAGGACTAAACCAGGACAAAAACAGGACTAAAACAGGATTAAAACAGGCCTAAAACAGGACTAAAACAGGACTAAAACAGGACTCAAACAGGGCTAAAACAGGACTAAAACAGGACTAAAACAGGACTAAAACAGGGCTAAAACAGGGCTAAAACAGGACAAAAACAGGACTAAAACAGGGCTAAAACAGGACTAAAACAGGACTAAAACAGGACTAAAACAGGACTAAAACAGGGCTAAAACAGGACAAAAACAGGACTAAAACAGGGCTAAAACAGGACTAAAACAGGGCTAAAACAGGACTAAAACAGGACTAAAACAGGGCTAAAACAGGACTAAACCAGGACAAAAACAGGACTAAAACAGGATTAAAACAGGCCTAAAACAGGACTAAAACAGGACTAAAACAGGACTAAAACCGGGCTAAAACAGGGCTAAAACAGGGCTAAAACAGGACTAAACCAGGACAAAAACAGGCCTAAAACAGGATTAAAACAGGCCTAAAACAGGACTAAAACAGGACTAAAACAGGGCTAAAACAGGACTAAAACAGGGCTAAAACAGGACTAAAACAGGACTACACCAGGACTAAACCAGGACTAAAACAGGGCTAAAACAGGGATAAACCAGGACTAAAATAGGACTACACCAGGACTAAACAGGACTAAAACAGAGCTAAAACAGGACTAAACCAGGGCTGAATCAGGACTAAACCAGGACTAAACCAGGGCAAAAATAGGAGTAAAACAAGGCTAAACCAGGACTAGACTAAACCAGGGCTAAAACAGGGCTAAACCAGGCCTTACCTAGGACTTACCCAGGACTAGATTAACAAGGGCTTAAAAAACATGAAAAACAGAACTAGTTTTTTCATTTTAAACACTTTGCAGTGGTCCGAGTTTTGTCGTCATGGAAATGCTGTCAACAACTAGCATGCTAACACACACATACTTCCTGATTCTATGACAATAAAACACTTTATAATGCAGACAGAACACAGCAGAACAGAGCTGCTTATACAATACAGAACTGGGTATTTTACTCAAATACATGGGGAAAAAAATCCGGTACAGCTCCTTTAAAGGTGCATTGTGTAACTTTTCTGATGGTTACGTCTTTGCTCTGCCTGGAATGTTCCACAGTGTGACATTAAACAGCTCTACTTTACATTTATTCAATCACAGGTGGGTTTACAGCTCAAATATACCTTAAAAAACAGACATTCTGATCTGACCATTTTAACCCATATAACTTGAAATTATTTGTTTTTTCCCATTTTTTTACGTGCTACCGTTTCTATTTAGACTCTTGAGAGCAGATTGCAGACCACTTCACACTCACAAAGGGCTGAAGGCTTCACACAGAGAGACAAACACGGATCAATACAGTTATTTCTAGTCTATTATTGACTCCAGGACTTTTATTTTGAAAAACCGTCTGACAGGAACATGAAAAGGGCGCAACCACTCACCACATGACATCTGCAAACTACATCAAAATTACTATCATCGAGAAAGACTTGAAAAACCTACAAGATGTTTTTCAAATCGAATAAATTGGTCTCTCAGTGATTTAGTGAATTATAGTGACAGTTTTTTATAGACTGCACACAAGCGAGCACAGAGGAACTAAACCAGGACTAAAACAGGACTAAAACAGGGCTAAAACAGGGCTAAAACAGGGCTAAAGCAAGGCTAAACCAGGACTAAAACTGGGCTAAAACAGGACTCAAACAGCGCTAAAGCAAGGCTAAAACAGGGCTAAAACAAGGCTAAAACAGGGATAAAACAGGGCTAAAACAGGACTAAAACAGGGCTAAAACAGGACTAAAACAGGGCTAAAACAGGGCTAAAACAGGACTAAAACAGCGCTAAAGCAAGGCTAAAGCAGGACTAAAACTGGGCTAAAACAGGACTAAAACAGCGCTAAAGCAAGGCTAAACCAGGACTAAAACTGGGCTAAAACAGGACTCAAACAGCGCTAAAGCAAGGCTAAAACAGGGCTAAAACAAGGCTAAAACAGGGATAAAACAGGGCTAAAACAGGACTAAAACAGGGCTAAAACAGGGCTAAAACAGGACTAAAACAGCGCTAAAGCAAGGCTAAAGCAGGACTAAAACTGGGCTAAAACAGGACTAAAACAGCGCTAAAGCAAGGCTAAAACAGGGATAAAACAGAGCTAAAACAAGGATAAAACAGGACTAAAACAAGGCTAAAACAGGGCTAAAACAAGGCTAAAACTGGGCTAAAACAGGGCTAAAACAAGGCTAAAACAGGGCTAAAACAAGGCTAAAACTGGGCTAAAACAGGGCTAAAACAAGGCTAAAACAGGGCTAAAACAGGGCTAAAACAAGGCTAAAACAGGGCTAAAACAAGGCTAAAACAGGGCTAAAACAGGGCTAAAACAGGACTAAAACAGGGCTAAAACAGGGCTAAAACAGGGCTAAAACAGGACTAAAACAGGACTAAAACAGCGCTAAAGCAAGGCTAAAGCAGGACTAAAACTGGGCTAAAACAGGACTAAAACAGTGCTAAAGCAAGGCTAAAGCGGGACTAAAACTGGGCTAAAACAGGACTAAAACAGCGCTAAAGCAAGGCTAAAACAGGGATAAAACAGAGCTAAAACAAGGATAAAACAGGACTAAAACAAGGCTAAAACAGGGCTAAAACAAGGCTAAAACTGGGCTAAAACAGGGCTAAAACAAGGCTAAAACAGGGCTAAAACAAGGCTAAAACTGGGCTAAAACAGGGCTAAAACAAGGCTAAAACAGGGCTAAAACAGGGCTAAAACAAGGATAAAACAGGACTAAAACAAGGCTAAAACAGGGCTAAAACAAGGCTAAAACTGGGCTAAAACAGGGCTAAAACAAGGCTAAAACAGGGATAAAACAGGGCTAAAACAAGGCTAAAACAGGGCTAAAACAAGGCTAAAACAGGGATAAAACAGGGTTAAAACAAGGCTAAAACAGGGATAAAGCAGGGCTAAAACAAGGCTAAAACAGGGCTAAAACAAGGCTAAAACAGGGCTAAAACAAGGCTAAAACAGGGCTAAAACAAGGCTAAAACAGGGCTAAAACAGGGATAAAACAAGGCTAAAACAGGGATAAAACAGGGCTAAAACAAGGCTAAAACAGGGATAAAACAGGGCTAAAACAAGGCTAAAACAGGGCTAAAACAAGGCTAAAACAGGGATAAAACAGGGATAAAACAAGGCTAAAACAGGGATAAAACAGGGATAAAACAAGGCTAAAACAGGGCTAAAACAAGGCTAAAACAGGGATAAAACAAGGCTAAAACAAGGCTAAAACAGGGCTAAAACAAGGCTAAAACTGGGATAAAACAGGGCTAAAACAGAACTAAACCAGGACTAAACTATGGCTAAAACAAGGCTAAAGTAGGACTTACCCAGAACTAGACTAAACAAGGGCTAAACCAGGACAAAACTAGGACTAACCCATGATTAACCCAAGACTAACCCAAGACAAAACCAGGTCTAAATCAGAACTAAACCAGGACTAAAACAGGACTAAACCTAAACTAAACCAGGACAAAACCAAGACAAAAACTTGGACTAAACAAGGACTAAAGTAAGTCTAAACTCTTTCGTTCGTTCCGATCTGAAAGACAGCCTGGCGACTATGGAAAGTGAGCTCTCCCGATTCTGGGAGCCAATCAGAGAGCGGGGAGGGGTGGCAAGACGGCACACGTACTACGTGACAAACGGAAACTTGTAGTTTGAACTGACAACTGACATGATTGGCTATGGGCTACGTATACGCCAAATGATAGACATTCGTAACGCCCAATAAACGGCCGTTGGCGATCGTAAACCACACCTCCGGTACGAGATATTTCGAAGGTGGCTCCCAGACGATATCTCACTTGTGATATGGTCAGGTGTAAACCAGGCAAAGTCTAAACTAGGACTAAGTTCTATTTTTTAGAAAGTAAAAATCAAGTACTCTCTGCGCTAAGTTATTCCCCTTCAGAGCGCCGTCACAACACATCACATCACATCAGGTTTGTGAAGTCGTAGTACAGTTTTGTATCATGTTTTTGTTTATTTATGGAGAATTGTCGTGGTGGAGCATGGGTGATGTAGGCAGGAGGGTTTGAATAGGGCCTTGGAGAGATCACTAGATTACTCAAACATGCATGGATGACTCTAAGACCTCTTCAGACATGTTTTTGATGAAGGAACAACGTTAGAACATGGGGGAAAGCTCCAAAAAGTCACTTCGTAATACTCCCTTTTTCATTTCAATACAGGATGCAATGGAGATTTCTAGTTGACCAAATACATTGTCTAGAAGTGCTTATGACTTTATGTTGGACAAAATAATCAATGCATCATCATTTCCATTTGACCTTTGTGTAGCATACGTCCCAACCCACGGGGCTCCAACTCACAAATGTTTTAAATGTTAATAGAAGGCAGACTTATCGATTCTCCCCATGTAAAGCTCCATTAACAACAAACGACTTACAATCTCAAAGAGCATATGGACCACAGAGGCTCAGGTGGGAGACACGCTGTGTTACGGGGAGATTTTTGGTTCAATTCCAGCTCAGACCAGTGCGTTCACTTTGTATTGAAGGAAAGAAGTGGATAAAGAACTAAACCAGGACTAAACCAGGACTAAAACAGGACTAAAACAGGACTAAAACAGGGCTAAACTAGAACTAAACAAGGACTAAACCAGGGCTAAAACAGGACTAAAACAGGACTACAACAGGGCTAAAACAGGGCTAAACCAAGCCTAAAACTGGGTTAAAACAGGGCTAAATTAGAACTAAACAAGGACTAAAACAGGGCTAAAACAGGACTACAACAGGGCTAAAACAGGGCTAAACCAGGCCCAAAACTGGGCTAAAACAGGACTAAAACAGGGCTAAAACAGGGCTAAATTAGAAATAAACAAGGACTAAACCAGGGCTAAAACAGGGCTAAAACAATACTACAACAGGGCTTAAACAGGGCTAAACCAGGCCTAACACTGGGCTAAAACAGGACTAAAAGAGGGCTAAAACAGGGCTAAACCAGAAATAAACAAGGACTAAACCAGGGCTAAAACAGGGCTAAAACAGGACTACAACAGGGCTAAACCAAGCTTAAAACTGGGTTAAAACAGGACTAAAACAGGGCTAAAACAGGGCTAAATTAGAAATAAACAAGGACTAAACCAGGGCTAAAACAGGGCTAAAACAAGACTACAACAGGGCTTAAACAGGGCTAAACCAGGCCTAACACTGGGCTAAAACAGGACTAAAACAGGGCTAAAACAAGGCTAAATTAGAACTAAACAAGGACTAAACCAGGGCTAAAACAGGACTACAACAGGGCTAAAACAGGGCTAAAATAGGGCTAAATCAGGCCTAAAACTGGGCTAAGACAGGACTAAAACAGGGCTAAATTAGAACTAAACAAGGACTAAACCAGAGCTAAACCAGGACTAAAACTGGGCTAAAACAGGACTAAAACAGGGCTAAAACAGGGCTGAATTAGAACTAAACAAGGACTAAACCAGGGCTAAACCAGGACTAAAACTGGACTAAAATAGGACTAAAACATGGCTAAAGCAAGGCTAAAACAGAACTAAAACCGGGCTAAAACAGGGCTAAACTAGGAGTAAACCAGGGCTAAAATGGAATTAAATCAGGACTAAACCAGGACTAAACTAGGGCTAATGAATAATGCTACGTAAAATGTTAAAAGTGCATACCATATAGGTGCTTTATATGTTTCTATATGTTCGAATTCAAGTTTTACATCAGTAAAATGGCAGTTTGGGTAAAACAAAAAAAGTTAAGAAAAGTACAAAAATACACAGAGAATTGTACTCGAAATACAGACAGAATTTATGCAAAGAAAGGCATTTTTCTGATAGTTTAAACCTTCATATAAATGGTAAATGGTGACATTTGTATATAGCGCTTTTCCACCTTCAAGCACCCAAAGCGCTTTACAACAAGGAACCACTCACCCATTCACACACCAGTGTACGCACACACTGGTGGTTAAGTGTCTTGCCCAAGGACACAACGGCAGCGTTCATCGTTGGGAGCTGGAATCGTAGCGCGAACCTGTGGGTCAGTGGATCTGACCGCTCAACCACTGTTTATTTTTTTTTTTTATGTCGAGAACGGGATTCGAACCGCCAACCTTTGGATCAGTGTGTGTAGAATCCCTCAGTCGTCCAGACAGAATCCATGGCAAATGGAGAAATTTGGGACTAAAACAGGACTAAAGCAGCTTCTAATTCTGACCTTTCCTGAATATAAACACCACAGTGATGTCAGTGATGGGGGAGGGTTTAGCTTAATGTCCTGCAGATGAGCTCTGAAGGCCTGGACAAGAGAATCTTTAACATGGAATTTCTCAGATTGTTGTCTTCACAATGCGCTGCTTTCAAATGGCCACAAATTCAAATGGAAATCAAATGTTCTCAGATTTCCATGTGTAAGGCATCATTTGAAAGCTTAGAATCTACACTTTCAGAATCTGTGAATAACTCAATACACCTCCGGGACGAGTTGTGTCCTGTTTTGCTGCGGTCGGTCACAAGTTTATTTGTCCAGTTGACAAATGTGACCAAATAACCCTTTGTTCAGTTGACTAATTGAATTCCTCCTTTCGCTTTTGGATCGGTGGACAAACGCTCTACCAAATGAGCTACTGCGGCCTTATGTATTAATGTATTGTGTATTAAAGGTCCTGAAATACACAAAAGTGACTGTGAGCTTTAAGTCATGTTATAATGTTGTTTCCTCCTCAAAAACAGATCTGGAACTGTGTTTTGTTTCATTCACATGTTTGAGTAACACTTTATTATTAGTCTGTTTACATCTCCAAAGCTCAAAACGCTCTGTTCCACCTTACGATGTCATGAAGTGGTCGTTTTCAAGTGAACAGCTCCTTTTTCTTTTTTTGTTCAGTAGAAATTGGCAATTCCAGGGCTGAAATTATGTGATGATTCTAGAAAATTAAGGTGTATGGAGTTTAAAAACACTGTTAGAGAGAAGAACTCAGCCTAAATGTGCAGGGTTTGTGTGTTAAACATGTGTGAATGAAACAAAACACAACTCCAGGTCTGTTTGTGATGAGGAAACTATTATAGATCAGAAAATCGGGTAATATAGGCCCGCTAAAGCTCAGTTCTCCTCCTCGTTTACCTGTTGGCCTGAGTAATGATATTCCTTTGGTTTACACAGACCAGTGGTGGGTTAAATGGAGCTAAAATGATCTGTTCCTCTGGGTAGGTCTTCTTCTGAAGTCAGGGCTGCTTCACTGACCAAAATCCAATTAGAGCAGCCAATTTACTGCTAGGGTAAACTATTTGCATGGAAACAGTAAAAAGGAAAACACTTACCTGAGATTCAGACTTCTCAAATACTTTAGAAAGACTAAACCAGGAGTAAACCAGGTCTAAACCAGGTATGAACCAGGTCTAAACCAGAACTAAACCAGGTCTAAACCAGCTCTAAACCAGGACTAAACCAGGACTAAACCAGGTCTAAACCAGGTCTAAACCAGGACTAAACCAAGACTAAACCAGGTCTAAACCAGCTCTAAACCAGGTCTAAACCAGCTCTAAACCAGGACTAAACCAGGAGTAAACCAGGTCTAAACCAGCTCTAAATGAGGACTAAACCAGCTCTAAACCAGGACTAAACCAGGAGTAAACCAGGACTAAACCAGCTCTAAACCAGGACTAAACCAGGAGTAAACCAGGTCTAAACCAGGTCTAAGCGAGGTCTAAACCAGGACTAAACCAGCTCTAAACCAGTACTAAACCAGCTCTAAACCAGGACTAAACCAGGTCTAAACCAGCTCTAAGCCAGGTCTAAACCAGCTCTAAACCAGGACTAAACCAGCTCTAAACCAGGACTAAACCAGGACTAAACCAGGAGTAAACCAGCTCTAAACCAGGACTAAACTAGGAATAAACCAGGTCTAACCAGATCTAAACCAGGACTAAACCATCTCTAAACCAGTACTAAACCAGAACTAAACCAAGTCTAAACCAAGTCTAAACCAGCTCTAAACCAGCTCTAAACCAGGTCTAAACCAGGTCTAAACCAGCTCTTAACCAGCTCTAAACCAGGACTAAACCAGGTCTAAACCAGCTCTAAACCAGGACTAAACTAGGAATAAACCAAGTCTAAACCAGGACTAACCAGATCTAAACCAGGACTAAACCAGGACTAAACCAGGACTAAGCCAGGAGTAAACCAGGACTAAAGCAGGTCTAAATCAGGACTAAACCACATCTAAACCAGGTCTAAACCAGGTCTAAACCAGGTCTAAACCAGGTCTAAATGAGGACTAAACTAGGACTAAACCAGGACTAAACATGACCGGCTGGTTAGCTCAACTGGTAAGTCATGGACTTTCCCCCTGGAGGTTGTAGGTTCAAACCCCCCCTGGGCAATGAGCTAACCAGTGTGGGTCCTTGGGCAAGACCCTTCACGGTACTGCCCCCCGGGCGCCGAAAAAAAAAGATGGCTGCTCACTGCTCCTGAAAAAGGATGGGTCAAATGCAGAAGTCAAATTTCTCCCGTGTGTCACTGTGTGTCATTGTGTGTGAGACCAATAAAGGCTAAAAGCCCAATCTTAATCTTAATCTTAATCTAATCTGAACTAAACCAGGACTAAACCAGGTCTAAACCAGGACTAAACCAGGTCTAAACCAGGACTAACCCAAAAACATGCATTATTTCTATGTGCTGGTCCACATCTCCACAGATCTGACCTGTAACTTGGCCTGGTGACGTGGTCTGCTTGTCTTTGTGGAGATTTAAGTGTTAAATTAAAAATCTATAAATCTATAATGCCATATTATAGAATATTTCAGCATGAATCAAGCAGGTGGTGGACCCTCTGCCACAGCTTTAAATATACAAACAGTTGGAAGAATAAGTTATGTAAAAGTTTAGTTTTATTCCTTGTTAAGTCTCCAAAACTTCACATGTTTATTCTGGGGCAGGATTTTGAATTACGCCCTATTACCTGCAGCATGTTTGAGATCTGGGATAAGTGCGGTGGACAGGGCTGGACACCCGTCACTGAAATGAACACACACAAAACCACATGGGAATTTTTATAACAAAACCTCCAAATCCAAATATATATGTATTCATTTTATTGTGAAACTATGATGAGATATGACCAGAAGTGCTGTGTTTGTCTTAATGATCCTGGACATATTTTAGATTAATTTAATCATTGTAAAGCTCTTTGCCTCAAGGAACCGCTCACACATTCATACAAGTCTAAACCAACTCTAAACCAGGACTAAACCAGCTCTAAACTAGGACTAAACCAGGTCTAAAACAGGTCTGAACCAGGACTAAACCAGCTCTAAACCAGGTCTAAACCAGGTCTAAACCAGGTCTAAACCAGGTCTAAACCAGGTCTAAAACAGGTCTAAACCAGGTCTAAACCAGGTCTAAAACAGGTCTAAACCAGGTCTAAACCAGGTCTAAACCAGGACTAAACCAGGAGTAAACCAACTCTAAACCAGGACTAAACCAGGTCTAAACCAGTACTAAACCAGCTCTAAACCAGGTCTAAACCAGCTCTAAACCAGGTCTAAAACAGGTCTAAACCAGGTCTAAACCAGGACTAAACCAGGAGTAAACCAGCTCTAAACCAGGACTAAACCAGGTCTAAACCAGGTCTAAACCAGGACTAAACCAGCTCTAAACCAGGAGTAAACCAGGACTAAACCAGCTCTAAACCAGGACTAAACCAGGTCTAAACCAGGTCTAAAACAGGACTAAACCAGGAGTAAACCAGCTCTAAACCAGGACTAAACCAGGTCTAAACCAGGACTAAACCAGCTCTAAACCAGGAGTA